>OZ018401.1:3471835-3811380 GCA_963969585.1 Drosophila helvetica | reverse complement strand
AATGAGAATGAGAATAATGCCAGGCACGATGTTGGCAACGATGGGGATGACGACAACACCACCACCAACGAAAACAACCGCAACGACAGCAGCGACAACGACAACAATGGGCACGATGGCGATAATATGGGCGCGGCAGCAGGCGATAAGCCTAAGCCCCCCACAAGCACAGCAACGACGACGACGGCGGCGGCGACAGCGGCGGCAGGAGGCGCCCAGCGATCATTCGTTGCCACGATCGAGAGCGCGCACGTTCCCAGTGGAAGTAATATCGCAAGAAAACAGCTGAACAACATCGAGACGGTTTCGGGATCGGGATCTGGATCCGGGATAACGACAACAACAACAACAACCAAACAGATTGGTGTGATACGGCCGCTCTTCAATAGCAGCGGAACGACTCAGCAGCTGACCAGTCGCGAGATCGAAAAGAATCGCATTAATGAGATGAAAAAATCGTCGGCTCTGGCCAACGATGGCAGCTCCGGTGCGGGTTCGCCCATAACTAGTCTGGATACGGTGATAAATACGATACGGGATGGTGGCAGCGAAACGGACGCGGCGGCCACAACAGCCTCGCCCTTGTGGACACTGCGCAAGCTGCGTCACGGCCAAGCAGCCGCAAGTAGCAGCCATTCTGGTCATCATGCGGCAGGAACGGCGGCCACTTCCAGCCATTCCACGGAGAACACCTCGATGGTGTTCAATTTCTCCAAGAGCAGCAAAGAAGTGCCCGACTACATTGAAAGCGATGTTGTGATCTACAGGCGTAAACGTGAATTGCCAAAGGTGAGTGTGTGGGTGCGGGTGTGGGTACGGATGTGGGTGTGTGTTCGGATTCCAATGCAAATAGTGCATTGGTGGGAGTGGGAGTCCCGTGCTCTTTAGCGTTTACCTTGCTACAGGGTGTACAGGGGGCGGTGGGTCTTTATTGCCTTTCCCTTTTAATTGGAAGCAGGCGTCCTCTCATTTCCTCGCAAAGTGTCGGCTTATCAGAGTAGATGTGTGTGTGTGTGCTCGTGTGTGGGTGCGTGTGCATGGAATGTGGCGCCCTTGCGGATTATTCATACTTAATTACTTTGTGAATTATTATTTTCTTGATAATAATTTGGTTGCTGCTGTCCCCAATATCTTTTTTGTTATTATGGTTTTATTTTTCCATTTTTTTGCTGTTGTTTTTTTTTTTTTTTTTTTTTTTGTCATACGGCAGCCATACCATATAAACAAACATACACAGACACAGAGAGAGACAATCGTAGAAGAGCGTGTCGCGCAATCGGGTAGAAGGGAAAGAGAGCAAAGCAGAAGCACACAAAACACACACACACACACAACACATACAGCCAGCGATCATGCGCATTTCGAAAGTTCAACTAGGCAGAGCCGAGAACAACAACAAAATCTTTGGAGTGTATTGTACATCGGAGCTTGAATACTCTTTCCCAGCAGAAGCAGCAGCAGCAGATGTGCGACGGCTCAAAATGTTGTTTCTGGTTCCCAGGCTAACCATTGATGTGGTGTGTGTGTTGCATACATCCCTCTTTGTACTCTTTCATTGATCTTCTGCCAAGAGTCAATTAGAATTTGCCTTGAATCTCTCATTCTTCGATCGATGGATGTGTACATACATACATATATATTTACATATGTGTATGCGTGCGTTCCCAGACATTTTTTTCTTTGTTTAAAGCAAAATGCAAGTTTTGTCTCTCCTTAGTCCCTGGCTCCCATCTCCCCTTTCGTCTCTCTTTCACTGGATATTCCATTTCATTCCATTTCTTGCCTGCAGTTTTTGATTACATTGAGAAAAAAAGAGGAAAAATTCAAAGTCTGGGGGGGGAAGGGAGAAAACCAGTTTGTATACATATACATATGTACAACCACATAAGATATTTCTCCGTTTTGTTCTTTTGCTTCCTGCTGGCTGTCCCATGGAGACAAAGATTATGCTCAAGTACATACAAATGTACAAATATATTATGTACAAACACATACATATATGCATATATGTACGAATGTATGTAGCTTTAGTTTTCTGGAGGAGGCTTTTTGAATGCCTGGACAGGGTCGGACATGCAAGGCTTGAGACTTGAAGGCTGCTGAGAAGAGCGCCCGCGCACAGCTGTTTCTTTTGCAGCCATATTGAGAGATTGCCCTCTCTCTCTCGCTCTCCGCTTATTTGCTCTCTCAGCTCTTGACTGCGGCTTTAGCTTTAGCTGGCTTGCAGCTTCAGCTAGAGTAGAGTTCTTCTTCCGTCCCTCCCCTCCCCGTTCCCCTCCCGCACACCAAAATTTACACCGGTTGCTGTTGTTGGCAAACCCGTTTAATGCCGTGTGCCGTTCGCTCTCCCGCTTTGCCTCTGCATGCTTCTGCTCTCAGCAATATTATTGGTGTCTTGTCTTCCGTCTCGTCTCTCTGGAAATGAACTCGATTTTTGTCAATTCTTTTTTGATGCCAGATTCTCTATGCCGCTACGGCTGCTTTTGCGCTCGTTCTCTTTTGCTTTTGCTTTTTCCCTCTGCTGGCTGCACTGCATTTTTTATGCTTTGGAGTTTTGTTGTCTCTTTTTATCTGCTTTCGGAAATGCTTTTATCTCTAGTTTTTTTTTTTGGGGCCTGTCATACGTATGGATCGGCCAATGGGGCCCCAGATATGGGGCAAACGGGAATGGAATGGTAATAAAACGGGGACAGGGATACAGAGGGACAGGGCCTGAAAGGGATGGGAAGGCCAAAGCCATTAAGAAGGCATCATCCGTCCATCTGTCCATCCATCCATTCCGCAGGGCATGAGTCACATTATTCGTACCGTAATGATGATGATGATGAAGCTTTCCATGAATTTCACTTTTTGAACTCATTTTCATATATTTATTTCTTTGTTTCTTTCTCTTTATGCCCCCCCACCCCCCTCTCTGCCGCTACAAAACAGCCAAATGAACCCGGCTTCGTGTTGCTGGGCGATCTATCGGTGGAGACCTCCACGGACACGGACTACGACGACTACTCCCTGTGCCCGCCCTCGCCGTGCGACGTGGAGTTCGAGAATGCCAACATTGTGATCGACGGCAAGTCCAGCATACGCCAGAAACCCAAAGAGTCAACGGTGAGTATTACAGGCTCCATAGAGAGCCTGTAGGTCTGCCCCCAGGGATCAGTCGATGAAATCATATTTTCGATATCAAAAGAGAGTGAATCAAAGTCACAGGAGTGCAGTAGTCGCAGTAGTGGGGTGGGGGAACCCCCCAATGCATAGGAAACGGGAGACCATGATTTGGCATAGATCGAGACTAGTGGCACAGATCCATGACTCAATTGTGCGGGTATCAGCAGCACCCATCCCCCGCCCCCTTCCCCTTCCCCATCCCCAGCCAAAAGATAGCATTGGTTCTTTTTTTTCCAATTCAGTTTCCTATTTTTGTTTTGTTTTCCCCCCAATGTGGGATAAGATAAGATTATTTTCCATATATACATATATGTGGAGGGGGTTGGGGGGTGTTTTCTATCGATTGAGAAAATTGGAAACGAAAATGGAATGGAATTCCACCACAAATTCTGAACGGGTTGAAGGGAAGCGACACAAAGCAGAGCAAACGACGATAAGACCGGTCCAAGAAACGGGAATCTATGCTGTCCCTCTCCCTCTCCCTCTGCCTATGCCTCTGCCTCTCTCACTGTAAGACTCTTCCTTATCGGTTATCTGCCATTAATCAAACTGCATTAGTTTTGGGCTTTAGCTTTTTTTCTTTGGGATTTGGGTGGGTTCGTTCTCGTTCCTTCTTCTTTCAATATTCTCGTATTGGTATATTCGTATTCGTATTCGTATTCGGGTGCGTTTCATCAAATGTGACTGATATGATTGCTGATTTGAGGCAGGCAGGCAGGTAGGCAGGCAGGGGGGGCGGGGCGGCCCACTTCTTATTCTTTGGACACATGTTCATAGAAATTGTTGGAAATGTGGCTCTTCGATAAGGAAAGTAATGTCATGGCTGGCTGCTCGCTCGCCCGCTGACTCACTAATTGGGTTGGGGATCGATAAGAGTTTATAAGCGGATGAGTAATTTGTTCCTTTATGGTTCGACTGAAGTCTGCTGAAAGCCAAGGAATAACTCATCCTTTTTTTGGGGCAGAAGGGTACTCCCTTTTGCTGTTTTTCTTTGTTTTTGATGTGACTAATTTTGTATCCTGTTTCGGTGTACAGTTTCGCGTGCAGTTTAACGATACGTTGACGTCCACCTTCGAGTACCCATCGGAGGCATCGATGATCGTCGATGATCCGCCCTATGCCGATCCCTTTTCCCATGTCAGCAAGCATCACCAGCTGCTGTTGGCCGAACAGATGCAGCTGCTGCAGCATCAGCAGCAACAGGTGCAGCAGCAGCAGCAGCATCATCATGTTACCGTGGACGAGATCATTGAGCTGCCCACATCGACGACGGTGGGGGGACACAATAATCGAACTGGCGGCGGCGGCGGGGGCAACATGCTGGGGAATTTACCGTTGGGTAAGTAATATCGGAACGGATTGGATATCAATGGATAACCCTTTCTATCTATATGTACTATATATGTATGTGTATATGCGTATGCGTATGCGTATGTGTGTGTGTGTGTGTGCGCGCTTGTGTGTGGCATGCAATAAAAGAAGAAAAAAACAAAACCTAATGGAATGGAGAATGGCTTGCTCTGTCTATCTATCTCTATCACACACACACTCTCTCTGTTTCTTGTCTCTCTTTCTCTCTCTCTCTCTCTCTATATATATATATTTTTGTTGTTGTTTTTTTTGCCTGCCTTGCCTTTTGCCTGCGCCTCTATTTCAATCTAATTATCCTGTCTCTGTCTTGTCCTTAAATTTGTTTTTTTCCCTTTTTTATTAAAAGCTGTGCTCTTGAGTTTTTCTCTCGTTTATACAATATCCAACCATCTATCAATCAATCAATCAATCAATCATCGATCAATCATCTAGCATCTAAGCATCAATCATACAATTCTGTTCTTTAGTTTTATTTAATGTATTTTTTTGTTGTTTTTGGTTCGTTTTTTAGTCAGCGGGTAAGCAGCGGGCGGGGGACACAGAAGAAGATACAACCCAACCCCCAGCAACCACCCACCAGAATCCAACAGAAATGATCTGTGTTTTGTGCAATTTCCAGATAAACCACCAGCACAACCCAATCACACGATCTCTGATTCCGTCTCCGTCTCCGCCTCCGTCTCAGTTCCACCATCATGTGGTAGTAGGGCACAGGCCATACGGACAATGGGCAAAGGCTGCTGGCCGAAGCTCCGTGTCCTTGGCACGCAATTTCGCAAGTTAACGAGGCTCATCAGGTGGGTGAAGAAGCCGCCGCCACCCCGCCACACCCCCTTGTCTTTAGCTACCAAGCTACCAGATACCAAGCTACCAGATACCAAGCTACCAGACACCAAATACCAGATACAGTTCCAAGATCTAGCTGCAAGTTCAAGCAGATGCCAGCACCCACCCACCCACTAAACCCGCCCCCCACCAAGCTATTTCTATCTCTGTCTCTCAGACCAAAAGCACAGCTCTCTCTCTCCCCCCCTCTCTCTCTCTCTCTCTCGCTCTCTCTCTCTATATGTATATCTCTTACTGTGCAAAAACCCCACAAAAACAAAAAAAAAACTCAAAAAAGTACTCGAAAAAAAGGCAAGGGCATTCAATTTCGCCTCACGCATATTTTGCAGATTACCCAAGTTTAGGGAGGGGTATTATCTTGCAACAGTCGCCACAACAGCAGCAACAGCAGCAGCAGCAGCAAGAGGAGGATCGGCAGGAGCAACAGCAGGAGAAGGAGGAGCAACAACTGGAGTTGGAGCAACAGGAAACAGAGCAGCAGAGGCAGCTACAGCAGCAACAACAGGAACAGGAACCAAAAACAGCAGCAGAGTCACCACCACCATCAAATGCCGAAATCAAGCTCCAGCTGCACCAGCTCCACTGCCAGCAGCAACAACAGTTGCTGCAGGTGCAGCATAGGGCGCGGGCAAGGCCATCGGTTCTGCTGAAGCCGCAGTATGCCTGCTTCCTGCAGAACGAGACAAAGCTGACACAGCCACCGCCTCCGGTTTCAGTGAAGCCCAGGAAGGCGGCCTCCTTCTCAATAGGAAACCATCATCAGCAGAGTAAATATGAAATACCCGCTAGCAGAAACAGAAACAGAACCACAGCCACAACCACCACCAGCACCACGAATAGAACCATGATCAGGAGCAATAGCAGGACGGGAAGCCAGTGCAGCAGCGATGCCGCCCAGCAGCCGCAGCCGCAGCACCAGCAGTCGCGTCGTCGTCCAAGTCTGCCGTCGTCGCTAGCCTTACCCAATGCCAGTACAGCCCTGCTCCAGGCACGCATACCGGGCACCACGCTCTACTATGTCTGAGCCAAAAGCGAACCAACAGAAACCAGAACCAAAAACTCCAACACAAAAACAAAAATGCAAGATATATGCTCCACACGCCTCCAAGCTCCAAGCCTCCAAGCCTCCAAGCCTTCAAGCCATCAAGCCATCAAGCTGCAAGCCTTCAAGCTCCGTTTGACTGCAAAGTGCCAGCGAAACGTAGGCATTGCCCACAAGCTTTTCTCATATATGTATTAATAAACCTATTAAAACTAGGCTAAAGATCCCCCGTTGAAATGTGTGGTGGCTATTTGGTGATCCGAACCCCAAATCCTTGAAACCGCTTCATAACGCGAGACAGCGCTTGGCCTTCCCAACACCACCTCCCCTTAATTGGTTGTTTGAAAACAGAGCAAAAACAAAAACAAAACAAAAACAAAAACAAAAAGCACCCGACTCACTTCCATACATATGTAACTCAATGCGGAACCAGGAAAACAAAACAAACACAAACACACACGCAAACAAATACACACAGAACCACACATGACCCCAAAAAGAAAAGAAAAATAAACACTCGATAGAGGATCCACAAATCCCCATGTAAATAAAATATGATGTGATGTATGATATGAACGGAACGGAACGGAACTGTTCGAAGAACGGAAGAATGCAATGGAAATGCTGACCGGAAAGGAGAAGCAAGCACTGAACGGAAAGGACAGGACAGGACAGGACGGGAAAGGAAAGGAAAGGAGTTTTGGCCTTGAATATCCTTAATAGTATAACTACTAACAATCCCCCACACACCCCAAACGATATAGAGGCTAAAGAATGTGAAACCTCTGTACCTCCGTATGCTCTACCTTCCACTATGATATGATATGATGTACTACTGCCACTGCCACTGCCCCCGCCCCTGCCCAGGTGGGGCCTTGCTCTAAGCAACTGACTGACTACCGAGTGACTTGTTTGAAGGCAAGCGACCATACTAGATACATGCATACATATGTATATAGCTAATATATATTGAATCATCCAGCGATGATAAATATTTGCGAGCAAGGAAAGGATCCCCAGATTCTCTGTTCGATATGTTTATGAAACAGCTTCAGCTTAAGTGAGCCTTTGGCCAAGTCTGTTTCTATAGAAAGCGAAAGAATGCACTTCCCCCCTCCCTACCCCAGCTATAGAAAGTGTTGCATGGTGAATGATAGATTCCGATACCTTTTTGTATTTAAAAACATATGCCATATGGGATATCAAAGACTATGCAATTACCGAAAAGCTGTTCTATGGCTGGGTTTTGCTTCTTGGGCAGCTGAGTCGGTCCCAAGAATCGGACAACAAAGTACACAGTCTCTGGCGAGGCGCACAAATGACTTGCTTTTCGGTCCCAAGAATCGGACAACAAAATACACAGTCAACATTTTATAGTCTTTGATGGTATCCAACTCCGATCGTACCATTTTTTGTTGTAGTTTTGTCCATTTTTGGACATCTGGACAGTGATCCTATGAATGAATCTATTATGAATATATCGCTATGCATGCAAAAAAAATCTAGAATCTATATAGAAACTGAAAACTGAGCGAACACTGAACCAAACCAAAATACTGCTGGGAATAGCTGTGGCTAAATGTAAATGGTATTGTAAATGTAGTTGTAAATGTTTGTGATTTAAGATTTCTGTATGTGTGTGTGTGTGTGTGGTATTCGATTTCATTTGTATGTGTACTCGTTTCGATTGTGGATTGCAATGGGTGGGGGTGCGGGTGGGGGGAATGGGATGGGGTATATTGTATTGCAATTGACACACGATTTTGCCTGCCACCTGCCACCTGGCACCCGGTCCCATGTACCCCACAAGCCACAAGCAGTGCAACCCAATCCCGTATACCCCACACCCCCCCTTTACTTTATCATACTTCATCTCGCTCTAGCTCTAGCTCTAGCTCGCTCGCTCTCACATTTCAAACTCTCTGTTTCTGTTTCTGTTTCTATTTCCACAAACACACACAACACACAACACGCACACACACACAACATACACACGTACGCTTTTCATTTTCCAATACATACCTGTAAATACATGTATATTTCGTTGTTGTTGTTGTTGTTGTTGCTGTCTCGTTTGTTGTTGGTTTTTGTGTCCGTCTGTCGTTTGTTTCTGTTCGTTTCGTTTTGTTGTTTATTCTTTGTTGACTATTGGATCTCTCCCTCCTCTCTGTGTATTTTCTAGTTTTCTATTTCGTTTGTTCATACTAATTTCTTTTGCAGATATTATTTAAATGTAACATCATACATAAGCAAAGCAAAAGTTCGTTGAAATAATATCTATATATATCAGATATATATGTGTATCTATCATATATACATATACATATATATATACATATATATGTATAAATGTGTGTGAGACAATTAAACTAAAACTAAAACCAAAACCAAAAGATAACGAGTGGCAAAACAGCGAGTGGCTCCAATGATGCTAAAAACCACACAATGAAAATGAAAATGAAAAAAAATATTAATAATAATAATAATAATAACTCGAAAAACTGCAAGAACTGCAAAGCAATCTGCAACACACACCACCTCTAACCAAATCAAACCAAAACCAAGCCAAAACCAAAACCAAAACCAAAAATAATAACAATAACAAAATGCACTGCTCTCTGTCTGGTCTCTGTCAGATGGCAACGAAGCCAAAAACTAATCGAATCCAAACTAATCGCCAATTCATATTACTTCCCAAGGTAACTAACCCCAGATTAGACCACACACACACCCACACCGACACACACACCCACACAGCACACACCTTTGGCACATCCTTGCCCTCATCCACATCATCAGCCATCGTTATATTATCCCTCATCACACATCTCTCATCTCTCATCTGATCCTCACTCTTCATTTGCATTCCATCACCGCAGATCCATCCGCCGCACCCCCCAACACACAAAACCACCTCAAACCCCACTTTTTTATATACCCACCTATCTCTATATATACTTTTTTCGTTGATTATTTGTTGGTATATTTTTTGGTGCCACTTTTTGATTACCGTACTAACCACCTCAAAGAAAAAAGAATCCTGCAACTTATTGGAAAACATTTGAGATCCGCACTAATCTGTGTTTCAATTTGCAGGCTCTACGGCACTGGGCTTTTATACGCCCATGAAGGCCTCACCGATGGACAGCCTCTTCCAGCTGGGTGTGACCCGGTACGCACTGCCCGACAGCAGCAGCAGCAGCAGCAGCAGCAGCAACAGCAACAACAGCAGTGGCAGCAACAGCAATAACAGCAGCAACGGCTGCAGTCCAGCCGGAGGAGGAGGCGGCAACAGCGGCAAGGCAACGACAACGACAACGACAACGCTGTTCAATGGAAACGGCAGCATTGTCGGCATCGGCGAGGGTCTCATCAAGGACGGCCTCAACGGCGATGAGGAGGATGCAACAGCGGCGGCGGCGGCGGGGAGCACAACAAATGGAGCCAGCGGCAAGAAGGGGAAGGGGAACTGCGATGCGGATGGAGAGGACGACGACTATCATCCGACGGCGACGCCCGGCGGCGGAGTTGTCTATAGCGAGGGCACACAGAAAACGGATCTATTGTATTGATTGGATGACACACACAGCTCTCTGGAGGAGCTCTCTCTTTCTCTATCTGTATCTGTATCTCTCTCTACCTACGGCTCGCTAATGCCACCATTCCTGTATTCCATAAACATCAACCCATTATAAGCCGCTCCCCCATGACCGCCCGCTTTCTGAAAACCGTGCGCTTAGGTGAAATATAAATTTCAGTTATACATAAACAGTTATACAGAAAACGGCAGAAAGAAAGAAACACACAGAAAGATACGTATATATATATATATAGATATTATTTGTAATCCGTAAGCCCTAGATACGACGATGTGGGTGTATGAATGTCAAACGCGAGATCCGGACGGATCTGTGCGTGTGTGTGTACGAGTGTGCGTGTGCGAGTGTGCGAGTGTGTCTCTTTATATATATATATATATTTGTTTTTTTTTTTTCTTAACTTAATTACGATTATTGTAAATGCATCGATGGCACCACTTCAGTGAAGGAACCAAACACCATTTCGAGAGCTGTTCCCATATTGTATTTGTATTTGTATTCCATTTACGGTATTCTTTTTATAGTAAATATACAAGAAGCAGAAGTAAAACGCCAAGAAACACTTGGCTATTTCGCCGAACATAAACACATAAACATTGTAAACAACGAGAAGTTGTTCCACCAACAACAGAAACGGAAACATCTGAAGGAAGCACCCTGAGCCCCGCTTTAGGGTCGGGTCCAACATTAAACATACATATATGTAAATCCCGATTAGATCAGGTATGATCAGATCCCTGAGAATCAGAGCGACACGATGATCCCCCAACCAACCCAGCCAACCCAGCCCCCACCCCCATTTCCGTATATCCGATACACACTTCCAATTTCCCCGATACGAAAAACGGAAGAGAAAGTAAAGGAAAAATGTAAACATTTGCCTCATAATTATTATTACACATCTAGCGCTTACATACACATATTTTTTACAATTGTATTCCGTAAATAAATATTAAAATATACAAATACATTACAAAACGATTGAAACGCACCTCCTGTTGAATCTCTAAGGATTACACTACACTGCAAAGTGTTGTAAGCACGGTTCAGTGTTGGCAAACTGCTATATGGCAGTTTATTCAAATAGTATATTTATTATTAGGAGTATTCGTGCTTAGCAGGGTTTGGCAGGGTTTAAATTCATATTTTATCACCCAAATTAGATAGATATGTGCTTCCTTTGTTAGCTTAGCTAAATAATGTGTAACATTCAAATTAAAACATTGAATATAAGAAACTTTAAATGTTCAACAACTTGTTGGATTATTTTAAGATACAATCCTGGTCGGTCGTTCTTCTTCCATGTAAAGACCTTAAAAGAAAAGTCTAGACATTTGCGAGTTGAGTGTAAATTCAAACTAAATTTTATTCTTTAAATCCTGGCCTTATATGTAATTTTACAGCGAGGTATGTGGTACAAAATTGTATTCTATTAATATCGCCAGACCCACGGGGCGGGTTCTTCGTTACTGTGTGTGACTATTTGAGCTTCATAAGATCATAAGTATTTTTTGAATACATTAGATACATTAGTGGCTCCACTTGACTTGGGTTGTCGTATGTGTTAGTAGGTTCACAGATTACTTCTCCGCTTACACCCTAGCAGTCATAAATTACTTTCCCCGCTTATATATATGTATCGGTTTTGTGTTTACATCAGTTAGCGAGTACAGATTTCTTGTTCTTAAAATGCAATAATATGTTCATGCTTGAACATTCCATCTGCTTCTTAAGAAACTTACGGGCCCAATGGCAATGATGGTAGGAAGTAATTAGCTCAATATAAGGAATATAATATAATATTTTGCCAGATATTGCCTATGATACTCATGGGATCCGAAATGTCGTATAAACTTGATTGTATCCTTTTGGATCGACTGTTTCCTCCGATTTGTAGATCTTAGTTTTAATTGCATTAATCACAGCATTGGTCTCAGTCTCGAGCATCAATTTTTTGTCTCATCCCCAAGAAAAGTCGTTGTTGTTTTTGGATTTTGAGGACCGACTCAGCGGCACAAAACATTGACGAACAGCTGAAAGAGTAACGGATAGGGTGTGGTTTTTAGTAAGAGATTTATAGACTCATTAATCCCTTAAAAGATGAACTAAAAGAGAAGCCTAGAAATGTGGGTATTTTGAAAGTTATTAGTACGAATAATTGCTCTTTTCGCTCTCGACAGCCTCTTCTCCTGGACTGACTCCTGACTTTGTGGATTCTTGAACTTTTATCCAAGTGCAGAGCCCATTAGAGGCGGGACTCAGCAGATCGTTTAAGTACTCTCAAAGCTCATGAGCTCACTCTCCCCATCTGCCAAATAATAATGATAATGATAATAATACATAATATATTAATAGCTTTTCGGTTCGGTTCGTCATTGTTTGGCAGTTGTTTGCTGCTGGCCCAACAGTGCGGTTGCCTTTTGACCACTGCTCTACGAAACGGAATTGAATTGGTAAGGAAATTGTGAAGTGGACAAACGCACGGCCAGCACGGTAGCTGCCTACAAAGCACCGCATTAGGCCAATTAGAAACCCCATACCAGACCTCATACCATACCCCCCCCACCACCGAAAATACCAGGAACAACGATGCACCTGTATGTGGCCTTGTGGGTGTGTGGCACGGCTCTGGCCCTGCTGCTTGGCTGGCAGCAGCGCAAATGCTGGCGCCTCATCTGGCAGCTGAACGGATGGCGGGGCGTGGCCCAGCAGCCGATCCTGTGGTTCCTGCTCTGCATTAATCTGCATCCAAACAGTTGAGTCCAGTTCCAGCAAGTAGTACCTTCGAAAGTACCTTCTTAACTCTTCCACGCTTCCAACGGCAGGCATACTGGAGAGGGTGACGCAGATGCGGAAGTACTTCCAGCGACCGCTGGCCATCCTGGTCGGCACCCGGGTGCTGGTCTACATCGATGATCCCGCCGGCATGGAGAGCATACTGAATGCCCCCGAGTGCCTGGACAAGACCTTCATGCAGGAGGGGTTCTTCGCCAAGCGCGGCCTGCTCCATGCGCGCGGTGAGTTCTCAGTGATTCGAAGATTATCCATCTCCCATCCCAGGTGACCATTTGCCAATGAATTGCAGGCCAAAAGTGGAAGCTACGGCGCAAGCAGCTCAATCCGGCCTTCAGTCATAACATTGTGGCCAGCTTCTTCGATGTGTTCAATGCCGTGGGCAACCAGATGGTCGAGCAGTTCGCCTCCCAGCCGCACCTACATGGCCGGGCCGTAAAGTTCACCGATGCCGAGGATATGCTCAGTCGGGCCGTTCTGGAGGTCTCCTGCCGTGAGTAGACGACCCCAAACCCAAAAGCCCCTCTCAAACGCATTGCGGAATAGACTCTCTCCGTCCATCGTTTGTTTTCCTGCCCTTCGCGGTGCGACACGTTTTCCGCGTTTCCATGCAACGCACGTAATCCGAAAAACCGAAAAACCGAAAACCACCCATCCCCCCACACACATACATGTACATGTATGTATGTATATTTTTCTCTATAAATTATGAACGATTATGAACGATCGTGGTGGGATGTGAGATACCAAAAAGAGGGAGAGAGTGCAATTTCCTAATGGCCTTCATGCAGTTACCGTATAGCCAGAGACCGAGTCTCAGAGTAGGAGCTAAACTCCGAGTCGAGGCTCACGTTGCTCGACGGCTTCCCAGTTTCTATATATGGATTCATTTATCTCTATGAAGAAGCAGGAGAAGCCCACAGTTTTCCTGACCTGCCTCAAAGCCTTGTTCCTTTTCCTTTTGCAGTGACTGTGATGGGAACCCCAACGAACTTCACCCAAACGGACGACGCTCACATCGCCTCCAGCTACAAGCGGTGAGTAGCCATGGCATATGGTGTAGATAGATGGCCCCCGGATTGATGCCTTTCCATCCACACAGCCTGCTGGAGATCTCGGCCATTAGGGTGGTGAAGCCGTGGCTGCAAATCGATCTGCTGCACCGTTTGCTGGCCCCCGAGCTGTACGCGGAGGCGGAGAAGTGCAACCAACTGCTGGTGGAGTTTGTGGCTGGGATTGTGCAGACCAAGCATCGCAATTGGCAGCTGCGGGCCGCCCTCAAAGAGGAGGCTGGCGAGGATTCAACCGCCTGGCAGCGGCGCATCTTCATCGAGCAGATCTTTCAGCTGGCCGCCAACGGGGAGCTGACACTGCAGGAGATCGAGGACGAGGCCCAATCCATGGTCTTGGTGGTGGGTAGCGGAGCGCCTTTGATGGAAGGCAGAACCTCTAACCACTTACCCTGAATCGTTGCAGTCGTTTGAGACGGTCTCCAACAGCATCATGCTGGCCCTGCTCTGCCTGGCCACCCACAAGGGCGACTGTCAGCAGCGGCTGCGGGCGGAGATCGCCAGCGTCTTTTCGGGCCAGGGCCAGGGCCAGGGCTCCACTCCGGATGCCACCCATGTCGGCCTGGAGCAGCTGCAGCAGCTGCGATACCTGGATGCCTTCGTCAGCGAGTCCCTGCGTCTGTTGGCCACTGTTCCGATGAACCTGCGGCACGTCAGCCGCGACTTCCAGCTGCCGGGACGCGAGGCCATCGTGCCTCAGAACAGCATCATCGTGCTGGACACCTTCAACATGCAGCGCGAAGAGGCCTGGTGGGGCGAAAATTCCAAGCAGTTCGATCCGCAGCGATTCCTCGACCAGGACGATCAGCCAGATCATTCGCCGGAGGGCGAGGATATTTCTGGATCATCGATCCCCAAGACCAATGGCCAGCAGAAGCAGCAGCAACAGCAGCACAAGCAGCAGCAGCAGAGGCGCCATTCCTACAGCTTTCTGCCTTTCTCCAAGGGTCTGCGCTCGTGCATTGGTGAGTGAGGGCCACAGATTTCCCGATGAACTGTGGACGAACGAATCTGGAGAGTCTGATTTAGACCAGGAATGGCTGTAATCCACAATCCTTATTTTGCCTCAAGGAACCACATTGAAGCGTTTCACAGCAGCCTCATTTCATAGTTTCAAAGCAACCAACTTTGAGAGTTTCAGAGCAACCAACTTTGAGCAGCCTTTCATTTCAACCTTTCATAGTTCTAGAGGAGCCACCACTTTTAATAGTTTCAGAACATTCACCTCTAAAAGTTTCAGAGCACTCACCTCTCAAGCTTTCAGAGCATTCACCTCTCATAGTTTCATAGCAGCCACATATCGATCACCTTCATCGAGTAACTGTTTTCATTTCTGTTTTTTCCCTACTTCTCTACAGGTCGACGGTATGGGCTGTTCATCATGAAGGTGTTCCTTGTGAAACTGATCGTGGCCTTTGACTTCAGCAGCGACTTCCAGCTGGAGCAGCTGCAGTTCGTGGAGAATATCTCCCTGAAGTTCAATAATGTCGATGACATCTTCCTGGCGATCCAGCCGCGTCAGCAGAGCCAGGACGCGACCTAACACACCACAGGATTCTTCATTATATAATACGTATCATAAAAACATGGTTTTTTTTTCTATATTTATCATTTATGTGCTTAAGCCAATGCGTATGGCTATAGAACTAAAAATAAGCTAATTTTGGTGTCGCCTAAAGGACATTTGCTTGTAAAATATAATATCCATGTTTTCGATAAGAAAATGATCGAAATTGGCTAAGACATCGATGTTTTCTTTGAAATTATTATTTCAAAACAAGAAAGACTCTTTTAATGTTATTTTTAGAATAAAAAAATATTGCATTGCTGTTCTTGTTTATTATGGCCATCTGTTTTGTACGATATGTCCAAAAGGTCTAAGAAAAAAAAACGAATAATTACTGGTTTTTTAAATGTAATCAATGTTTGAAAATAATCATTTTAAAAACATCACACTCCTTCTAACACGCAATTATGAGTCTATCGATAGCACAGATGTAAAATGTAAAGTATGAAAACTATTATCAACAAAAAATATATATCGATATATTGGCTTATCAATATATTTTTAACATCCCTAGACGTCTAGTTGATGTTACGTGTGTTTTCGGCTTCTCGATTTCTTTTTTGTTTCCTTCCTCCTTCTTTTCGTTGTTGCTCCGGCTGTTCTTCTAGTTCTTGTTGCCGTTTGTCGTGCTGCTCTAGCACTTGTTTTTTATATTGTGCCCAGGCACAACAGCAGGCCCATGCAGCAGCAGAAGTCGCGTCGGCAGAGCAGCCACCGTATTAACAATTAACCGTAACAATTTACCGCGTGCTGCGCAGAGTAGCGGCAGAAAAACCACCAGTACGGCCCTCGCACTGCTGCCCCGAACCGACCGACCCGGCCCGGCCCTTAGCTTTGTTCCCCTCAAAGAGGAGAGTGGAGCATTTCCCCAACCCGGCCCCGGCCCCCCAGACGCGTTCCCATTCGCTGCAGCCACCCAATCCATCGGTTGCGCCCCTCGGCGGCGGTGTTGCGGTGTTGTGCTGCTGCTGGACAGAAAGCGCGCTCGAAGGAGGAACGCCAGATAAAGAACGGGACGAAAGAGCTAAATAAACAGCGAAAGAGAGGCGAGGCGCCGAAGAGTGGAAGTGGAAAAACGTGTGTTATTGAGACAAAAAAAGTGATCGAATTACTGCCGTGTAGTTATACATAAATATATTTTACAACCATCTATAGCGATATAAAAACAAAACCAACAAAAAAATTGCAGCGCCAAAATGGTAAGTGAAGAGAAACATTTGTTCTGATGTTTTTGTGTGTGTGCGTGTGTGTGTTGGTTGGTTGGTCGCCGCTGCTGCGCTGCGCTCGCTGGCTGCTTAATACAGATTGACTGCGGAATGACTTAATACATTTTCTTTGTTGCTAAAACACGCAACACACACACTAACACACAAGCGCACACCAATAGGGAATGACCAAAACCAAAATTATTGTAAAAACACGCATGGTTAACCGTTGTTAAAACAAAAACAACAAACAAAGATGTAAAATGTAAAAGCATTGGAAGCCTAAGAAGAAGAAGCAGCTGAAGAGCAGAACAGCTGCAGAAGAGGAACGAAGAAGAAGCAGATATACGGTAGCCAGTAGAAAGAGATGGAAGAAGCGTCAGTCGTACAAAGTAAAAGAGGAAGTGGCAAAACACAGCAGCAGCATAAAGATACAGAGCAGCGGCAGAGCTACTCATTCAATAATTTTTTGTTCTGCTCTGAGATTCTCTTTTGCGCCGTATATACCGTTGCATTACTAAGCTTTTCTGCACTCTCTTTTCTTTCAACTCCCTTGCACTCCTCACTCTGACTTCTCACATTTAACCCTTCCTCTCCGCCACCAGCATATCAGTACTTGAAGTGCTCCAACAGAAGAGAAGGGAATTCTCTTTTGATTTTTGTTTTTGTGACTTTTGCTTTGGAAACCATGCGTTTATTTTTTTTTTTTTTTTGCGTGTGTGCTTCCGCCTGCCATCTCGCTCGCACGTGCCGCGTGCTCTGTCCAGATTTCGACGACTGAGGAGACGGCGTGCGAGAGTTAATGAATTCCGTTGAAAAAGTTGTGCTAGGTTAGGGTTAAGGCCATGCGATCCATGTTGCGGCGTGGCGCCGCCTGTGCAGTGTGTGGGTGTGCGGGAGGTGGTTTACATTTTAGTTTTGTTTTCGTTTAATTGATGGATCGGGTTGATACCCAACAAGAGGTATGCTGTCCATAGAAGGTTAAGATATAAAATGTATTATAAATAAAGATAATCTATAAACGGTTTCCCTTGACTTTGTGGCTATTTTTTAGAAATTCGATTATTTCTTTGAAAGTGAAAATCCGTTAAAATTCCACATTCTCCTTCAGGTTTGATACGACACTTATTGTATTTCTTCTTCGCTTATTATCGTATGTTTTTCTTTAATCCCCTCTAATCCCCGGCCCAAAATGCGGTTCCTTTAAACTTCCAAACTAAACAAAGCAATAGAATGAGAATTTTCCGAACAAAGATTTAGGTGTCTGTGTTTTTGTGGCGCTAAGTTTTGAAGATACTTCTAAAGAAAAAACCAAGCAATCCCTCTTCTTTATTTGTTATTTTAATATTATTGTAATTGATATCCTTAGGATGGAGTTAGCTGAATTAAAAAAAAGCCAATTGGCTTAATTTGGTCGGGATTCAAGGGGTATGCAAAGTGCGTTTGTCTTTCTTGCTTATGTTTATTATTTCGGCAGTTTCTTTTGTCTTGTTGTTTTTGCACTTGTTGCTTAGCGGAGTCAACAACCCTTGGTCCTCTTGGACGCTAGCCGAGACACACACCCTAGAGTTCCCTGGGGTCGGCAGATTGATTTCCTCCAGAGAAGAAGCTTCACTGTAGCGCGTCATCAACCCGAGAACGGTTGCCACTCCCACCAACGGCAGAGCTGCAGTGGAATGAGTGCGAAAGGAGTGCGTGTGGGTGGGGAAAAAGGCTTATGTATCGTTGCCTGCTCTTTGGTCATTGCATTCGGCCGCTTTTTGTGACGCATGCGCCCAGAAGGACCCCCAATTGTCTGACCGGGCACTCCCTCTCCTCACACGTTCTCTCCCTTTCCCTCTCCCTCTTCCTCCTCTTTCTATTTCTGTCTTTCTGTTGGCAGAGCACATAGTCGGTATAATTATACCCTGTATGTCCTGTGTACTTTCACGCCTGACTGGCAATTTAACATTCAATGTTTTTGAAACATTTTATGGGATTGATCAACATTCCACTCCTGAATCATATACGGATATGCTCTAGTGGAAGTGAAAGAATATTTCGCATAGAATGCGACACCTCCTCTCCTTTCGATTCATTCCAAAATTCGATAGTAAACCGATTCGAGGGTATTCGTTTGTGCGTATCTTGCTCATGCATTTCTCCGTCTGTATGTATTTTTTTCATCCTTTTTGTGGGGCAATTTTATCTCCAATTTTTTGTTTTTACTTTGATCTTCGTTAGTTTTTGCCAGCAACCCTTTCGATAAGCCCTAAAATGTTGTCCTTTTATTTTGGGATATTTTTAACATTTTCTCTCCTTTGTTCGTGTGTGTGTCGGTCTCTGTGTGGTTGTAGTGTAGGTGTGTATGTGTGTGTGGCAGCAACAACGTGTTGATGTTGATGTATGTTGCACATAAGAGGCACTCTTTCTGTGTTTTCTATGTGTGTGTTGCAAGGTCATTCGTTTTGATTTTATTTTGTGTGTCAACAAAAATGTTGCACATCTAAAAAGAGATGAAGGGATTCAGGAAGGGAAGGAAAGGCCGGGAAAGACAGTTGGATGAGGTGGGAGGAGGGATATGCATTTCCATTTTCCTTCTGCTCTCACGTGTGTGTTTAAAGCATAAACAATAGCTAAAAGGAAGCAAGGAAGCGATATTTACTATTATTTATTTATTTTTACAACTGAAAGCTGTTCCATGTCGAAATCTTTTAAGATTTGACATCAGAAGTCAGGGAAATAATACCCCATTTGGACTTAAGACTATTTTCCAGGTTTCTTAAAGCTTGGATTATGATCTGCAGTCTCATATTCAAAGGACAGAAGTTCTTTTCTCAAGCTTCAGTCAGGATCGACTTGGGACTTGGGGCTACTTCTTGGGCTTTCATTTCCCGAGTGTTTACTGTGGCTGCAACCGATTCCGCTTTCATTTTGCTCTGTTTTAAAGCCAAGATCCAGCCATGCGCCTACATATAGGTGAGATATAGGATACATATCGAATATACAGGATGCCAGATATATAGAGAGTGAGGCAGAGATATGCTGCACCACCCTCTCACACATCACTCTGTCCTGCTCTAAATGCTGTAAATGCGTCGGGCTTTATATTGCTTCCCTGCCTCCCATTCCATTCCATCCCATCCCATCCCATTCCGTCCCCTCTACCACCCTCTCTCGTGGGGGGAGGGATGGGGTGCGCCATGCTCGTGCCCGTGCCGCCTGCATATGCCGCATCGATGGAGGACGAAACTTCATATCTCTGCAATGCCAAACATTTTGTTGCTGCTTTTCGGTGGAACGAAGATGAAACGAGAAGGTGGCTCATGGGAACGGAAGCGGCAAAGGCGGTGGCTGCAGAGGGGGAGAGAGAGCAACATTCCAACCCCTTTTTGGGGTCCAGTGGAGCACAGTGGAATGTGTTTGGGAATTAGGATCAGAAAAGGAAACACAAAACGATGCAATTCGGACCGTTTTTCCTAGAAAATATCAAATATAAATTTACATTTTGGTATATGGGCATTTCCCACGAAACAATTAAAAGTCAATAAAAACACATTTCCATATCCTTTTCTCGAGATTTTCTTTTCTAAAGATATTGAAACTCAGCCAATTTATTTAATTCACATTTCATTTCATTACCTTTGATCTGAAAACCAATCAAAATAGGCAAAAGTTTACTTTTTGGTATTTTTTAGTCACGTTTTTCGTTATTATCTACTCCTATAAGAAAAACGATTATTGAGAAATGTTTTTCCTCAAAGTCTCTCTAGCATATTGAACTATCTAAACTAGCAAATTTGCTCAAAATCGGTAAACGGTATTTTTTTGACAGAGGCTTAAATTTGATTTAAAAAAATATCCAAATCACATTAGCGTAAAACTATAACCATTTTTAAGGGACATCAACACACAACATTTATCAGAAATTCGCATCAATATATTGCGTCAACTTTCTCTGAAATCTGAGTTGGAATTCATCACTGCGAAAACCACTTCCATATTTTTCCCTTGGGAGTTCCTTGGCTTTTCGCACAAAATCCACCATAGCACCAATTTAATAGCTAATCAAGAGCTACTTGACAATAGAAAATTTGTTTGAAAATCCGTCTTATTTTGACTTTTTTACCACTTGCAATCTATACGTGTATGTGTACAAAAAAAAATAACAATTTGGTAATGGAAAATATCAAAAGGATTAAAAAACATATAGCTTAAAAAGAAAATGCAAGGAATTCGAAGTTCTATATACAATTTTGAAAATTTGATAAAATATACAAGAAAATACCGTATGAATGCAAGAACTCCCAAAGAATATATAGAAAATTTAGCAGATACTAAATATATTTAGAAAATACCAATAAATAAATAAAAATACCAACCAAAAGAAACTATAAATTCAAGATAAAAACTAAAAAATACCAAACTAATACAAAATACCAAACAAATGCTACAGAATATTTTTTTTAAATTCTAGAAATTATGAAATACACATTTGTCCGTAGAAAAAGCGTAAATACCAAATGGATAAAATCATAAAAAGTCATACAACTTGGGGGAATTGTACATATTTTGAAATCGGAAAGTCAAGCTCTGTTTTGTGTCCGATATTTGGACAATGAATCCCACTGTGCCTGTGCGATAAAGGGTTGGTAGTGGGACTCTCGGTAGTCGTCGCCACCTCGTTTGTTTATCGGCCTGTTTCCAGTTCTGTTCTTCTTGCTGTCCGTCCACCACACACAGACACATACACACACACACACACACACACACACGTCTAAACCCACCCCCAAAGGGAGCAGCACCCCCTCCACGGCTTAACCCGTTACTATCGAAAAACTGCAGCCGCTTGGTCCTGCTGCTGCCTCCTGCTAGGAATATTCCGACATGTAACGGTGAATATTCTCAGCATTTTGAGTGGAGTGGAAAGGGGAGGGGAGGGGGTGCTACGGGGTATTCTGTGTGCCATGTAGACAAGCGGCATGTCGTGGCAGTGGCAGTGGCAGAGGCAGAGGCCGTACCCGGGCCCGGGCCGGGTCCGGATCTGATTCTGGGTCTTTGTCCTGGAAAAGCGGCGGTAGTTGGCTCCAACACGAGCACCGAAACAGTCGCACGCCACTCCCGCAAAAAGACACCCGAACAGACGAAAATCCCAGAAACTGAAAACCAGAAACCAGGCCGAAACGAAAACGGAGAACAGAACCAGTTCCCATCGAGGCTGAACCGCATCTGTGACCTCCTCCGGTCCGTCGTCTTTTTCCGTGAGTGCTTTTCCAGCTTTTCCTGCCCTTTTCCCTTCCGCTGTCTTCGCGCTTTTTTCTGTTGCTTTTTTTTCACGTGCTTTTGTGCCGTTTTTTCTAAACAAGTGAAACGGAAACTCCACCAACTTTCTCTCTCTCTCCCTCTGGCTCTCCTTTTCTCCCTTTTATTCACCCGTTTTTTGCGTGTCTGTGTGCGTGTCTGTGTGTTTTTCCTGTGCTCTGAAAAGTGTGCTATACAAATAAATGCGGTTTTTTGTGCGCTCTTCTTTTGTGTCACATTTATTTTGCGTTTTGTTTTTATTTCGTTTTTCCGCTTTTTCCTTGGCTGTGTGTATGTCCTTCTTTTTTTTTTTTGGGTGATTTGAAATGAAAATGGAGCCTGTGAAAAATGTGAAAACTATCAAAACTATTGATTTTTGCTGACTTGTGTCCACTGAGAGAAATTTTGTTGATCAAATTGGAGGGTTATCCTGCCATATAGTATATGAATGTGTGCTATTATTATATTATATTATACATATCGAGTGATATATTAGGTTCAAAAGTACATGGATATATCGGTGAAAGTAGGAGGAAGAATAAATTTTGTAAAGTTTACAATATTGCAAGTTTTTTCTTCTAAACTAAAATGTACAAATTTATACAAAAGAATACAATATAAATACCATATAAATACTTAAAAAAACAAACAAATAGTGGGTAAAAAATACTAAATTAATAATAAAATAATACAAAATAAATAATTCCAAAAACACAAATAATAGTATACCAAGAAAAAATTAAAATATACCAAGGAGATTCCTGAATGTACCATTTAAATACTGGAATATAACAGTATACAAAAACGTATAATTTCCAAATAAAAATTAGTTCTAAAACATTCCAAAGATATACTAGAATATAAAAAATACTAGAAATGACTAACCTCTGTAGTAGGAAGCACGAAATAAATACTAACAAAATATCAATCAAATAAATACTAGAAGAATATCAAGTTAGTACCAGAAAAGTACTCGCACCAGCATGTGGACCACCGATATTAATTGTGTATTTTTGTTGTTGTTTTTGCTGTATTTCCATGTACGATGCAGACATCGAAAAAGCGGAAAGCATTTTTGGACGGCGTCGACGACGACGACGACGATAATTTTGATGAAGAGGACTCTGGTTCCGATTTTGACGATGACGAAGATCCAGATCTAATAGAAGTGCCTGGTAAGCATAAAGAGAATCCCCCATTGAAGTATAAAATCCATTTAGAAATAGTAATAGTATATGTGTGCCTTCATCACAGTGTGTGCAGGTCTCCTGAAATGAGTGTCAGAAATGAGTGGGAACTCGGAGGAGTACTTGAATGGATAGCGTTCTCCTCTGGGAGCGTCGGGAGCATCAGAAGCATCAGAAGCATCGAGAACCGAGAGCCGAGTTTCGCATAGAATTGATTCAAGAAAACAAACAGCCAAGGACATGTGTGGGACTCTGCCTTGGCTTTCAGCAAATCAGAGTGACAGCAAAATGTGTACCTCCATGACATCTGTCTCAGTATTAATTAAAAGACAACGTTTATTAGTCCACTGCATCATTAATGAAGACTCCCCCAGTGCCGTCTGCCATTTGCTGTCCCCCAATCGACCCGTCCCAAACGGAGTGTCCACCAATTGACCTACCACTCGAGTGCACAAACAGATACGATAGCAAGTGTATACGAGAGGGAGACTCCCGGAGCGATGGAGGAGAGCAAGCGGTTGGAGGTGTCGTCCCCACCTGCCCTGTCCATAGGCCACCGCAAAGATGTCCTTTCAATGTGCAGCGTGCAGCGTGCAGAGTGCATTGTGTTTGCATTAGATTTTCTCGATATGGATATAGTGTACATATGCTCTGTACCGCACGGGGTACATACGAGTATGTAGCAATTATGTATGTGGTTTCCCCTGCTCCTCATTTGTGCGTCACGCATATTAGGTAACGCTCCCCCCCCGCAGCGCCCCAGCCCCAGCCCACGTCACCCGAACCCACGTCAGCCCACCCGTAATGATATGGAATACATATATAACTGAAGATATAACCACGATGGTAGGCTCCTGTCCTGCCTCTGTGCGTCATTCTCGGTCTGTGGTGGACATCTTGACTGAATTATTAAACTCGATTAGCAATTGCCCAATGCCCCATGCCCCATGCCAAGGGGCAAGGCATCCACCCATCAATCGATGGATAATTACAATGTTCTTCGACACACAGGAAAATAACACAACCAATTGAAAATCAATTAATTGAAAGGTTCAAGAAAGGAAGAAGCAATCGTTCGGGAGACGACAATCGATGGGAATAGAACGAAATGTAATTATATCTCTGTGAATATATGTATATCGGGGAACATCGAAACCCTTTGTGGCATGGTCATCTGCAACTGGCCGGCTCTCTCATGGCGCGCACAAAAGAAATACCTCGATCCTGCTGGACTTCTGAATCTCATTGGCAAACCTATCGATAACTGAGAATCAAGGTTCGGGATTTATACATATATAGCCCACGTGAATTGCTGCTTATTAATTGTACTTAATGTGTGCTTTAGATTTGTATTATATTGTATGTCCCGATATATCGAAGTACGAATCACGACCGCACCGCACCACTTCCGGTGTATATTTTGTTTGTGGATTATCCCGAAGCTCTGTCCCTTCAAGCATATATATATGTATGTGTTTTGGTTCGCTCTCTGAGAGAATAAATCTTCGAGGAATGAATCCCATAGCAATGGGAGTTGAAGCGACTCTCCGACTCTTTAAGTATCTTGAAGGATCCTTTATTTGCACTCCGATTGAATTCTAGGATATCCCAATTTCTCTCCACCGACTAATCCTTGGAGAACACCTCATTTCTGGCTTTCTGTGTCTTCAAAGAGTCTTCCGCTTGAGTAGAGTGTCCTGCGAGAGCCACTGTGATTGAAAGTCTGAATCGATTCCAATATTCGTTGCCAGTTTGATGCCAATGGCGGCTATCCTTGGCCTATCCTTGGATATTCGCGCGGGAATTTAATTAGTTTCCCCGTCTGTCAAAGGCAGAGTTGTGCTATCGTTTTTGGGGTCTGCGATTCGAGTTTGATTTGCGGTCTTTTGTGGGGCTGTGGGGGTTTGGTGGACATGCATCTTGACCGCGCGGTAACCACCATTACTGCAACGGCAACGGCAATGGCAATGGCAATGGCAACATGGAATTATTGCACTATCCTTTGCCATTGCTGCATGTGTGCGTGTATGTGCGCGTATGTGTTGTCTGGTTGCATATAATTATGATTACATAGACAGCCCCCCACCCCCACCACTTCCTTTTCACATATGTACAATGTACATATGTATGTATTTATATCCTGCTGCATCCTGCTGCATATTATGTGCATCGCCCCCATCTGTATCTGTATCTGTATCTGTATCTTTGCTCATTAATTAGTTATTTACCTTAAATGAGGTCCGGGGGTTGCTGCTGCCGACGCCGCCGCCGCCGCCGTCAGGCCAAATACCTGCGAGGTGGGGGGCAAGTCTTCGGCCCTGGTTATATAATGATTAACGTCTGCATAATTGTGCAATGGAAATGGGAATCATATTTCTGAGAAATTCATTCGAAATATTTCGATTTCAAATTAAAGGTATTTCTTCCATAATTGAAAATTAAAACATTCCAGCACGCAAAATGGGAAATGGGAAATGGGAAAATTGCCAAATTGCCACAAGAAAAACAAAGAGCACATTTCGAATTTCGGAGCCATCTCTGGATGGCAACAACAACAAACAACCCTTAGCAGAGAGAGCGAACCGGGTCGAGGCACTTCATGCACACAACATGTATGTTGTTTTTGCATTCGCGGGACCGAGCCTGGACCGAGCCTGGCTCCCAGTCTCCAGTCGCTCCACTGATTCGGCAGCGAATCTCTTTTTTTTTTGGGCATTTATTGCTCTCTGGCTGAGCAATGGAAGCAGTTGGCAGAAAGCCACAAGCCCACCCGCTGCATCGGGAGAAAGGAGAAAATAGGAGAAAGTACTCCCTCCAGTGGCATCCACCCACACAGAACCCTCAATCCAAATGATGCTGCACGCAAATTGCTATCCATTATAGAACACAAAGTACAATTTTATTGAAAACTAAAGATTGGGCATTGCATTTTGAATCGAATCGGAAATGGGGCACCTACCCTCTGCGAGTGTACTGCTGTTGTGTGCCACACCCTCACCCTCACCCTTACCCTCACCCTCTTTGGCTTGGGGTTCCTTGTTTCTTTGCAGGATCTTGTAGATCTTTGCCTTCTTCTGCCTGTTCCGGCGACTGGGCCTCACTTGTGGCGCCAACATGTCTGGCCTGGGCATGATCTTGAGCGAGCGGTCCTTGAGCAGTATGCGCGAGAGGTACAGAAAGGGCAGCAAGGTGTTCATATTGGTCTTAACGGACATGTGTGCATAGCGGTAGATCTTCGTTGGCAGAGGGCTGGGTTTGCCCGGCTTTCCATCCGCCTTGTTGCCGCAAATGATTTTTTGAGCGCGTGAGGCGATCATCTTGGTCATAGAGTCGTATGCGTTGAACTTCTTGAAGGGGTTCTCCACGCTGACGTCGAACATCAGGATGGCGCATTGGATCTTCTTGAAGAACGGATTACTGGGATACCTGGCGTACTCGGCCCTCCCCCCCTCCCACATTTCGAAGCAGATGGGGCCCCGACTTGTTGGGAATATGAGTTTGATCACCGCGATCCCATATGTGGGCATATAGTTCTCCATGAACTGGCCCGTCAGGTGGCGCTGGACGAAGGCGCTCTTTCCGCATTCCTCGTCGCCGACTATCACGCACTTGTATGTCGGAATGGGCTTGCGCTTTCTGGGCATCGTCGCAGAATGTGCGATTGAGAGGAGTCCTCCTCCGACTGAGCAACTGCCAAGTGGGTTAGCTGGGAATAAGAATCAGAAATGCATTGACCAGCAATTTGTTAAACTGTTAGAAAAATATAGAAAAGTTTCGAACTGAATTCCTAGGCTAGACGCCACACAATGATAGATGTTCAGGAATATCCAATGACATATTGGGCCTGTTTAATTCAAATGAAATTCAAATGACATTTCATCGGTTTATCGATGACTTGTGTAGAGTGGGTGCCTAGTGGCCGCTCACTTATGGGTAATGTAATCCAATTTGTACAGCGAACATAGCTATGCCATAAATATAATTAGATATATCATTGAAAAGGATTTGATCATTAATGTATGTTTTTTTTGTGCATCCTTTGTTTTTCTTTGTGGTGTCTCTCTCTCCAGGCGGCGGTCGCGATCTGAATACAGCTGTCACCTACGCCCAGAACATACGCAGCGGAGTGGGCGTAACGAAGGGTCCAGCGGGCAGCAACAGCAACAGCGCTACCAAAACCATTACCATAACCACCAATCACAATAACAACAATAAGCCCACTTCCCTGCTGCGAACCAACAATAATAATATCAGCAGCAGCAGCAATAATAATAAGCTTGGCAATAACAACGGCATTGTTATAGCCGCCAGACCGGGAGTGCCAGGAACAGCCTCAGCCGGATTGAAAGGAGTGTCAATAGTTAAAGCAGCACCAGGAGGAGCAGCAGCAGGAGGACCAGTGGGGCTAGAACTGACCTCCAAAGGAGCAGTGTCGATAGTAGCCAGAAAAGTAGGATTAGAGAATAGTTTAAACAATATGCCAAAGAAATTGACGGGTAAGTTGAAACAACATATACACACGCACACACCACACACTCGAACACTCGAACACAGAGAGGAGACACATTCGCAACACACAAGGTGAGGCACACACCCACAGAGAGCGAGAGCGAGAGCGAGAGAGATCAGATCAGCTATATCGGATTGCTATTGAAAGCATCGTCGA
The DNA here is from genome assembly GCA_963969585.1 of Drosophila helvetica. Taxonomy (NCBI): domain Eukaryota; kingdom Metazoa; phylum Arthropoda; class Insecta; order Diptera; family Drosophilidae; genus Drosophila; species Drosophila helvetica. Next base: position 3,783,589 of record OZ018401.1, on the reverse strand, counting down.
AGAAGGCTTATAGAAAATTCAGTAGGCTATGAGAATCAGGAACATATCTTATCCTGAGAAAGAAGCGGTTTTGTAACGCTCTCGGCCACAGAGAGCATCTCCGGATGTAACCGCTTGGTGGTCCGTGCCATGGTGCCGTCCGCTGGGGTGAGGACCATCCTGTTTTCGAACTCACTCTCTCGGCTCTCAGAGAGACAAGCGCTAGAAAGAGATGGCAAACGTTTTGCACGCTCTGCACTCTTCGTTTGTTATTGTTTCAGGTGATATAAATAAAACGAAATAGTTCAAAACAAATTAGATTAGCAAAGACTATTATATTTATTGTTTTCTGTTTACGAGTTCAATAAAGAAGTAGACAATGCAGAAAATCGTGCGCGGATGGTCCTCGAAAGAGAGCAGATGTGGTGAAGACTCCACTCTCGCAGCGAGAGAGACAGAGAATGGTAGTTGCTTCTCTCATTCTCTTCGTTGCATTTCGTTGCCTGATTACGTCCTGGACACTTTTTTACCATTTTATTCTCTAATGTTTATCTAATGTTTGGCAGAAGAGCGAGGCCAGGGGAGGTGTTTGTCAGTTTTTGGAATGTATCTATCGGTACACAGATAGAGTCTTATATCATCTCATTCAATCAGTTTTTTATTTTCTGTAAAAATAGATCTGTGGGCTTTGGGTTGTTCAGGAGAATGCCTCACCTTGTTATGAATGTACCCTGCCATCACACCCACATATAACCACACATACACATCCACATCCACATCCACATATACCCACACATATACACCCACACATACACACATACACCCACCAGTGCGTGAAACAGAGACGGACAGACAGAAAGAAAAAGATGAAATTTGTTTGGAACAATTGAAATTAATTAATGTCCCTTGTGTTTCTCTCTCTTTCTTCTCTTTCTTTATCCCCTACACACACTCTCTCTCTTTCTACCCCTCTCTGCGTTTATCCCCCTTACCACCCCTTTTATCTTGTTCTTGTTTTCCCTACACCCCTCCCCCTAAAAAACCCTTTTTGTTTTTGCTTTGGTTTGGCTTTGTTTTGGCTTTGGTTTTTTTTTTGGTCCTTTCGTTTCGTTTCGTTTTGCATTCGTTTTGTTGTCCGTCCAGCCATGGGCCCCACTCTACCACCCGCAGCAAGGACCAGCAGCTCGGTCTCGGGCACTACCACCGCCACCCGCACCCGCACCCACACCCCCACCGCCAACCCCACAACCCACATCAATACGGGGGCCGGCGGTGGGGGTGGGGGTGGTGGTTCCGCCAGCAGCTACCTGAGCAGCGGCGCCGGCAGCTACCTGAACAGCCTCTCCACCAACGAACTGATGAACCTCGCCGCCTACGTGGCCTCCAAGGGTGGCAGTGCCTCGCCCTCGCCCTCGCACTCGCACTCCTCCACATCCACCTCCACCTCCACATCAACCTCCAGTGGCGGCGCCTCCAACTTCTATGCGTCAGCGATGGGTGGTGGCAGTGGGAGCGCGAGTGGCGGTGGTGCTTCTGCTTCTGCTTCTGCCGCTAGCTTCAATATGGCCGCGTCTTTACTGGCGCAGAGTAAGTCGATTAATGTTGGTAACAACCAAGAAAAGCGTACACAAGTGTATTACCGATCTACTCGCACCCATCCAAGACACACCGATCTCCTCCCAGCTGCGTTCGACCCAACAAGAGTGCTGTGCTGGCTCAGAAGCCATGCCAATCCCCACAGAACGGAGCCATAGGGTCCACAATGAATCGAAAATCAGAATCCAGATTGAGCGGAGATCAGAATAGAATAGAATAGGAATCAGTTCCGTGACCATTTGGGATTGTTTTCCGTAGATCCAGCGGTTGCCTGTTCATGCAGGGCCGTAACCTGAATTTCAGTATAAATATATGCAAGTCTATTATATAGAAAATACTCCCAAATGGACTGCTAAAAGATAACTGCAATACTGAATATTTGTACAGCGAGAAAAATAATACTAGTAGATCTTAAAAGTGGGAAAATATCATCAACAATTATTTACTTTGCACACGAATTAATCTAAATATAGGGAAAAGTGTTTCCAAACAGTTTTCAACATTGTATGATTGATATTCGGATCGATAGATAAAGTAAAAGCTTGGGATAAAACGTTCGATCTGGTAGAAATGGTAGAAATGTCGGCGGAAATAGTTATCCGAATGGAATATGGAATATTCAGTAAATAGTTTGAAATGATCTGTAAATATCGTATAACTATACAGATCTGTATCCTGAGACACAAAGTATACTGCAGATAGGAACTCCACCCCAGGGCCCTGGTGATGCACTAGATAACCCATTGGCTGCACAACACCGATCGATGTCCCTCATCTTCTTCAAGCATCCATCACTATCGTTTCAGTCGTCACAAAGCGATGTGGAGGATGACGAGGAGGAGGAGGTGTTCCAGCTGTTCCTTGTGCAACTGCTCGATGTCCGAACCGACTGAGGTCATCGAAGAGCTCAGGCGGAAGACGCCTTTGAGATTAGTTTTCATTTGAGATTAGTTTTAGTTGAGAAAATTAGTAGAGAGTTGACTTGAGATATTCACTGATATTCTGCCATTCCATTGATGTACGTTTGAGGAAGGACAGCGAAAGTATAAAGAGATCTTCCCAAAAGCTATTCAAACTAGAGCCCTGTATGAATCCACAGTATTCATAGAATCACAGCTATATTCAAGCCACTTCAATGCGTTCGAGCATTTCCAATCCTGCCTTCAGTCAGATGCGAATCACTTCGAATCACTACAAAACGAATCCGAGTACTGCGAATCAATGCCAGCAAGATTCGAAATCGGATCTCACGCAGGAAAAATTACAAGACCGGAGACGGGATTCATTTTCATTCATTCATTCAGTCCCGAATCCCGAATCCCAGCGAATCGATTCGGTTGCCCGTTTATGCAGGGCTCTAATACATAATAAATACATACTCGATGTAAGCCTTAAATCAAACATTTATCCAGTTGATGGAATTAATTGAATCACCATTGGCTTGTCAGTTGTCTGTCAATTGTATTTTCTTGTAATTGATGTACGCCTCCAGAAGCTTTCCTTCAGATTGATGCGCATTTGATGTACGCCTCCAGAAGCTTTCCTTCAGATTGATGCGCATTTGATGTACGCCTCAAGAAGCTTTCGTTTCGTTCGTACATTTGATGACTGCTGCACTGACTGCAGTGCAGCAGCTCCCAGAAGCAGCTTTATCTTTGATTGATGCACATTATATGTATATTTTATGAATGCAAACTGCAGTGCATTTTCCAATTAAGGAGTCGAAGCAAAAGACTGTACATTGATGTATGTACAAGTATGTACATGTTTATGTACAGCCTGCATGTACAAGTGCAGAATGTATTTCATTGCAATTGGTGGGATGCGCTTTCGGTGAAGGAAATGTAGGCTAATGTTATCTTTGTGTGCTGCGATGCATCTTTGATGTATGCCCGATGTTTGCTCCAGTTTTTGTTGTTTTTGGTAGTCTGTTCGCAAAGGATTCTGTGTGCATTTCAATTGAAAGATTTCCATATATTTGTTCCCCCACATTTGCAGGTTTTCTTCGATTTTAAAACTTTTGCTGATGAACTCTCTCTCTCTCTCTCTCTCTCTCTCTGTCTCTCTCTTTGTCTCTTTCCATCTGCCGCTGTCTGCTGTCTCTTTCTATTCTATGCATATCACTCCCTGTCATTCACCGCACATGCCACCTGCCACTTGCCACTTGCCACACTGCACCACATACAACAAACAATCGACCAACAAATGACATTTGCAACCAACAAAACTCGAAACCTACACGAAACATCCTTTGTTTCTTTTTTTTGTTTCCCCCCGTTCCTTGTGTCTCCTGCAGTGAGCTATGCCGGCAGCGGTGCAGGTGGTGTTGCCCTGCCGGTGGTGCGTCCGTTCAAGGGAGTGGTGTCCAAGGTGCCCATGCCACAAGCGAGTGCCGCAGCAGCAGGAGGAGCCACTAGTGGAGGCACGGGGGGCACGAAGGGCAGCACATCGATGATGGAGGCTGTCCAGAAACTGATTGCCATGAATCCAGAATATCTGACCAGCGGCATACCGAACAATGTGTTCCAGATGTTCATGCAATCGATGAAGCGCACCCCCTCGCCAGCCGCCCCCTCGATGTCCGGCCCCAGTCCCGGGTCCATGTCGATGTCCATGTCCATGTCGATGCAGCAGTCCATGCAGCAGGCCCAGGCCAATGCAGCGGCAGCCTCCGCCGCCGCAGCGGCTGCCTACGTTCAGCAGGAGGAGGACGAAGTCGACTACGAGGAGATGGGCGTGGCCGAGACATATGCCGATTATTGGCCAGCAAAATGTGAGTATGCCTCAAGCCTCTTTTCCGACACTTTTCTGACTCTTTTCACACTCTCTTTGTGGCGCACAGTGAAGCTGGGCAAAAAGCATCCCGATGCTGTGGTGGAGACCGCTTCTCTCAGCTCTGTGGAGCCGTGCGATGTCTACTACACGATGTCCATACCCAACGACACGATCAGTACGGGACAGCTGAGTGCCCTGCAGCTGGAGTCCATAACGTATGCCTCGCAGGCGCACGATCACCTGCTGCCGGATGGCAGTCGAGCTGGCTTCCTTATCGGCGATGGCGCTGGCGTGGGCAAGGGTCGCACCATTGCGGGCATCATCTATGAGAACTTCCTCAAGGGACGCAAGAAGGCGCTGTGGATATCCGTATCGAACGATCTGAAGTACGATGCCCAGCGGGATCTCATCGATATTGGAGCCTCTCGTATTGGTGTCCATCCATTGAATAAAGTATGATCCCTTCCTTTGAAACGACACCCGATATGATCCTCCCCCATTCATCCTCCTCTCTCTCTCTCTCTCTCTCTCTCTTTATGCAGTTTAAGTACGCCAAAATCAGTTCCGATGTCAACAACAATGTGAAACGCGGCGTTATCTTCAGCACGTACTCGGCCCTCATTGGGGAATCGAACAACAAGACGGGCAAGTACCGTTCACGCTTCCGCCAGCTGTTGCAGTGGTGTGGCGAGGACTTTGAGGGTCTGATCATCTTCGATGAGTGCCACAAGGCCAAGAATCTGTGCCCGGTGGGCTCCGGCAAGCCCACGAAAACCGGACAGACTGTCCTCGAGCTGCAGCAAAAATTGCCCAAGGCCCGTGTGGTCTATGCCTCCGCCACGGGCGCCTCAGAGCCCAAGAATATGGCCTATATGGTCCGACTGGGATTGTGGGGCCAGGGCACGGCCTTTGCCAATTTCAATGATTTTATCACAGCGGTAGAGCGACGGTAAGTGGACGAGGAATCACTAGCTCTCATTAGTGATCTAATCCAAATGTTTTCTTGTTTTTAGTGGTGTTGGTGCCATGGAAATCGTTGCCATGGACATGAAGCTACGCGGCATGTACATTGCCCGTCAGCTGAGCTTCAAGGGCGTCAGCTTCAAGATCGAGGAGGTGCCCCTCACCAAGGAATTCCGCAAGATCTACGACCAGTCTGTGGAGCTCTGGGTGGAGGCCATGCAAAAGTTTACGGAGGCCGCCGAACTGATCGATGCCGAGAGTCGCATGAAGAAGACGATGTGGGGACAGTTCTGGTCATCGCATCAGCGCTTCTTCAAGTATCTGTGCATTGCTGCCAAAGTCAATCATGCGGTGCTGGTGGCCCGTGAATCCATCAAGTACGGCAAGTGTGTGGTCATCGGTCTGCAGTCGACGGGGGAGGCCAGGACCCTGGATCAGTTAGAGCGCGATGATGGGGAGCTAACGGACTTTGTTTCGACGGCCAAGTAAGTCCCAGATCCCCCAACTCCCATCCCTTTTCCTGGGTGATTTACAGCTTCAATCATCTCTTTTCAGAGGTGTTTTCCAGTCGTTTGTGGAGCGACATTTTCCGGCGCCCGATCGCAATCGCATCAATCGCATTCTTGGCCTCTACGATGACACGCCGACGCCCCTCTCTGCTGTCACGGAGACGGCCGCCTCGAACAACAACAACAACAATAATAATGGCAAGAACGGGGGACGAGGCAAGCGAAAGGGCGCCGTGCAGACCAAGTCGTCGCAGAAGAAATCGAAAATGAGCGCCGGGGCCTGGCAAATGAGCGACAGCGACGAGGAGGCAGCCCGCACACCCAGTCGGGACTTTGGGGGCAACTCGAACAGCGACAGCGAGGGGGCAGACAGCGAGGCTTTTGCCGAAGAGGACGACGAGGAGGATGAGGAGGAGGATGCCGAGGAGGAGCACGATCGGGACAGCGATCGCAGGAGCGTGGCCAGTGATGCCAGCTCCGATTTCAATCCGTTCTTCAGTGGCAGCGACAGCGACATTGATCCCTGGGTGAATGCGCGCAGCAAGAAGCCCACAAAGAAGGCCCAGAAAAAGGTCAAGAAGAAGGTGAAGAAAGAAAAGAAGGAGTCCCAGCCAGCCTCCGCTTCCGCTTCTGCTTCTGCTTCCACCCCCGCACCAGCAACGACGACTGGCGAAGCCAGCGCCAGCGCCAGCAGCAGCTCCGTAATGTCCGCCGCCGTGGTGGCCGCTCTGACGGCGGCCAAGACCCGCAAATCGCAGCAATCAACGCAGGACAAGATCCAGGATCTGCTGCAAAAGAAACAGGAGCTCAAGGGCACCGTCACCCCCGTGGGCGTCAATGGGGTGAAGCTGAACTACGGCCCACCGCCCAAGGACGCCATCGAGCGCGCCTGCACCATGAAGGAGGAGCTGCTGCGCAAGATCGAGCGTCTCGGCTCCCGCCTGCCCCCGAACACGCTCGACCAGCTGATCGATGAACTCGGTGGACCCGACAACGTGGCCGAGATGACCGGGCGACGGGGCCGTGTCGTCCAAAACGACGATGGCTCGATTCAGTACGAGTCGCGCACGGAGTCCGATGTGCCGCTGGAGACGCTGAATATCACGGAGAAGCAACGCTTCATGGACGGCCAAAAGGATGTGGCCATCATCTCCGAGGCCGCCTCCAGCGGCATCTCCCTGCAGAGCGATCGTCGGGTGTTCAATCAGCGCCGGCGTGTCCACATCACCCTGGAGCTGCCGTGGTCCGCCGATCGGGCCATCCAGCAGTTTGGACGCACCCATCGTTCCAATCAGGTCAATGCCCCCGAGTATATATTCCTCATTTCGGATCTGGCCGGCGAGCGACGCTTCGCCTCGACGGTGGCCAAGCGCCTGGAGTCGCTGGGGGCCCTCACCCACGGCGATCGACGTGCCACCGAGACGCGCGACTTGTCCCAGTTCAATATCGACAACAAGTACGGCCGTCAGGCCCTCGAGACGGTGATGCGCACCATTATGGGCTATGAGGCGCCGCTGGTGCCGCCGCCCACCGACTACAATGGCGAGTTCTTCAAGGACATTGCTGGAGCGTTGGTGGGTGTGGGCATCATTGTGAACAGCGAGAGCAATCCGGGCGTACTCAGTCTGGACAAGGACTACAATAACATATCAAAGTTTCTCAATCGCATCCTCGGCTGTCCTGTGGATCTGCAGAACCGTCTGTTCAAGTATTTCACCGACACCATGACGGCCATCATTAATCAGGCGAAGCGTGGCGGTCGCTTCGATTTGGGCATCGTGGGTGAGTAGATCCCGGAGAGGGAGTGGGGGAATCAACTCCTCTTAAACATGATTAATATTCGTTTGCAGATTTGGGCGCGGCTGGGGAGAATGTGATCCGTGTGCGTTTGGTACGTTTTGTGCGCAAACATGCCACCGGAGTGGCGCCCACAGAGCTGCATACGGTGCGCGTGGAACGTGGCATGATCTGGCAGGAGGCCATTGACAAGTGAATATCATTTCCGATAATTTTCATATTAGTGCGAGACGCGAGACCCAATAGTAATCGAATCTTTCCCTCTGCAGATATGCTGATCTGTTCAACGACAACGAGGGCTTCTATCTGTCGCATCAGCTGCGGAATCAGAAGCGCACCGCCATACTGGTCGTGGTACTGGAACATCAGCCGCCACGGAACAGCAGCAGTAGTAGCAGCACCAGCACCACCGATGCGGATGGCGGCAGCAATAGCAAGAAGAAAAAGTCGCGCAGCAAAAGGGAGATCATGTGCCAGATCTACAGACCCAATACGGGCCTGCAGGTGCGCCATGAATCGCTCTTCGAGCTGGAGAAGAAGTACAGAAAGGTGGGCAGCGACGAGGCGGAGCCCCACTGGACGGAACAGTACGATGCATCGGTGAACACGTGCTCGCATGCCTACTGGAACGGCAACTGTCGGAACGTGAGTCTCGGCAACGATTGTGAGGTGAGTGCAGGGCAGAGCTAGCCCCAACAACAACAAATTGTGGAACAAATCCTCATACTTGTAACCATGGTTTTATGCCCCCGCACACAGGTGGGCCTCAGGCAGCGTCTGTACCATGTGCTGGCCGGATCGGTGCTGTCCGTGTGGGGACGGGTTGAGCACATATTGAATACACGTTCCAACAGCAAAATGCAAGTGATACGCATGAAGACGACCGAGGGCGAGAAGATTGTGGGCACCATGATACCCAAGTCATGTTTCGATCTCCTCATGAACGATCTGAGCAGCGATTCCGAGAAGAAGGAGGAGTTTAACTACTAAAGAAACGAAACGAAATGGAACGGAACGGAACGGAACTGAACTGCTCTTTTGCATTCGTATATGCGTGAAAGCATGGAACAGTAGCCACAAGTTATATAGATATATATATATATACAGATATAAATATAAATATTCATTAACTTACACTTAAATACGAGTACAGTACATAGCATGGGAATATGTAGCGAGAGATCAACGGACAGCAGCAAAAACGCTTGGAACAGAACAGCCTTTTATCTATTTTTTTTAAATTTTTTTTATTTTTTTTTATTGTCATTTAAACATAGACTTTATTGTATCTAGCACACATCATATCCGCCTACAAACGCGAATATCTGTACCAGAAATATGATATACGTGTATCCCTGTAACCCAATCATTAATGATCCAGACCAGACGGACACCCCTTCCCTCACCACTCCCATGAACCACCCAAGCCCACATAAGGATAAAAAGATATATAATGAAAGGAATGAAAACGCTTATCAATGGACTTTTTCTCAATGATTAAAACCTTTATTTTTAGTTTTAGTTGTACTTTAAATTAAAAGCTTACACAATAAACCGCCGCACCTTGTAAACTATTTATTACTATGATTATCACTATTGTAAAAATACATATACTATATATATATATTTTTTTTTTTATTAATTTTTTTTTAACATGTAACTTCCATTAAGATCCGTTCAGGAGGCTGCAGTCTGCAGCGCAGCTCAGCGTGGCAGAACGATAGAATGAAACAAAAACACACACAAAAACACCCCAAGAAAAAGATATTGTTTGTCCTAAATGAAGCCAACACGAAGAAGAGCTGTTTTGTAATTAGGTATTTTTACACATGTAATATCGTAATTAAGTTTAGCCATCAATCATTGGCCGCCGCGTTGCTGGTGCCGTGCAGGTCCCTCCGCATCATGGAGCAATAAAGAAAACAGAGGGCAGAACGCATGTAAAACAATATGAAAAAATGCGTACAATTTGTCAAAAATAAATTTGCGGCTTACATGAACTCAAAATACAATGATCTTTTAATTATATGAATGTTGTGCGGTACCTTTACCTTTACCATGATCCAATCCATTTCAATGATATACATATTCGCTGTGCAGATTAGATTATATTACCCATAAGTGAACGGCCACTAAGCAAAATTGGCGCATTTATTTTTATTTTGTGCAGCAAAAGCCGTTTGAAAATTTCAATTTAAATTGTCGCCCGGCAGAGTATCGTTATCGATGTCGTGCAATACATCGCACTGAAATATCGAAGCATCGAGTAAAAACGTATCGATACATTGCACGTCCCTAGCCGGCAAAGATAAGAAGGGGGAAAGAGGGAGATAGCCATACTACAGCTGACGTTCTTGTTTTGTTATTTCATAATATTCCCAATTAAGAGGAGCAGAGGAGGATCTACCTGCAAACGAGCATGCATAGTAACCAGAGCATACGACTGCTGTCCCTGGCCAGGCACCTGATCAGGCGGACACTGGCTCAAGCGTCCCAGCAAACGACTAAAGCAACAGGAGCTGGAGCTGGAGCGGGAGCAGGAGAAGGAGAATCCGGTACTTTTGCCTCTGGGACGGAACAGACCACGCACTTTGGCTTTAAAACGGTGAAGGAGAGCGAAAAGGAACAGAAAGGTATGCCATGGTACAGCAGGGACACATGGAGCGGCCGGTGTAAACATTTCCGAAATGCTTTCAGTCCACGAGGTGTTCGAGCAGGTGGCCAACTCTTACGACATGATGAACGATGCCATGTCCATGGGCATACATCGCGTGTGGAAGGACATTTTCGTGGAGCGTCTGGGGCCGACGCATGGCATGCGGTTGCTGGACATGGCCGGTGGCACCGGCGACATCACATTTCGCTATCTCAAGTATCTGGCCAATCAGGCGAATCCCCAAAACCGATCCAGCCATGTGACCGTCTCCGACATCAACCAGCACATGCTCGATGTTGGCAGGGAGCGGGCCCGCCGTCTCGGCCTCACCGAAGAGCAGTTGCCCAACTCAACGATTGCCTGGCAGTGCGCCGATGCCGAGAGCCTTCCCTTTAAGGACGCCAGCTTTAATGCCTACACGATTGCCTTTGGCATACGGAACTGCACGCATGTGGATAAGGTAGGGTGTGCCTTTGGTGTTGTCCCAATCTCATTCGTTTCGTTTGCTTCTCTGTCCCACCCCACAGGTGCTGAGCGAGGCGTATCGGGTGCTGCAGCCTGGCGGACGATTTATGTGCCTGGAGTTCAGCCATCTGACCAACGACACGATGCAGTGGCTTTACGACCAGTACTCGTTCCAGGTGATACCGCCCATGGGCCAGCTGCTGGCCGGACAGTGGCAGGCCTACCAGTATCTGGTGGAGAGCATTCGACGCTTTCCCAAGCAGGAGCCCTTCAAGCAGATGATCGAGAACGCCGGCTTCGACATGGTGTCCTACGAGAACCTAACCTTTGGCATTGTCAGCATACACTCCGGCTTCAAGCTGTGATTGCGTATGGATGGGATTTAGTAGTAGTTTTAGAAATGAAACCTTTTGTTTGGCTGATTGCTGCTTGCTGTTGAGTTTTTCCCTTTTCCATGCCGATCACGTTCCCCGCGACGCTGCCGTGTGTAGCCCAGTATCCCACCATCAAGCATCGCACTGTGAACGGGTTGATTTGTATTTTTATCTACCGTGCGCTTACATTAAAGTTTTTATGTGGCTCTTTGTCAAATATTACATGTGCTGCCAAAACGAAACTGCTGAGATCTGCTTGCGCATTGCAAGGCCCTGGGAAAGACCTTGAGGCCTGCAGAGACCCAGATACGAGTACGAGTACGAGATGCCCCTTAGATAAACCTCTCATAGCACGCACACACACACACACACACACACAAAAAAAACCAAATCGTTCAGATTTCTGCCATTAAAATTCCAAGCTCAATTTTTGCTCAATTTCCGAAGCGAAAAAAAAAGTGAAAATCAATGGAAACTACGGATAAATATGCGCTAATTGAAATTTAATTTAAAATGCATTTGTTGTTGCTGTTGGGAGCCACGATATCACTATATTGTATGACCACTTTGCCCCAGTGGCGATCAAATTTAGTGCAGGTGAAATTTATGCGTGTGAATGTGGAATTTCATTCACGAAATGCCATCGAAATAATGCTAATTGGCAATTGTTTTCAGTCCGGTCTGCTCTTCTTTGGTTTTATTTCTATGGCAATTATGCTTTCACCATTAGAGCGGCTGCGGGTGTGGGTGCGGGTGCGGGTGCAGGTGCGGTGGCGCATTTACATCTCCTTAGCGGATCGATGTTACTTATGTAACCTGCCATAAAAGAGGCTCTGGAATGGTTTGATGGCTTTATTTGATTTGTATCTTAATTGCGACCAAACGGTGGCAAAACCTTCGATACGATGGCCATACCGGGTACCGGGTCGACGGAAAGTGAAAAGCGAGGGGCCGGGGCCCATTGAAAACAAAAGTCTTTTGCGTGCAGCGACGTGCGGCGCATGCGTAGGTGGATCGATCCGCACATCGTGACAGTGGTGCAAAGAGAATGGACTGTGCAAGCCGAAGAAATTCAATAAATTCTACTGCACAGCTCAGATCAGGGTAGAGTATCGCTGGAATACAAAAAAACTGCGATTTGGTACAATTTGGTAAAAATTTCTATACATTTTTTGTTTTATGAGATCATAAAAGATATAAAATCCTTCCTCACAGGAATAAAATGTAAAGATATATGGTAGTTCTTATGAAGATAAGATCCGCTGGCTGTTTACACGTAAGATGGCTTTACGGCGAGCCTCTGCCCATTATGTGTCCCCAGATAACTGAAGATCGTACCGTACCACTCCTCACATAATAATTGAGGCAGTTAATTAACATCCAAGGATCTAGGTCGTTTTTTTCTTCAACCTCTGCATATTCAGCCGCTGTCCTCCCAATTCTTATAAGGATTCCCCTGGATTCTCCTGTTTTTTGTGGCTGGAATATTATATATTTTTTTAACATAATCCATAAACTATTCATTTTATTTAGTGAATATATATTCAAGAAATGCTATTCCAAGATACGACTACATTTGAAAGGGTTTGGCACCACTGTGGCTCTTCGGCTCTTCGGTCAGTGGGGGTCGGTCCAGCATAATGAGGAGTTTGGGTGATTTCGGGGGGTAATTTCGGGCGGGTGGGTGGTGGAGGCATTTGATGGAGGCAGGTGAAATGGCAGCGTAAAAGTCATAAACTGCCCAACCGCCGATGGCCTACCGATGAGCCCAGGGTCCGGGCGAGCGGGTACTGCACTTGACGATGGATGATCGGTGGATCGGTGGATCGGTGGCCAATGGCTGATGCCGATCGATCGGCGGTGTCTATAGCTGTTTTGTATGCACCGAGGGTGGCACGGTGGCACTGTGGCGCGCCGCTTCGCTCCGATATCCGCTTTATAAATACAACAAACACCAAGGAAGTTCGTTTCATTTTCTTGGCAGCAATCGAAGCGTTGACATAACCGCATAACCATAAGCAGTGCCAGTGCACCACCTGTCGCACCACACGGATTATACACTACCATCACAGCACCACCCACTACCCACTACCCACCACCCAGCACGAATCGAGATGAAGCTCTGTCCCAGCTCGAGGAGCATTCGCCTGCTGCTGGCCATCGCCCTGACCATCGCCATTGCGGGAGCCGAAGCGGGTCGTCTACGCCTGCGCCACTCTAGCCGCCAGATTGCGCCCACCAAAGCCACAGACACAGCCACAGCGACTGCCACAGACACAGCCACAGCCACAGACAGAACTCCCAGCCCTACCACAGCCGACAGTCCAGTGGCTGCTGAGGAGACGGCGGTGCAGCCGGCGGAGGAGAGCAGCGCATCCGAATCGGCGGGTGCCACTGAGGGCTCCGCCTCGGCCAGCGGCAAGCACAAGCGGGGCATCTTGCATGGCCACCATGGCCACGCCCTGCACGCCTCTGCCCCCTGGCCAGCACGCACCTATGCCGCCCACTATGGCTACAGCCTCCAGCTGCCCGGCGCCAGCACCTTCCTGGCCGCAGCCCCCGCCCATGTGCCCATCGGGCATCGTCACGGCTTCCTGAAGTTCGGAGCCGCCTCCCCGCTGCACGGGCTGCACCTCAAGCCGCTCTCCCTGGCTGGAGCCGCCTCTGGCCCAGGCCTAGCAGCCGGCTTCCTGCCCGCAGCCGCCGCCGGATCCCTAGCACCTGCTGTGGCCCCCGCCCTGCCCACGGCCATCGGTGGAGGAGGGCTTCCACTCGGAGTCGGAGTCGCCAGTGCCGTGGCATCGCCCTCGTATGTGCTACGTCCAGGCAACGCCGTGGTCTCCTCGTACAGCGTCAACTATCCGCACCAGCATCTGCACAAGCCCCAAGTCGTGCTCTCGTCCGGCCCCAGGCCCGTGCATTTCCATGGACCAGCCACAGCAGTGGGAGTGGGAGCAGCAGCAGCCGCAGTACCAGTTCCAGTTCCAGTCCCTGGCCATGGCCATGGCCATTTCCATGCTGTGCAGGTGAGTTCTGAATTGAGTTCAATCGAAGAATGGAGTTCAATCGCTTGCTCTCTTTCAGCCCACGTACGTGCAGGCCCTGGCTCCAGCAGCTCCTGCTGTGCCTGTCCAGCCCGTTCAGTCGTTCCAGCCAGTCGTTCCATCAGTACAACACTACCAGCCCGTTCAGCCCGTGCAGCCCGTTCAGCCCGTGCAGCACTTCCATGCCGTGCAGCCGGCGCAGCAGCCATCGGTGACCTTCGCCCTGCCTTCGCCAGCCGCTGAACAGCCAAACTTTCCCTTCGTTCCCCAGTTCCCATCCCCGGGATTTCCAGGTGTTCCGACCTTCACCTTCCAGCCCGCTCAGCCAGCGGTGCCAGCACAGCCTCCACAGCCTGCACAGCCGGCATCAGCACCAGAGGGACCCGAGACACCCCAAATACCCCAAATACCACAAATACCACAAATCCCACAAATCCCAGCCATTCCGCAGATCCCAGCCATTCCGCAGATACCTCAGATACCACAGTTCCCAGTGAATCCTCAGTTCCCTGACATACCCCAGTTCCAGTTCCCCGGCTTTCCACAGGTGCCGCAATTCCCCCAGGCACCGACGGCACCCGCTGCACCCGCCTTTCCCCAAGCACCGCCCAACAGCCAGTTCTTCCCGTCGGTGGTGCAGCCACCGCTGCCCCAGCAGCCGCCCACGTTCATCCAGACGGAGGCGCAGTTTCCGGGCGGAATAGTCCCGCTGCCGGGATCGAGTCCGGTGCGTCCCGAAACGGGCACGGCCATAGCCTCGCCCCAGATACCAGCCCAAGGGCCACAACAGCCGGAGCCGGAGCAGTCGCCACCACCACCGCTGCCCACAGTGCGTCCCAACCAGCAGCAGCCGCAGCAGCCACAGCAGCCCCAGCAGCCATGGAAGCCGGTCTTCTATCAGCCGCCCGCAGAGTCAGCGCCAGCCTCGCCCAACCGTCCGTCGATCACGCTGCTGCCGCCCTACGGCAGTGCCCCCGCAGAGGGTAAGCATCCACTTGACAGCAGAGCCGGCAGAGCATGTCCTTAGATATCCTTAAACTTGCATCTTTCTAGGCTATCTGCCGCCTGTCGGCTCCCAGGCATCGGCCCTTAGCTCCTCCAGCGCCGGAGTAGGCAGCCAGGGAGGCATCTTCGATCAGCTGAGCGACGCGGAGCTGGAGCACATCTTCGCCCAGGCCAATCTTGCGCAGCAGCAGCACCACGCCCGCACCCACTCCTACCACCACTACTGAGAGTGGGGGGAAAAGGAGGAGGAGCAGGAGAAGGAACAGGATTTTCTCTAGTGATTTTTCTAAATGTTTTTTTTTTCGTTCATGTTCTCAAGTGGTTTTTATTTTAATTGTAAATTAATTATGTACATTATGATTAATATAGTAAGTTATTTATCAAAGATGCAAAGGTCTTGGCTTGCTTTGCTTGTTCCGGATATGAAGTCTTTTTATGTTGCCACATCTCGGGGCGCAATGGGGGAACATTCAGGCACGCGAAGTATTGAAAGGCCTGAGGGGAGTGATATTTCACAGATTACTTAGGGATTCAATTGGGAATCGAATCGGAAATAAGGCACCTACCCTTTAAGAGTGTGCTTTGTCGGCAGAGGTTGCCGCCACACCCTCACCCTCACCCTTACCCTCACCCTCTTTGGCTTGGGGTTCCTTGTTTCTTTGCAGGATCTTGTAGATCTTTGCCTTCTTCTGCCTGTTCCGGCGACTGGGCCTCACTTGTGGCGCCAACATGTCTGGCCTGGGCATGATCTTGAGCGAGCGGTCCTTGAGCAGTATGCGCGAGAGGTACAGAAAGGGCAGCAAGGTGTTCATATTGGTCTTAACGGACATGTGTGCATAGCGGTAGATCTTCGTTGGCAGAGGGCTGGGTTTGCCCGGCTTTCCATCCGCCTTGTTGCCGCAAATGATTTTTTGAGCGCGTGAGGCGATCATCTTGGTCATAGAGTCGTATGCGTTGAACTTCTTGAAGGGGTTCTCCACGCTGACGTCGAACATCAGGATGGCGCATTGGATCTTCTTGAAGAACGGATTACTGGGATACCTGGCGTACTCGGCCCTCCCCCCCTCCCACATTTCGAAGCAGATGGGGCCCCGACTTGTGGGGAATATGAGTTTGATCACCGCGATCCCATATGTGGGCATATAGTTCTCCATGAACTGGCCCGTCAGGTGGCGCTGGACGAAGGCGCTCTTTCCGCATTCCTCGTCGCCGACTATCACGCACTTGTATGTCGGAATGGGCTTGCGCTTTCTGGGCATCGTCGCAGAATGTTTGAATACAATCCTATAGGTTTGAGAGTGAGACTCAGACTGAGAGGAATTTCCAGACTCAATACACAATGACAGGCTCTATTTGGATAACATATTCAATGACATTCTTTCCAAAACTGAAGGTCCGGACTTTTGTGGTGTGTGTCCTTCCACTTCTACTGATTTTCATGCTCAAAACTGTTAAGGTGGCCATTACGTCAGGGGAATATAACTTCAGTGAAAAGGCAGTGGGAAAATCATACACTCAAAAAAAGAAGATGATGTAAGATCCTCCAGCTTTGCGTAGTTCAAAGGAGCGACACAGAGACAAGGTGCCTTTCCGATTTCCATTGAAATCCCTAATTTATCTGCAAAGTATCGCTCTTTTTAGACCCATATTTTTTCAAAGAACAACAGGAAACTTTGGAGTGCCATTCAAAAAAAATGATGAAAATCTATACTTTAAATTTGTAGAAGAAAATGTGTGTGTAAGGGGCTATCTCCGCAACGCGTGCACCAAACTGCATGGTTTTTATAAAAAAATCTGTTTACTTTTCTATAAATAGGTTCCTCAAAAATATAAAATTAGCAAAAAATCTCCAATTTGGACCTAAAAATGTGTGTTTGAACGCCTATAAAAGATGTCATAACATCAAAATTATCATTGTTTAAGTTCGATGAATTCTTAAATAATTCTCACATATACAAATATTCGTATATATTATTTCCATATGAAAAAGATTCTTCCTATACACATTTTTGTATATATTTTATGTACTTTTTGCAGCATCAGTCCTCGATCTTCGAGTCTCTCTGCGGATGGGCATAGCCATGGGGAACCATAGGAATCTTTGGTGGCATCTATCCGAAATGGATCACTGAATAATGGCTCCCCAGGGGTGGATATTTCGATGTTGCTGTCGCTTGATTTTGAACGGTTTAAACTCAGTTGAAACTCTTGAATTTCCCCACTCTTGTAACGGTAAGCAGAAGCATACATATTCCATTCCTGAGCTTTTCACCTCAGTTCAGTGGCAGTGGCAGTGCTGGTACCGGGATGGAGTGAGCTTTTCTCGATTCATTCATAGATTGGCCAGCCGTTTTGGTGAATGAGTGAACTTGGTGTTCGGTGGGGCGGGGTGCGACGGAGGGGCACCGCCAGCCAAATGCCGCATGCCACATGTTGCAAGCGTTCGGCACGGCATTCGCATCGCCTTCAGTTGTTTGTTATCGTTGGCAGCGAGCGCGCGCACCGCACATCGCACATCGCACACCGAACACCGAACACCAAACACCGAGAGTCGAGAGTCGAGGGCCGTGGGTCGAGTCCGACACTGTGACTGCCTATAGCGGGTCTATAGCGGATCTATGGAGGATCTATGAGATCCGAGCATCAATTCGCCAACCGAAACCGTATCTCGCGACGATCTCAATTCGAAATAAAGAGTCGAAAGTTTTTGTTTTTTTTTCTAGACTGTGCTGGCGGGCCCCTTCCCCTTGCCGCCGTGTTGTAGTTTCAGTGTTTGTGTCGATTGCAGTTTTAGTCTAAATATAAAAACGAAATCTTAGAAAATTGTTTATGGCCAGATTCGAAAGGAAAACAAGAAACAATCCCTACGCGACGCGAACTCCCCAGAGAGACATCGTGATGGGAATGCTGATGATGATGCCACTGTCAATCGGGATCATGCGTACGTCTTGGACCAATAAACAATTGCCCATTTCCCATTTCCCATTTCCAATTTCCCAAATTCAGTTTCCCTTTTTTCGGCTTTAATTTTTTCTCGATATTTATCTCGTTTATTTATCGCAATGCAATTGTTTATTCGTATGGCCCATAAGATATCTTCATATGGGACGTGGACGGGTGTATATTTTTTATCTACTTTATCCGCAATGTTTCGAGAATAACAAGTGCGCCGCCCCCAGGCCAGAGCTGGCCAAGACATTGGCCATCTGTGGACATCCCAGTAGATCTGTTTGCGAGGGAAGATACAGATGCTCGCTGGGAGAGCTCTAGAGAGCATGATTTGGGTTTGGGGGAAGAGCAAAAGAAGTCACAACATCAAAAGACGCAGATGGAGTGGAATGATATTATTAAGATAATAATAGGATGACAGAGAACACAATTCGAGATGAATATAACCATCAAATTGGGAGTTGTATATGAAAGAGGTTTATTAATAGATAATATGAGGGAAACATTGGAGGAAGTTGGAAGAGGGCGTACAATATACATAAGTATTTAAAGAATGAAATCTGTGATCAATTTGACAGAGATCCCCATCGGCGTAGACTCCTTTGATATAATTAAAGACAAAAATAAAAGAAACGCAGCAAAGTACGGATGAAAACTAATTGGAAATTGTGCGAGATGTGGAAAATGGTTTGCAATAATCAATTCATAGTCCTATAATATTTTATACTGGAAATATTCATGGAACCCTCTACGAAACAAGATGAAAATGTTTTCGTACACAGCCGAATTTCAATTAAAAATTTGTTTCCTTCAATTTGCATATTAATTTATGTTATTAAACGGTGAACCCCATGGATGCTATATAGGAAGAGATTTTCCCCAACTCCGTTTATATCTATCTCTACCTCTATCATTCCCCCACTCATTCCCCCACTCATTCCCCTCTCTTTCCCTCTGGTGGTCAGTGTTAAATTTTTGTAATAAAATGTCATTAAGAGTAAGTGCGTGGTGCCGTTTAGATTTATGAGGTTGAATGAATTCGCCAATGGCTGACGACCAAGGGTAAGCCCCTCTTTGGGGCTGGAGGTGGGGCATCATCGATGCTGGGCTGCTCGGCTGCTCGGCTGCTGGATGGGTGGTTGTGGGTGTGGGTGTGGTTTCAATGGTTTCAACGGTTTGAGTGGTTTGAGTGGTGCGCCCTCGCTGCGGTCTCGGTGGTCAGCAGCAGGGCCTTGGAGCCATGTAGATGTGGTGTTAATGTCTGGTATGTGGTACTGGAACTGGAACTGCCAAAAAAGTTCTGTTATTAGTGGTTGCCAGCTCGACAAGCTTAGGCAAATCCCCTGCCAGTGGCCATCCGTCGTCCATGGACACCTTTTATGGAATGGGCAATGAGCATTACATTTGTCTCCAAGCCCCCAAAAGTCCTCTTATCTATGGAAATAATTGCTTCTGTGGAAATATGTGTGGGGGAGATTTGGGGAGAACTTCAGAGAATGTGTCAATTATTCGATTGAGATTCTCGAGTGGAATTTTCTTCGCTTAAGGAAATTCTATTTGTAGCAATTATAGGATAATCGTCCGAACATGGGAAGCACACTTATTATAATATTTGTGGTATTTTTTTTTGTTGGTAGTAAAAAGTATTACCTTGATAGTGCAATGTAATTTGTCCCTCCAGAAAGCCGGAAAAATGTCTGAATGATATTTCCAATTTAGATTCAATTATATGTATATTTAATTTATATTATTATATAAGTAGATATGTCAAAATTGAAGTTTTTTAAATCATTAAACTATTATTTGTGTAGATCCTAAAAAAAGATCCCATGAGTTCTTATTTGAGTAAATTGTTGGGTAATTGTTGCGGATATTTTTTTTTTTTATTAATTATTTCCTTAGAGATTGTAGAAAATGAAGTATGTTTTATTTCCAGTCTTATGTATTTTGTATATCAGTGTTTTCTTAGTAGTAATTCCCATTTGTCGAAAACTATAGCTCTTAGGGCTGCTAAATATCGACGAAGCATTTTCAGAATTCGCCAAAGGATTGTATAAAATCAGTGGAAATGTTTGTATTCGCGTACTGCAATAAAATATGATTTTATATGGGATTTATACCTGCGATAGTCCTCTTTTGCCCGTTTTTCCTGCGAGGTTGCTTCAGGTAAATCGATCTAGAAGCGAAACGGCTCCGACTCGCAGAACGCGCTTTTGAACTTAGGTAAAGGAATATTCAAAAAACGTATAGGAAAAAATTCTCGGGAAAATGTAGGGGTATATTTTTGTCAAGTCACGTCAAAGTTGAAGAACTGCCCACAAATGAAATGGTTTGGAAAATACGTTTTTCGTTAGAACTGTCTATGCAAAAGCCCAGGTTTCTATTCAATATTGATAGCAATGAATATACCTAATAAAATATACAAAAAACAGAATCATACGTGGAATAGTTTACTTTTTACTCCACCTGATTCGGTATTTGAATAAAAAGTGGACAAAATTAAACACTGAAACAATTTAAGCTTTGGGTGCTTAGATCTTCTAGCCCAAAGATCCGATTAAATTGAAAATGTGATTTTTGAAAGCTCTGGAAATGTTTCTATTATATTCATTTTAACCAAAGTGCGCATAAAATTCTTTGACTTTTGCCAACCTCTTTTCGGCTGAGGCCTCACTGAGCGACGATCCAAAACTATTTTATGCAATAGAGAGATACTTTAGGGGATCGCAATCGCTGGGATCCTTCTGGCTGCTACATACATTTGGAAGGTCTTAACATACCCCTGTACCGCTCATTGAGGGCATAAGAATGCGACAGGGAAATGGAATTAGAGCCAAGGCCAAATCTTAAACGACGATTGGTTACCGGCCACAAAACATGTAAGCGTGAAGACATGAAAAAGCGTAATGACGCAAGAGACATCATCATCTAACGCAGAAAACCCATCATGAGTCCCCAATTTTTTTCTCTGCAAATACTAGAGCGGTCTCTAGTGCGAGAGGCAAGCGTGAAAATCGTTGGTAATTGTGGCAGAAAAACTGCCAAAGAAAAAACCGGAAAAAACAAATTGTAACTCAGACAAGGAGCGCCCTCGAAATTTTGTGCGTGGCCCACCTCTGCACACACACACACACACACACGCACACACACGCACACTATCAATGGGGCGGGGGGAAATGTGAAAGGAAACCGGGCAACCGATTTTCCACTTAAGAATATGTCGCCCGCGGCATAGTTCGAGTACTCGTATGAAATATGTGTTCGGGCTTTGGGGAACACCCTGTTCAAAGGTCCTAAGAAAGTGCCCATTCAATTCGGATCGAAGGGTATGGGCTGCTGGTAATCTGAATACATTTGAGGGGGAAATGCTCCACAATTTCAGCAGCCCCGAATAGTGCACAGCATCCCCCCAACATCGCCCCGCACATCATTGCCCGGACCAACGCTAATCGATGCCCACGAGGAGGCCGCTCGAATATCAGGTTGCAGGACAGAATAGCTTTTAAGTTGATCAAGTAATCCATATAATTTTATTTTATTTTCGGGGAAATGTGAAACGGCTCATAATTGAATTGTCCATGGAGACGGCTGTCCGGCAATGGCAATCTCGAAAAGGTTAGGCATCATTAGACCACTGCCACACCCCCACAAGTTGGGCGGAAGCGATACGTATCGTATGGGAAGACACATAGATAGATAGATAGTAGGTCCTGCTTCTAAATGGACATCTTGGGCATCAAAGACTGGAGTGGCAGGACCCCTGAGTGATTGCCAAAAACAAGGAAACGCCAACGAATGGGCAGGACTGAAGGGTGCATAGTGGGTATGGACTCCCCAGAGATCAAGACCTCAAACCACCGCTGCTCTTCGCTAATGAAGTGAGACAGGATTTCAACTTCAAAGAAACAAAAGGAACCAAAAGCATCAAGCATGATTTTGTGGTACTTCTGCTTGCATTCATATTTATTTTATTATACTTGGTACAAAATATGTACCATAAATAATGCTACTTACTCAGTGGATACTCAGTGTTTCACTCATTCATAAGGACTTCTTCGCGGAAGCAAGTTCAATTTTAGTTCCAAGGAAATAATATTTGGCACGATAAGCGCTTTCCAAGAGTTTGCCCCGAACCTCAATCATTTCTTTCGCTTTCATCTAGGACTCATCGAAAAAGTTTCCAATAAGGACACTACCCGTATTGACGAACCAGGAACCCCATGGGGAGAAGCCCGAAGGAAGAGAGACCATCCACAGTGGCTTACTGGTACGTCAATGCCAGACCCGGGGTTGCATCTAATTAATGGTAATGGTATAGCACTTTCTATACCCAGTACGCAGTGGCATTGCAGCAGGCAGCAGGCAGCAGGCACATGGGAATGGGATGAAATATATGTGGCAGGCCACAGTTTTGAAAATATAATCGATTGGCTATCGATTAATTTCAAATTCTCCCCACTGGGTACTGGAAATATCACTGGAATGAGGCTAGAGGGGTATCTCTTAGTCGGATCTACCATTCTTGATTGTTTCTGTTTTTATTTCACTCAAGTGAAAGCAGCTGGAAAAGGGACACATTCGGTTCTGGGGCTTTGGCTGGCAGGAATGTTGGGATAGGAGATAGAACATCGGTATTTACATACGAGCACAAGTACACATGTGGGTGGGTGTGTGTGTGTGTGTGTGCGTTTGCATGACCCCTGACCCTGCTGCCAAGTGGAAAAATGAAAAATCACAGGCGTAATTCCTTGATTAAAACGCAACGAGCCAGGATACAGGATAAAAAGAGCAACTAACTGAGATAAATAAAACGAAGGGAAGTCCCAAGCAAATAGAACCAATAAGGCGAATCGGCCCAGAAACCGCTTAATTTCGACAGGGCCACCGCCACTTCCCCTATGCCTGTGTGCGTGTGTGCGTGCGTGCGTGTGTGTGTGTCTCGCATGACCTCTGACCCATGAGAAGCAGCTCCAATCCCGACATTAACCATTTTGCCATCACATTTATATTCATTTGTGTGTTCTTTTTGTATTGACATGAACTCCTCCAGCCCCCACCCCCACCCCCACCCCCACCTCCAGCTCCACCCCCAGCCCCGCAAGAAGCATAAGGGGAACCCCCCTCGTTCATAGTAATTGAAGAGGTTGAACAGAGTAGGGAGAGTGGATGTGGATGTGGATGATTAATACTCATGAAGTAATTAAATTTGGATGAATGGCGGGGCAAACAGACAGATGCACATGGGCCATCCGGGAGTCCCAATTTGGTTTGCACTGCTGCCTTAATGGGTTAACAATTAACCCATTGGCATGTGCAGACAGGCCAGAACAGGCCTCTTGAGTGGTTCAATGGATCAATAGGAATAGGAATACGACTAGGAGTACGAATACGAATGGGAATTGGTGGGTGCTTCTGTGGGCCATTTGGCCGAATGCTCTCGTCAGAGATTTGCACTATATAAGAAGTACTTACGATTATACATCCATATATACATATACGTATATATATGTTTATGTATATATGTATGCATATAGGATCGGTGGATGTGTATGGCTATAAGAATGGCAATGAGCACTTGGAGAGGCATCTCCCTCTCTACAAATATTTGTGTTTATCATTCGCCTTCTTTTTGCTTTTTGCTTTTTGTTTTTGGTTTTGTGTTTTTCTGTGCTGCCTGTTGATTGGGGCCGTGGCCCGCCCAGTCGGAATCTTGTTTATAACTCGGTTCTTCTTGGCCAAGAAAGTTTTCTTCGCCTGGTTTTCTTTTTTCTGTGCTGTGTCTGCGTGCGTGTCCGAGTCCGTTGCCCAATTCGAGGGTATAAAAATTCCATTTGCACCCGCCCTGGCACCGACTGGCACTGACTGGCACCGTGGACTCCGTCAGAGTTGAGTTCCAATCTAAACAGCCCCGTGAGTGAATAAAACTCTTGGAATTTCTCAGCTGTATTTAGTACAGGAATCCACTTGGGGCCCATTCCATTCCAAAAACTGTTTAATATGATGGAAAGCTATACATTAAGTTTCTTTCAAGTAAATCAAGTACAGACAGTTTTATTTTCCAGAAGAGCCCCCCCCAGAGACCACAAATGAGTGGCATGTGAGTCAGAAACCCAGATACCATTGCAGAGGGTCCTTTCGAGCAGCTATTACTCCTTGAAGCATCCAAGAGGAAATAGATAATTTCAATTTCAATTTCAATTTCATTTCAATGCATGTGCAATGCCAAGATCGGTTCACTATATTATATAGCTGCCTCACAGACGATCATCGATCTACAGCAATATGTAAAGATTCGGCCTTTTCTTTTATGGTTTGACAAATGATTGACTGATTTTCCGTATGGAATTCTCGTGTTTGAAATAGAATGGGAATCAGTCGAGTTATCGCATTGCGATTTAAGGTCTCAGATACATATTTTTGACAACAATTTTGGGGAATATCTTTGTATTCATATCATGATGTTTGTTGGCAAATAAAAAAGAAACTTTGCAAATGCAAGAAACTCAATCTAATACTTTGAAATTGTTTCCAGAAGGAGCAGAACCGAACAAAGACCAAATCAAACATCAAACATCAAAGTGTGGCATAAGCCCCCCATCTATTTCTGTGCCGCCTTCGTCCTATCAAGTTTTCGTTTCTTTTAATTACTGCCACGAAGAGGCTCCACTCCACTCCATTCCACTTCGACCACCTGTCCAGCGCCTTCCTGCCTTCCTCTGTCCTGTCCTGTCCAGTCCTGTCCTGTCCGAAAGGAAAACTTTCCCCAGAGTCTATTTCCGTGCGTTTGCCTTCTCGGGGGAGGCGGGTGTTGGTGTGGGTGTGGGTGTGTGCATGCCAAGAAAGGTGAGGGTCAGGCTGTATAAACAAATCCCAGTCGATGGGGCGGATGGGGCCGGAGAATGGGTTGGAATGACGGAAGCTATGCGGGGGTGGAGGAGGAGTGGCAGTGGCAGTGGCAGTGGCCAGGCAGCTATTGGAATTTATGAGCTACAAGGCAACGAAAGTTTCTTTTCTGTGAGAATCTCCGATGCACCTGCGACCCTGGAGCACAGCACCTGCTTCTGCTTTGCAACTGGAGGAGGCCTCTCTGGCCTCTCTGGGCGGGGGATGGCCTGAGATGGCTCATCAATCATGAGACGCGTCCAAGACGCACATATCACACATTTCAATTTGCGGCAAATGTGTTGACAAAACGTTGATATGCCATCGTCGATGGGATCGGATCGGATGGATGATGGGATGCTGCTTGTGTATGGCTGCTGTGGCTCCACTTTACCATCATCCTAACCCTTTGGCACAGCTGTGGGCCGTGGGCCGTGGGCCGTGGGTCGTGGGCGACGGGCACATTAGCAACACGTGTCAAATGCTCAATATCTTTGTCGGTTGTCGCTTGTCGCTGGTCGGCTGTCCTTTGTCCTTGCTCTTGTCCTGGGCCCGCGTCTGCCTGATGCCGCGCTTAATTACACTTTTATGGAGTCATCGTTCCATCCACAGTCTCGTATCTCCATCTCCATCTCCATATCCATCTTTGACGCATTCGCAGTCCTTCGCCATTCTGCATTCACCATTCGTAATTGCAATCCGTTGTCCTCGCATCCCTCTCCTCCTCCGATTGAGTTATGAGCTGTAATGCAATCGCCCATCCCCAGGGACACCCGGCTCCCCAGCCGGTCTCCGTCTCTGAATATTGTTCATCTGGATAGGACATGGCATATGTACGAAAATTGTATGGCATTTTTTCCCACAGATTTTTCATTATCATCCGCCCATCACGTCACAAAATGATATTCCTGTAATTACAATAAATTGTTCAAGTTGTTTCCCACAAACGAGTTTTGTTATATTTTGCATTTGATCAATACTCAAATGCTTTTGAACACCATTCGATATCTGAGGAATTTTTCGAAATTCGACAAGCAAGCGAAATTCGAAATTAACCAGAGAGATTTGCGTGCTTTATTTTCAGGGATTTCAGGATTTTCAAAGCCTTCTGCTATGGTTTTTCTTCCACATTGTATTTTGTCTTTAATCTTTAATCTTTAATCTCCTCCGCATTTTCATCGGTTGTTGCTGTTTTTTTTTGTCGTACTGAACTTAATTTGATTTTCATTTGTTTACCTGATCCGTTCCCGTACGTACGAGTATTATAATAATTATTTTTGCCTTTTTGCTGTTGTGGCATTCGCATTTGCTGTCGCGGCAGCGTGTCCATCAGGAAATCAGCCAGTCATGCTGATGGCGATGATGCCTTATCGATGGCCATTGGAATGGGGTGGGGGAGGTCGCCATCCATCCTACGGGGGATATTTCACGCACCATTGCATCGCCATTGGGCCCCCAATGTACTGTGCATAATTTTTATTACAAACAATTTTATTACACATTTTACATTTTACATTTTACATATTTGCAATTTGCAATGCACAATATTCATTCAACTTCAGATATCGAAAGTTCCACGCCCCCCTAGCCCATCCTTATCTCATCCATAGCCCATCTGTAGCCTACCCTCGCTCTCTGGATCCAATCGAATCCAATTCCGATTCCTTGTGGGCGCTGGCCTGGCTGTGGCTCTCTTCGCTGAAATTGCGACGCATTAAGTGCAATCGTTAAAAATGATAAATGCACTGCCATCATTGGAGGCATGGAGAATGGGGCATGAGCTATGGGGCATGGGGCATGGGGCATGGTGGGTGGGCGTTGGGCAGTGGATAGGCGCGTGTTGTGGATTTTATCACGTGAAACATCAACGAACATCGGAACTGTTCGGCTCTGGAGTGTTCTGGTCCGTTCTGCTCAGAGCAGAGCTAATCGGATGCTAATTAACGCACCTAATCGGTTAAACAAATATTTCGGCCTCATTTGCTACACAAATTTATGAATCTCATATAGCTTTTCGCTTGGAAACAGATGCTTTGCCCGGAATCATTAATATTATTTCTTTGAATTGGGCTAGCGGATTTCATTCCCGACATGAATGAAAAACTAAAGGAAAGTCTCTCCAAGAGGAAGCTGACTACGCAATTGCGGTCGAAATTATTCGTTCTCTGTGCTGCACAGATCAGGTAACCCTCTGATCTGGATGGAGGTATCTGGGAGATCCGAAATGGCTGGGCTCAAGGCTGTGCTTCAATTGTTATTTTTGAATTCCGATTATTGCCGCCAACTCTCCTACCGACTACTGTTATCGCCCAACTTATCGTTCCTCTTCTCTTTCAAAGGCCGTCTGTCCATCGTCATTGTTCTCTCC
Organism: Drosophila helvetica; assembly: GCA_963969585.1. NCBI lineage: Eukaryota > Metazoa > Arthropoda > Insecta > Diptera > Drosophilidae > Drosophila > Drosophila helvetica. The sequence goes on along the minus strand of OZ018401.1, from coordinate 3,756,227 downwards.
CTCCTGCTCCATCTGCCAGCAGCAATCGTGGCAGCTGAAGCGACAGACGAAGTGGGAGCCGCGCTGGGAGCCGAAGCAGCAGTCGATGCAGCAGCCGATGCGGTAGCCGATGCAGTAGCCGATGCAGCAAAAGCATCGCTCACCGTTAGCCAAAGCGCGACAGAACCAGATCGAGCGCGAACGGGAGTCGGAACTGGCGGGGGAAGGAAGCACGACTCACCTGCCGGGAGGGGGTCGGCAGTGATCTCGCCGCTGAGCACTGGCGACGTCGCGGAGGCGGAAATACTCGCACCAGACGCCGGCGACCACTGCCCCGCCGGCTACTTCCACTGCAACGCGACCGCGCAGTGCGTGCCGCAGCGCGCCAACTGCGACGGCAGCGTCGACTGCGACGACGGATCCGACGAGTGGGACTGCATCAACGAGGTGGATGCGCATTACTGGGATCATCTCTACCGAAAGCAGCCGTTCGGCCGGCACGACGACATACCGATTGGCGAGTGCTGTGAGTACCGTACCAATGACGAGGACGCGGACGCGGACGCGAACGTGGACACGGACGTGGAGTCGAAAGCAATTACGGCGTGCAAATGAGTGGCGCCATGTAAATTCGATAGTTGTCCGGCAATTTCCTAATGGAAATGGCAATGGCAATGGCATTGGCATTGACTCATCATCTCGCCTTTTCTTCTGTCTCTATTTTCAGTGTGGCGCAACGAGAACTTCAGCTGTCCTTGTCGCGGTGACGAGATACTCTGCCGCTTCCAGATGCTGACGTCCCTGCCCATGCACTTGCCGGAACACGATCTGGCAGCACTGTGAGTACAGTTGTGTTGAGCTATATTATTATCGCTTATTGGCAAGAATGAGAGTATCATTAGACAGCATTTGTATCCAAAAATTATTGGGTTTCTCGCAGAAGATCAAAGAAAAACACAAGCCTTTTCTCTCTCTCATTTATCTCCCATTAAAATTGTAGATATCGCTCACTTATTATATATAGTCGAGCTTCTCTATAGCGAAATTCCCTATAACGAATTGTTATTTTTGTCCCCTTGCGATTCGCCATAGTGAAGTTCGACTGTAGTTTAAAGATATTCCATATATAGAGGGACAGACAGTAGAATGCAGCATTTAGTATTACATTTATATATTTTATATATTTATTTAATATTAAATTTATTTATGTATATTACCATCTCATGACATTTTTCGCACTGTCAATTATTTATAGAAATTTATTTTAAATTGCATTTTGTGGCATTCGGAATATATAATGACGTAAATCTAGCACCCGACACAATTATATTATTTTGTAATATAATGGATATTTATTGTTTTTTCTTTGGCAGGGATCTAACGGGAAACAATTTCGAAATCATTCATGAGACGTTCTTCAGTTTGCTGCCAAATCTGGAGAGTTTGTAAGTCCTTTCTTGTATACTATTTGCCTGTGCTATTTTGTACCCACTTAAAAAAAGGCTTTTGGTATTTGAATAAACCTTCTTAAATATTTTATCAAAACGAAATTCCCCAAATAGTTAAACAGTTGAGGCACCTCCACTCGAGTCGATCTGTCCAAGCTGCACAGCCTTTTGTGGTTCTTAATTAAAACTGGAATAAAATTCTGCTGCTGCTGCTGCATTCGCTTTGAATGGAATGGAATGGGTTAAGCTCAATGAATGGAATGCTCAAATTTTCAAGCGAACCCTGGAGCAGTATCAAACCCGTCTCGACCGCAACAAATATTAGCGCCATGCTGTGTCCTTAATGGTCCCTTTAAGTAGTCGTCGGTTGGCATTGTCGTTGTCGTTGTCGTTGGTGTCGTAGTCGCAGTCGCAGTCGCAGTCGCAGGACTGGTATCAGTGGTGGCCATCACATGCTGGCTTATATACAAATTACGCACCAGCTAGACAGGCACAGGGATAAGCATAGCCAGAGACCAGGGACCAGGGACCAGGGGCGAGAGACCAGGGACCAGCAAACAGATGCAGGAGAAGGCATGCAGGAGTCGTGTTGCAGTTTATGTGTCACTGGGCCAAAGAACACCCCGGCTCGGCTTAAATTGGACATTCTAGCCACATGTTGGACCATCTCATTCCACATCCACTCTTTCTCTTTCTCTTTGTCATTGTCGCTGGGGATGGGAAGGACGAGAAAAAGGATGGACAGGAAATTCAGCCATATTTTACACACACTCACCGATTCGAATATGACGAATATGCTATGTTAAGCTGCCACTTCAGACACCCCCTCAAGAAATTGATGCAAACATTAAGGCATGTGCTAGAAGAAGGAACTTGTTCTCTACAGGACTTGCAACCAAGAAAATTCTCTGCTTCATTAAGATCAGTAGCATACAATACAGGGTCCTTCCCAAGGAATGTGCCTATTACAATATAACACAAGAAAACGCCTCGGAGGTGAACCACATAGACCGACCGTTCCTATGATAAAGTTATCCTATTTCGGCGACTACGACTCCCAATAAACATGGCCTGCAGCATGACTTTAAAGCTTACACTTAAGGGAATAGCTGTCATTGTAAACAGAGCCCAATATTCTTGCGGACTGAGCATGTCTATACTAAATAGTCTGTTCCTTTTCTGTGCCACAAAAATCTGGGAAAATCATATTACCCTTTTCGTAAAATATTCTTGTTAATTGGCAACGAAATACTTGGGATGTAGGGATTTTAGTTACTTTCTGCCTCGCTCTGCTCTGTCCTGCTTCCTTTTCTGGTTTATGCATTGAGGACACATTTGTGGTTGCGCATTGAGCTCGTGCTCCATCCGTTTCGATGGGGACTAACGACTAACGACTGGGGACTCTTCTCTTCCTGGGATATCTTCAACAGGCCATCCAATTCACCTTTCCATCCATACTCCCATCCATCTTCCTGTTAAGGAGATTCCGGCTCGAGATTTCGTGACGTGTGAGAATTCGCAGATGTTTTTATGGCGCCCCCTAATTGATGGCAGCCGATGGCAACCGCGTTGATAGGAGCCCACGGCAGAACCTGCAGCCAGGACATGTCTCTGGCATAAATTAAATTGTCTGCAGGCGGGTCCAAGTCCTGGCTCAGATCTGACACCGAAAGTGGGAGCAGCGTCCCACGAAAAATTGTCAGAAAAACACAATCAAATTGTATTGTCTCTATGATTATGTGGGATGTTCATGTTCGTGGAAAATATTTTCTGGAATAATTAAAAGTAATTTTTGCTTGCCGCTTTTAATATTCAGTCGGATCTTGGACTAAAAACTGTCTCAAAATGTATCTTAAGTTGGAAACCATGGATGATAATTCTGGAATAATTTCTTACATATTTGAAATCCAAAATAACATCAAGTGCCCCCCATTCAAGGGAACGTGAGTCGAATTGAATTTCAAATGGATTTGAAAGCAGTTCAGCAGTTCAGCAGTTCCTAAGCAGTTCACGCGCCTAATGATGAGGGAATGTGGCGACGGCTCTAACCCCCGGATTATCTCTTGTTAGCCTTCTGTATTTGCACATACAAATGAGCCCCAAGTTTCTGGCCAAAACAATGTCACGCGAAGAACAAAGAGAGCATTATTTTTCACATCTCATCCGGAGCGGGGGCGGGGCGGGCAAAAGTTGTGTCTAGAACTTTTAAGCCGCCGCCCGCATTGTGCAAACTTTGCAATTGAATTTCATATTTATTACGTTTTATTCAGTCGAGTGTTTTCCCTTTCAGAGTCCTGAAGTTCTGCTCAATCCGTGAGATTGCCTCGCATGCATTTGATCGTCTGGCCGCCATCCCACTGAGAACCCTGTGAGTACTTCCCTCAACGGAAACCGAACCCGAACCCGAACGCGAACGCGAAAGCGAACGCTCCCTACAATAACTCATAATTAAGTCTTAATATTTATGTGCACTTAACATTGGTGTTTTTTTTTTTGCTACTTACTTCGATTGGCCATGGCCTCGTGTCTGTTTACTTTTTAATAATAATTTTCGCTCTCTGGCTTCTGGCTTCTGGCTTTGCGCGTTTTTTAACGCACTTTTCACACTTTCCAGCTATATGGACGATAATAAATTGTCGCAGCTGCCGGAACACTTCTTCGCCGAGGGCAATCAATTAAGGATTCTGTAAGTATCTCAGTTTCAGTGTCTGTTTTTCATTAAATCTGGCTATGCGGTTTCCCCACATTTCCGCACGCATTAATGACATATTTCTTTATGATCGAATTCACGTCCTTTCGCGGTGAATGTATATCTACAATTAATACTGCGAGCTGATAATTGCGAGCCACACTGTACCCCCCCTGCACCGATATTAGCCATGCCCTAGTGCCTTAGTTATTTATGTTAGTCGCTGGCTTTGTTTGCGGCTTGCAGAAGACCAATTGAAATGCGAATTTATGGCTATAAAATTTGGAAAAAAATATATAAAATGGCCGATTTATGCGGCAGCGAAAAAAAAGCTAATTGAACGTAAATCAAATTAGATTAGTGCTCAGCCGAATGCTGATTAAATTTTAAATATTACAATTCCACAATCGCACACAGATCCAACCACCACAAGCAAATGCAGGGTCCACTTTTGGGGGGGCATAGCAAGCAAACGACTTCTGTCAGGGCCCATTCGTTTTTGGGCAGCCCGAGGTGGCATCGTAAATGACAAAAATCCAGTAATTGCCAATAAACGTGGGGTCGCCCGATTATATCATCTCCGAACAGGGAATGTGCCGACCTTCGACACACCACACACACAACACACACAGCCAGCCGATGCTAATCACAATCATTGCTGTCAGCCTCTGTGGGATATAAACCATTGCCCATTGCCCATTGTTTGGGCCAGTGAATCGGTAGCCAGGGACCAGGGACCAGGAACCAGGACGGGGGTTTGGGGCTTTTCGACGGAAAATGTGGCACGGTACGGCATTCCGGCCGCTCTTTGTTGTGGCGCTATCGTTGTCCCTTTTCCCGTTTTGTGGGCATAAAAATATTAGCACAGACGGTAAAAAGTTTCCAGCTTGTTTTGTGCATTGAGTCGAGCCGGCCAAAAGAGGCCACGCCCTCGCTACCCTTTTGGCCAGTTCCGAAGTCAACGGCAACACCAGCTGGCCAAGGGATAAGGGGCACAAATCCCAAATGGATCCACGACGAGACGGAAATGCCCTTGATTTTTCGGTTCATTTTTGGAGAATTGAAAAATTTTAGTTTTTATTTTTACTTGGAAATGATTAAAATAAATATCTAAATAATATACTTAATTAATTTTGAAAAGTATTCGATTCAAAATGCACTATGGAAAATAGTTTCAGAATTAGTTAAAAATCGAAATGATATTAGGAAAAATATTCTTTAAAGATTTTAAGTAAGTAATAGCCCTGTTATTGCAGAATCAAATATTAATTTAAAAAGATTTATACCTATTTAAAGCCTTTTAATAAACGCATTTAACAGTCGATCTATCGCAGATTCTTAACCGATTTACCAGGGTTTTATAATTAATTTCCAATTGCAATATCTATTCACATTTCTCGCTTTTTTGAAGCACATTTTAAGCCCCTAAAAACGGTCGATTCTTGAGCCTTTTGGATTTTGTCTCAGGGACTGAAATAAGAATCAGAACATTTGAAAAAAAACATAACAGAAGGTCACATTAAAAGCACATCCCTTGCCCTACCTTTTCCGATTCAAAATCGATGATCAATCAAAGGGCAATCTTAGATAAGTGGGAAATCGTATCATACCCATACCCATACCCGTTGGCATACCCTAACAAAATAGTATATACAAAACTGGCGACACACAAAAACACATAAACAACTCAGATGCACTTTTGCGGCGGATGGGCGGCAGGGACTCAGACTCAGACTTTGACTCCGACTCGGACTCGGACTCCGACTCACGGTGCCACCGGATGAATCCGGAGTCACAGCTGCACTTGGCATTGGTCTGCTGCAAAACTTTCCCCTTTCGGCCAGTTGAGAGTCCCAGAGAGATATATGGGAGGGAGTGGGAGCCAAGTGGAGGAGCCACTGCTGGTGGGGGGGTGTGGGCGAGTGGGCATGTGGGGTGCCTTTGCTTTGTCCTGCATGTAACTTGCGTTTAATGGCTAATTAAAATCTAGATATATGCTCCGACTTTTCGCTCAGTTCCAGTCGCGTTGCAGCTCCATTGTTGGCTGCAATGGGAGCGGCTTTTGTTGCCAAGTTTCGCCTGCATTTAAATGAGATTTTGTATCTTTTCTTTTTCATTGCAAAAACGTTCCGAAAACCATTCCGGTGCAGTATTTTGGCACGCAACCGCCTGCACAGCCTCAATCGGAGCGATTTCCAGCATCTACCTCATCTGCAGGAGCTGTAAGTATTTGGAGGATCGGAGGAAAGGAAGACCACAGGGAATGCTCTTTACCCTACCCACAGCCTTCCCCTGCACACCCATGCTATCCGTTTCTTTCAGGGATCTGCGAGGCAATCGCATCGAACACTTCAAGGCCGAGGTCTTTGCCCAGCTCGAAAGTCTGGAAGTGCTGTAAGTATTCCTTCGTGTTGGTATTTCCGGGAACCATTAAAACTCTCTGGTTTCTATCGGCCAAAAGATATCTGAACGAGAACCGCGTCCAGCTTCTGGCTCCGGAAATGTTCCCCAGGACCTTGCTTAATTTGCACACCTTATCCCTGGCCCAGAACCGAATCGCGGAGATAGCCACCAACACATTTCCATTTCCCCGCCTGCGACACTTGTGAGTCTCATGATGCCCCCAGCCTGTGCGGAGGACACACACATAAACATATCAATCTGTTGCCGATTGCAGATTTCTGGCTGGCAATCGATTGTCCCACATACGAGACGAAACCTTCTGCAATCTCAGCTATCTCCAAGGATTGTAAGTGGCAAAGAAACATGGAAAAAGATTCCAACCGAAATGATGCATCCATCCACCACAAACGGCTGTGTAAAGGGATGTGATCGGAGTATTAGTAGATGGATAGTTAGATAGATTATTTCTATTATATTTCATCGAAAGAATGGGTGCAACCAGGAAACAGACTTGGGGAAACATTGAAAGGAAGAATGTGCGAAATGTCGTAGTCAGTGAATGCTCCAGGGTAAACAATGGTTACCTTTGTTTTGTTCATAGTGATGGAATAAGTTCCACATCCTTTACTAGTCTGTGGCTGAATTCGGATTATACCGAATGTAGAGCCTGATTGAGCCCAGTGTCCATTCATAAGTACAGGGTATTGGGGCAAGCAAACAAGTGTCGGATGGATTTTCATTTCTGCCCCTTTCGTGCCACTCGCCTTGACCTCGGACACCGAATGATGTGGGTCCTTGGGGTGGGGTTCGGGGCAAGTGTCATTTGGATTTATTGCCGTTTAAGTTTCGCTTCGGGCCGAGGAATTTAATTTATCAATAATGCTTTTTGTTGGTGTGGTTCCGGCAGCGGGGGCCTGAGACCCCAGGCGTAGACTGAGGAATGCAGAAGCCAAAAGCTGACAGTTTTTAATTTGCCTAACCTATCCGATGCCGCTTCCTTCCGCATTCCCCGGGCTGACTCGAGCAATTTTTGATTTGATGAATATTGAGGAGTCGCCGGGCCGAGCCGGGTCGAGCCAGAGCCAGAGGCAGAGGCAGAGGCTGAAGCTGAGGCTGAGGTTGGCAATGATTTGCATGCAAACTAATAAAGAAAATAATATAAGAGGATAGGGAAAAATCAGAAGAAAGCGGCAGGAGAAATCACAGAAAAAAAACGAAGACGAACGTGTAAGCAGATGGAATGGACAAATATGCCGGATAGGATACGTGCCCCGGCATCAGTGCCTCAACTTTAACGATGAAACTTTGAGCCAGCGCTCCTTCGGGCACGGCACCCTGAAACCTAAGCTCCCAGTTAGCAGAGACCAGGTCCCCGCTACCAGCGAATCCCGAAATGCAAATAAGCAGAAGGCGAACAAAAAACAGACGCAAACACATTACCTTGGCTTTTATGCCCGCGCGCGCCAGAGTGTTAACCAATATCCAGAGCCACCGAAGCACCACCAGGCCATAATTCTCCTCCGTTTTGCAGGCACTTGAACGAGAACCGCATCGAGAGGTTCGACCTGCGGGCCTTTGCGTGCCTGGAAAGTCTCAGCTCTCTGCTCCTAACGGGCAATCGTTTTCAGACGCTCGATCCGCGAGTCCTGCAGAACCTGAGCAGCCTGGACTACATGTGAGTTGAAAGCCCGGTTGAAATGGTTATGACCCTCGTGGTACTTTTATTCATCCCTGTCATTCGTCCCTGTCAGTTATTTCTCGTGGTTCCATTTGTGTCGCGCCGCCCTCCATGTGAGGGTCTGCGATCCGCACGGCGATGGCATCAGCAGCACCTGGCATCTGCTGGATAATCAGATACTTCGTGGCAGGTGAGTACACCCCCGAACATTTAATCAAACTAAAAGGAAAACCCTCAAAAGCTCTCAGAGGGAAGCCATCGCAGCTTAAGGAAAACACTTTGGCATTCCGGCTAAATCTCTTGCAGTGTTGTTTGGGTTTCAACACCACTCGAAGGCGCTGAAAATCTGATGAAATTCATTAGACTGCAATTAAGTCATTGTCATCAGTGCACACTCGAGTCTCTGGCCACTAACCACTAACCGCACTCTTGAGCGCCGAGGACTCGAGCAGTTGCCAGCTGCAATTAGGGAAGCAGTGCCATGCCTATGATTGCAATCGCAATCAGAGGACAATCACAATGCTTGAGCTCGAGTGATTAAAGCCGGGATGGGAATTCTGTTTCAGCTTGCAGTTATATTTGTCCCAAAATGTGCTGCTTCACTCGTGGTACATCGCGCGACGAATGCGGTGTGACAGGATCATCCAGCGCACCTGATTCTGCTGTATCCCGGGTTGGGTCGTCGCAGTCGACTCACCAATACTCGTCGCAGTCGAATTTCCAATACTCGTCGCAGTCGACTCCCCGATACTAGCCGCTTCCGCACTGCTTTCGGCATCGGTCGACATCAGGCCATTAGGTCGAATTGGCTGTAAGGCCGTCTCATCGCAGCAGGCCCCTCCTCCGGTATTGCGTTCGCCCAGCGGTTCACGCTCATCTGTGTCGGTCAGCATTGCGTCTTCGGGCTTTTGCCTAATGGTAAATTTAGAGAACAAAAATGTTATGTCTAGAAACACACAGAATTTTGACTAGCCCAATTTGGGCCCTGACATTGCCATAAATCAAGGCTTGCTGTTTGGCATATCTCAGCATGTTATCTATTTGTAGTTGGGACTTCAGCTTGGTTCGGGGTGAATCGGGAATGAGCTTTTTTGTGACATCAATCGGAGATCAGAGTGGAAGTTCCTTTGGTCATAAAAAAAGGCTTATTTCGAGTCCATTGAGTTAACAAATGATACTTCTTTCGTGTCGATCGGGGTCACCAAAATGAGCTTTTCGTGTCGTTGGTCATCAGCATCCTTTGATGACACAATCATTCTTTTGTGGTCCTCGTAATGGTTCATGCAAGCTTTCTACTCTGTTATTTGGGATCGTTCGTGCCAAATATATCGTTCTAGGGTGTTAATCGAGGCGCTCTTCACTGTTCTTTGGGATCACCAGTTTGTTTTGTTTTCCGTGAGGCTAACCAAATAGAGATTTCTTTGGAAGTTAGAAATGATTTTCCTTGCTTACTATTATCGCGATTGGGAGTCCTTTAAAATTATTTCTTCGGCGTATAAGGATTCTATTTTGGCTACAGATTTGTTGGCCTAATCGTTTTAGGTCCTTAAATTCTGGCATACCAATCCTTTAAGGGGGCGCCTGGGCCGACTACCTCACTCCCACAGAGCTGCTTTCTAAATATTGAGTTTTGCTTCCTTTTTGATATTTTACGGGTAGCTACTTGGCAATGAAAATAAGTAGACACAACAGCAGCCGTGCAACTGGCAGTAGGAGTCCTGCAGTGGCACTAGCAGCTGGCAACTGGAAGCTGGCAACCGGCAACCGGCAGTCACTTGTCATCAACTGGTCTGAGTGATTATCTGGCTGCCTGCCACGGCGTCGTCATCGTCTTGGTCGGAAAATGAAAATTACGTTTCCAGCAGCAGGTTCTCTTCGTGTTCCCCTCGTTCCTCTGGTTATCTGGTTTCCGTGTTGGTGGTTTGTTTGCTTGCTTTTTACACATTTTGCACACTCTGCATGCCGTCTTCAGCTCCATCTCCATCTCCAGCTCGACTCCAGCGCCATGCCCCTAAGTGCTGCACATCCAAATACTCCCAACACCAAAAGCAAACAACAGCATGTGCAGACAGGCACATACGAAGACAAGCAGACCTACACACGGACAGAGAGACGGACGGAGAAGGATCCAGGGATCCAAGGACACACTGCTGACAAGAATTTACTTTGTGCTCAGCACATTATTTCATTATTCCATGTTGATGTTTTCATAAAAATTAAATACTTAGGGCTTTCAAGTCGTTGGAGCGGATACCTATCCCTTGTCTTTGTCGCTCGGCTGCCGACCCCCGGCCAGCGGTTGTGCTTTAATAGTCACCTGCGCTATCTAGCTTAGCGCTATCTCTATTTTGCAGCTGCCCTCTATCCTAGGCACCGCCTTCCACCACCCTGGGACCAATCTGGGCTCTGTAAGGAAAGTGCCTGCAGTGCTCAAATAAAAACTTGCTAACAATTGCAAGTTGAACGAATTATTCACGGATCAACACCAACGGCGATTACACTTTCCGAACTCCAATATAATAAAACTATACTTGATATAATTTAATCGTTGCGACTCGAGGTTCCCGTATTCATCCTACCAGAGTAAAGACCAGCGATTAAATTGAATTTGGTGACCTCGACCAACAACAGAGGCTTCAGCAATTAGCAATCATCAACGTCAGGTTGGATATCCGTTAATTATTCCACTAATTACATTTGGTGACACCAATGGAAATCTTTGAATTTCCCTTATTGCCTTCGCTTTCGATGAATCCACCTGTCACGGGCTTATTTTCATGATTAATTAAATTTTGTGACATTTAAAGATTTCTTTCATAATTTCCATAATTTATTTCCAGTATGTATTTCCAAAAAGAAATGATCCATTCTTTCGCAAAGTTAATTCAAATTCCCTATAACTTCCCCAAAGTCATTTCTTAAAGAACCATATTTATTCCATTAAGCGTCCTCTAAGGTCGCCAGAAGCCTGAAAACTTCCTTTTCCAAGGTAAAGGCTTAGATTGCTAATAATTGGTGACCCCGACCGCAGACAATAGCTACCCTAATTCATGTTTAATTCTGGCTTATTAGAAATACTCTTTAGTTTATTCCATTTGGTGACACCGAGTAAATCAGAAGCATTCTCTGATTTATTTAACATGCCGTGCCTGCATTTGTGCACGCCTGATGATTGTCAATCATCATCCACCTAGTTGGAGCGGTGACAAATGAATGGGAAGCGGAACAGCACTTGCCACTGGCATAAATTACAGAGCTAAAGGGCACTCCTTCTCCTCTCCCGGCAAGTAGTGTACCCGTAAGCATTGGGGCGGTGTCTATAATTGTCAGCGTCAGCAATTGCTGTTGCTGTTTCTGTTTCTGTTTCTCTGAATGCTGTGGCGACTGCTTTGTGCCCCAGTCTCGTCTCCATTCAAGCATCCTTGCCACACCTCCCAGCCTAGTGGCACAACTGCAATAATGAGGCGCCCAGGCAATTGGCAATTGTACGGGTCACGGAGTCACAGAAACACAGCAACACAAGGCACAACGCACATGGCACACAAAGTCAGAGGAGAAACGGGGACCGGAGGAGTCTTAGGTTTCCTTTAATTGCCCCAATTTATGGGCATCGGCATTGGTACTCCTGTGTGTGGATAGAGGGACAATTGTCCAACCAAAGGTTATACTCTACCCCCACTTTGTCTTTTGGTCTCTACCGCAGTGTTTGGGTTATGGCCTCCATTGCTGTGGTGGGCAACCTACTCGTCCTTCTGGGCAGATACTTCTATAAGTCGCGCAGCAATGTCGAGCACTCGCTATATCTTCGCCATCTGGCGGCCAGCGACTTCCTCATGGGCATCTATCTGACGCTGATTGCCTGTGCGGACATCACCTTTCGCGGGGAATACATCATGCACGAGGAGGCCTGGCGCCACAGCGGCATCTGTGCCTTTGCAGGTGGGTTACCCACCACTCCATTCGTCCTTCCTGTCTAATCCTACACATTCCCTCATTCATCTATATTTAGGATTTCTGAGCACCTTCAGCTGCCAATCGTCGACCCTGCTGCTCACGCTGGTCACCTGGGACCGCCTGATGTCCGTGACGCGGCCCCTGAAGCCACGGGATACGGAAAAGATTCGGTAAGACTGAACCTGATTTGCATTGAAATTACTCGACCGAACTAATGAATGGAAAATGAACTCATACGAGAGCAAGTACAGGGAGGAGTATATTAAATTCAAGCACATGTTTTAGTCGATTTTGTGGATGTGGAATGTTGCCGAGATTTACCAGAAGAATGCACATCAAAGGTTTCTCCAGATATTATAGGTTTCTCTTATAGGTTTTTCTATAGGCTTTCTCAGCGAAAGCAACGATTGGAGGAGAAGGAGGTGTCTGCCAGCGAGAAGCAGCGTCCTTGCCAGGGAAGTGCGAACACCCGCAAGACCTGCACTAAGTCCATGGTCTGTGGGATGGAAAAAATACAGTCTAAGAGGACAGAAGATCCCAGCTGCAATCTCAGCGCAGAAAAACTAGATCGCTTTTTCGGAAAAAAGTTAGCAAAAGCAGCGGGAACCCACAAAGAGAGAGGATCCAAACGAAGGAAACCTTAGAAATTCTTGCAAGAAGGGCTCCGACATTATCTCCAGCCAAAAGACCAAACAGGGTTCACCCTAAAGCAGCCTCAACATGGACGATCAGCCGACCGTGAAGACTAAGGGGCAGCTAATAAAGAAGTTGGCCAGGATTCGATGTCGCATCGAAGGCCTGGAAAAACTCGGTGGCCCGAAAAAGTCTGAATTCTCTTAAACGCAAATTTGTAACGAAGACTTACTCATAGTGATCCGTCCAAAGAGACTTCAAATTTTGTTGCTGGCTGGCTGATCTGTGTAACTGGTTCGACTAAAGTGAAATGGACATTGCCGAGGGCGGGCAGCATGCGGGTCCCCGTGCCCATGATTCCGTTCAGCCTCCAACCTCCACCATTAAATTTTTGGCGTATTGAATGTTTGATTTTGGGGGAAAAGTCCTGGATCCTTGGGAGTGCCAGTGCCGTGTGTATCAATGCGATTGCTCTTTTCAGAATCGTCCTGCGACTGCTACTGCTGTGGGGCGTAAGCTTTGGCCTGGCGGCGGCTCCATTGCTGCCCAACGCATACTTCGGCAGCTACTTCTATGGCAACAACGGTGTGTGCCTCTCGCTGCACATCCACGATCCCTATGCCAAGGTGAGCCAGGGAACGGGCGGATGGATGATGATGACGAATAACTGGGTATTCCTTTTTAGGGCTGGGAATACTCGGCGCTGCTGTTCATCTGCGTCAACACAATGTCGCTGGTCTTCATATTGTTCTCCTACGTGCGAATGTTGCAGGCCATACGCGACTCGGGCGGCGGCATGCGGAGCACACACAGCGGACGCGAGAATGTGGTGGCCACGCGGTGAGCATCAGTCAGAGCCAAAGAGTCAAAAGCAGCGCATCGCATCGCTTGACACTCTCTTTTATCGTTAGGTTTGCCATCATTGTGACCACCGATTGCGCCTGCTGGTTGCCCATCATCGTGGTGAAGGTGGCTGCTCTTTCAGGTGAGTTTTTCCTGTATGTGAGGAGTGCTTGTAAATTCCGCTGGAGTGACACCATTTCACTTGCAGGTTGTGTCATCTCGCCGGATCTCTATGCCTGGCTGGCGGTGCTTGTGCTGCCCGTGAACTCGGCCCTCAATCCCGTGCTGTACACACTGACAACGGCGGCCTTTAAGCAGCAATTGCGCCGCTATTGCCACACTTTGCCCAGCTGCTCGCTGGTGAACAATGAGACCCGCTCCCAGACCCAGACCGCCTACGAGTCCGGTCTGAGCGTGAGTCTGGCTCACTTGGGCGGGGCTGGCGGCGGTGGATCTGGTCGCAAGCGGCTGTCGCATCGCCAAATGAGCTATCTGTAAAGTGTGGCATGGCTGGCATGCAGATCGACGACGGACTTACACACAGACAGGAGTCCGCGAGGGCAAAGTTTCATGTGATAGTGATCTAATAGTTAAATTTAATTTTAATTCTAAATACATACATATTCAAAAGTTAGATGAATCCATTTGCTTTGCATTCGATTTGTAATCAAAAAGAATCTATCTACTAGCCCAAAAACTACATACTTATATCCGATCCGATGCGGTTCCAAGTGAAACGTGAACTTAAAAATTTTGAATCCTATGTATTCCGTTTCTCTTTTCTCTGTTGATATTGCGGCCCGCATCGGTGTTTGTCGGTGGTGGTCCCCGTCCTCTAAGAGTTGCCCTGCGACTCGGTGGCAATGTTTACTTGCGAGGGCACATAGTAGGGTCCCTCATTTACGTAGGCAGTAAAGCGCACTGTCTCCGTGGCCGTGAACTCCGAGCTGGCTGCCAGCAGGCCTATTATCTCCCATTTTAGGTACTTGACATCCTTTTGGAGATCACGCTGACGCGATAACAGGTGCTCTTTGGCCCCCCCACTGCGCTGCAGGGCCTCAATGCCCCAACGGTATGCGCAGAGGGTCTTGAGCAGGGTGAGAGCAGCGATCTGGAGATCGTCGAAGGGTGTGTTGTATAGCTCCATGATGTAGTTCACCTGATGGCCCCCGGCAAAGCTCTCGTACCAGTGGTGCAGGATCTTGCTAAAACAAATGAGATCGAGTCGATTCGTCAGAACATGTGCTAATTGGGTATATGGGGGCAGGAGAGGACAGGACTCACGTAATTTCTGCGTTGGGGCGCACCGTTGTCCCCAGTATAACGTTTAGCGACTCGAGCAGACGTATTTTAATTTGCGGCGATAGCTTTTGGACGTAGACACCAAGTGATTTCAGCGCCAGCAGCATGGCCGGCTGGAAGTTCATAGAAATCAGAACCTTCCCCTGCGGTGTGCTCGACAAATTTGCCAGAGTGTCCATTGCTATGGGCAGGATATTCTCGTCTTCGTGCTTCAGCTGACCGAAGAGGCACTCCACCATGACGGGGTAGTCGCTGATGATCTTTTGCGGCTGGATGGCGCCGATTTTGCCAAAGAACTTCATGATATTCGGAATAAGCAGCATGTTCAGCGGCTCCTGCTCGACACTCTGCACTCGGGAGCTGATCACATCGAAAACGCGACGACGCTCCATGTAGGTGAGACCGTGGTTCTGGTCCGCCAGCGGCACAAGGATCTCCATGACACTGGCCTGCAGCAGCACATCGGTGTTGTCCAGCTCACTGAGGGCAGCATCCAGGATGAATTCCACGCTCTTGAGCGAGCCTGCACTGCGCTTGGCCAGCATTACGCCCAGCTCGTAGGCGCGGCATCGGATGATCTCATTCTGTTGCAGCAACTGCACCAGCTTCGACTGTATCTCGGCATCTTCGAGTCGCTGTGTAAGGACAATCGCTAGAATGCTGATGGCTGCACTGCTGCAGTCCGAGTCGGGCTGTTTCAGCTCGTCCAGCACATAGACGATCAGCTCGTTGCTGGGCAACGGACGCACATCGCTCTCCCTGGTCTGGCGACGCAGCTCTCGCAGCAGATTGTTGAGCACAGCCGAGCGAACGCCGGGATTGGAATGGGTAAGCCCGCGTTTAAGCAGTCCCGGCAGTTTTTCATCCTCGGTATTGATTTCTAGCGGTTCCAGGCTGTGGCCCAGTAGTTCTATGGCCGCATCGACAACTGGCTGGTCCAGCTTTTTCTGCTCATCATCGCCGGCAATCGTCGCGCACTCGTATAACTCCGGACAGGTCAATATGAGCTCAATCGTTTCGCGCGACATAGCTGGCGCCTTGCTGATTGCCGTGTTCATATTTATTAGTGCCTCCAGGCGCTGGTCCTTGGACTTCAGTGCCTTTAAGTTAGCCACCAACCAAGTCATGTCCATTAATTGCTTTTCTAAAATTAAGTTTCTTTCAAAATGCTGAAAATGCTGCAAAACAGAACAAGGGCAGCCTATCGATATGGAATGAGTTGATAAAATTGAAAGTATCGTGTTAGCTAGTGACGTTCAATGACGTTTCGCTCATCGATAGTTTGTTGCGATTTCACGGCGAAATATGTTTTATGAAATATTATTAAACTTAATCTAATCGTACGAGATAAAATATCATTTAATTTCTAATAAAAATTAAATTATTAAGGTATATTATATTTGAATAATTTAAGCACACTTGTAAATTAAGTCCTGACTGCGACTCGTTACTTAAAAATACTTTTACTGTCGTTACTTAAAAATATTTCGGGACTCATCCCCAATGTAAAATGCAACTCTGCTTTGACGCCATCTTACAGCCAATTTTTTTTTGCGTGACGCGTTGTTGTAATTGGAAAAAGAGTCAAGTTTCCCCGTGAATTAGCAAATTAAAGTGTTCCCAACTTAGCTAGCGAAAATGTCGCAACGCTTTGCACCTGGCCAAGCGCCAGTGCAGTCGCGCTACCAACCGCCACCGCCGTCACCCGGCATGCGTCCCTATCCTCCGCCAGGAGCCACTTTTCCGGTATGTAAAAAAACCCCATCATCGATTGATTCGATGTCTAACCCAGTGTGTGTGTGTCTGTCTGTTTTGATAGCCGCGCGGTTTTCCGCTACACCCGAACACAACGCAGCCGGTGCCTGGGACGGCGGCACCTCCGGGCGTTCCCGGACCTGGACCTGGACCGTCGCTCCTGCAGCGCGCCTCACAGCCGGCATTCCAGAGCGTTTTGCGCGGCACTGGCGGTGGCGGCGGCTCCGGTGGTGGCAGCAAGCGTTCGGCCGAGTCGCGTAGCCTCAATAGCGGGGCCGGCAAGGGAGAGTTTGGAACCGCCAAGAAGAAGAAGAAGCTGGCGGACAAGATACTGCCGCAGAAGGTGCGCGACCTGGTGCCAGAGTCGCAGGCGTACATGGATCTGCTGACATTCGAGCGCAAGCTGGATGCCACAATCATGCGGAAGCGTCTGGACATCCAGGAAGCCCTGAAGCGGCCCATGAAGCAGAAGCGGAAGCTTCGCATTTTCATTTCAAATACATTCTACCCCAGTAAGGAGCCCTCCAACGAGGGCGAGGAGGGTGCCGTTGCCTCCTGGGAGCTGCGCGTCGAGGGTCGCCTGCTGGAGGACGGCAAGGGCGATCCCAATACGAAGATCAAGCGCAAATTCTCGTCATTCTTCAAATCTCTGGTCATTGAGCTGGACAAGGAGCTGTACGGGCCGGACAATCATCTGGTCGAATGGCATCGCACCCATACCACACAGGAGACAGATGGCTTCCAAGTGAAGCGCCCTGGCGATCGCAATGTCCGCTGCACCATTCTACTTCTGCTCGACTACCAGCCGCTGCAGTTCAAGCTGGATCCGCGACTCGCCCGCCTGCTAGGCGTCCACACCCAGACTCGGCCGGTGATCATCTCGGCCCTGTGGCAGTACATCAAGACGCACAAGCTGCAGGATGCCCACGAACGGGAGTACATCAATTGTGACAAGTATTTGGAGCAGATATTCAGCTGCCAGCGCATGAAGTTCGCCGAGATACCGCAGCGGCTCAATCCGCTGCTGCATCCACCAGATCCCATCGTGATCAATCACTTCATCGAGAGCTGTGCGGAGAACAAGCAGACGGCCTGCTACGACATCGATGTCGAGGTGGATGACACGCTCAAGAATCAGATGAACAACTTCCTGATGAGCACCGCCAGCCAGCAGGAGATCCAGGGCCTGGACACGAAGATCCACGAGACTGTCGACACCATCAATCAGATGAAAACGAATCGGGAGTTCTTTCTCAGCTTTGCCAAGGATCCGCAAATGTTCATCCATCGCTGGATAATCAGTCAGACACGTGACTTGAAGGTACATCATCGCTCATCAAATCATATCGCTCTCATTGATTATGCTCATATTTTGCTTCTCTGTTTTGTAGCTAATGACGGATGTTGTCGGCAATCCGGAGGAGGAGCGGCGCGCCGAATTCTACTATCAGCCGTGGACGCACGAGGCTGTTTCGCGCTACTTTTTCACCAAAGTAAATCAGAAACGGGCCGAACTGGAGCAGGCCCTGGGCATACGCAACGGCTAGGCACCTGAATCCCCAGGATCAAGCAGCGAGAGCAGAAACCCCTCCCCCTCATCTCTATGGCTCGTTTTTGTACCGCATCCGCATCCCTTTCCTGCTTGCACGCACATACAAATATTGGACCTTGCACTAAGAGAATAAAAGTGGCACAAATAATTATAGAAGCTATCTATCCCTTATTCCCTTGGCTGCTTCCCATCCAATCCCCAGAATCCCCTCCCGCGAAAGAGAGAGAAAGAGAGAGAACCAGTTGTATCCCATTGAAAATACAAGATTGCATGATTTTTAGACTACATCAAGGGGCCTTTTGGGGCTTTGTTTTTGAATTGTTCTTTCTTTTTGCTACAAATGCTACTGACGGAATTGCTGTTTGAAGATTATATCAAAAACGGGGCAAAAATTGACCATGCACTTAGGCTAGACCTAGAGCTAAAGACGGAATGTGCAATCTACTGTCTGTCTCTCCATTTATCATTATAATTTAGTTACGCTTCTTGCGGCCTGCCGCCGCAGTTCGTGTCTCAGTGGCGCCTTTTGCTGCTGCTCCAGTTGCTGACGGTGCCGTTTCGGTGATAGCCAAACCCGTATCCAGGCGATTCTTGTCGACGGGATAGAGCCAGCGCTGATACAAATATATAACAAAGACAATGTCGTCGCGTAGGCAGGCCACACGATGGGCCGTTGGCATCGTGATGATGAACGCGAAGAAGTCATCGATGAACGTATTGAAGGCCTTGTACATGAAGGCTCGCCAGGGCAGGGCGGCCACCGACTTGAGCTTGTAGTTGACGAACAGCTGAGGCAGCATGAACAGGAACCCAAAGGCGTACACCCCGTTGACCATCGAGTTGAGGGTCCAGGAGTACCACGAACGATGCGGCTGATACAGAAGCGAGTAGACAGCACCGCCCAGGCACAGCGGATAGAGCAGATAGCTGAGGTAACGCATGCCCTGGCGATCGAACTGATCCGTTTGCTGTTCGGCCAGTTGGCCATTCTGTTGGTCCGTCTGCTCCTCCAGCTTGCGGCGCACAAAGCCGCTGAAGCTTAGTTCGAGGCGCAGTATCTTCTTGCACTTCCACAGCTCGATGAGGGTGCCCAGGCCGACGGGCACTATCACCAGATACGAGGTGTTCTCGTCCAGCAGATACAGGAAGATCACGAACTGGGAGAAGGCCCGCCACAGGGTGGTGCGGGTGGAGAGGCCCTCGTACGACTGCTTCTGGCGCCAGAAGGAGACGTCATTCTTGAAGCTGAGGAAATCGAAGAGCATCTGTCGAAGGGCAGGAACGGAACCATTTTAGAGGATACGGATACTACAATCTTAAGAGGTACGGGACTACTCACATGAATGCTGGACACGAAGATGGTGCCGCAGAGCAGATACACGTTCGTGTCGGAGAATATCCCTTTGACCTCGTCAATGTCCTTGGTGGCAAAGCCGATCGTGAGCAGCGCCTGTGTGGCATGCTCCATGAGCAGCATCAGACGGAGCTTGCCCACGCCCACGGGCTTGTAGTGGAAGCTGAATGTGAACTCGGTGGTGTTGCGGGTGATGGCCACCAGGTCCTTCATGCGGGTGTTGAACGTGTCCGTCTGGAGTATGGGCAGGATCTGCTGCATCCGATTGACGCGTATCAGCTGGGCCATCTCCGGCGGCACGTCCGCCTGCGACACCGAGAACAGGTCCGTCAGCAGTGTCACATACACATTGGATCTCATGTGGGTGCTGGGTCGTCCGCCAGATGCTCCCGCTCCTTTACTGCTCCCGGATGCTGCTCCCTTACCCTGCACCGATTTCTCTCCGCCGCTGCCGCTGCCACCTCGTCTAGGCTTATCGGCCGCCTCGCCGAGCAGATTGAATGCCTCGGCACGGGGCACCATGTAATCGGTGAGACTGAGCGTGTGCAGGACGGTGGGACCGTCGCGCCGAAGGCTGCGCCACTCGAGCGGCTCACCCTCCAGCGCCAGGACCACGTGCATGTAGAGCGAGCCGTTGCGGCGCGTCTTCAGCGGCACCTCCACCTCGAAGTCGTGCTCGAAGGGGCGGTTGTAGTCGAAGCGTTTCGCCTTGTAGATGTCCTGCACCTCGCTGGCAATCGGATGCGGAGTGCGCGACGTGAACAGAGCCAGCTGCATGCGCGGCTTCTCCGCCAGAAAGGACGTGTAGCAGGGCTGGGCGGTGCAGTTCAGCTTCGTGAAGAGCTGCGACATTTGGTAGATGGAGTGGGCGATGTAGGCCAGGAATACCACGCCCAGTATCGTTGAGATCGATGGCATCGCCATGTCGGCGACCGGACTGGAGATGCTGGTCGGCAGGCAGTCGAATGTTCGCGGTGGGTCGTCGTCGCAGTGTGCGGGGGAGGGGGAATATGTCAGTGTGTAAATTAAGAAAAATTTTTTTTAATTCTCAGACGGCCACATCGTACGTAAAATGCCGGTGGTCCCAGGGCTGCACAGTCAAACAAAAACTATTTCGCTGTTATTGCCAGGGCTGGACAACATATATGTATTTATATATATTATGTATGTAGAATTTAAAACTCTCAAAAATTTCAATGCTACGCGATGTTCCAACGAGGATTTTTAGTGGCTCTCACTAAAATCTCTTAGAATTTTATTCAAAATCCACGTATGAACTGAACTGCTAGTGAACCGATAGGTATCGGACATTTGAAGCCGAGCGGTTCCAAAGACAATCCTGTAAATATTTGTAAGTAAAACTACTCGGCAAAATTGAATTTTTTTTCCTCTGTGGCCAAAAATGACTTTTTCTGATCGATTTGGGGATTTAAAAATTTTGAAGCAATTATGGCTATTTGTTTTTTTTAAGAATTTTTTTAAATCTAGTATTTTTTTCAGAGTTAGTGCTTCTTTTTTGCACATTACTTAAGTAGCTCACATTTGGTTGTATTTAATTTTACAGTTCTAAAAAGCTGATAAATGCAGCTATAAATCGTATCCAAACACTTTGTAGCTGCAGCTTACCGTCTGGAATCTATTAAGCTTTAAAATTCAAATTGTATCATTTTGTTCAGTATTTTTTTCTGAAATGTTGGCCTTAAAAACTCAGCAGAAGTCGAAAAAAATGTTTCTTGAGCTGAATTTTTAGTTTTGGATAGGTACATTAATTAGGCGTCGTTTAAGGTATTGTTCGTAAAAATCGATGGATAAACGGCTATGTTGCAACCGTTTGACCAAACCTTCGTATGCCATGTTACCGTTAAAAACGGTTACAAACACCGATTTGTGGTATTTTTTTGTAAGAAAAAGAACGGTTACATGTCGGCTAACGAAATTTAACGGCAAAATACCAGATTTAATGAAATTCTTAAAAAAAAATTGGCCTAAAAAAAAACCATAATTTCTTAACATATTTTAAGTCTCTAAATCAATCAGAAAACGTAATTTCTGGCCACAGCGGAAATGTCGTGTCGACTTGTGTAATTAAAGATGGGCCCTGGAAGCTTGTATTTGGTAGCAGTTTTTATTTAAAGATTTATATATAACAATATATAGAATAGAGTATATATACAACATGATTTTATAAAATTAGGTACTATAGTTTCGTATAATTATTACTATTAAGTACTATGTATTACTCATCGTCGCGCACAAAGTTTCCAAACCATTTGGAATAAATTAAAGGACTAAAATGTACACATTATGAAAACAAAAATAGTATGAGAAAAAATGGAAGAGAAAAGAACGAGTCAAGGATACATACTATGGGAATATATGTAGATATAGATACATATATTCATGTTTATATATATAGGTGTATAGAAGACGATCTGAACTAGAATCGTGTACGAGTATGTGTATGAATCGATGCTATAAATATGTGGGCATTGCTTGATTAAGTTCGAATGAGTTTTAAGGGGGTGGAGGACAAGGGGGACGAGGAATAGATAACATGATAACATGGATTGTGTGTGTATAGTAACGCATAAATAATCGGATATGGGTTTTGGGATGGTTTTTGGGGTATGGTTTAGGGTTAGGGTTAGGTTTAGGTTTATGCTTTAGGCTTTAGGCGAGACGTTTCTTTCGACTAGGTGACAAGATTTTCAGCATTGTGACAACGGGCGCCTCGAAGGACATCGACACGACGAACGACAGGAAGTAGGAGGCGACCGTCAGACCAAAGAACATGACGACCTGCAGAAACAACAAAAAAACGGATTGAAAGATCAGATCTGCGAGGCTGCACACTTTGATTCATTCGACATTCAATAACTTACCATCAGGTCCCCGCCCAAATGCAGTGGCGCATCCGAGTTGAGCGCCATCGAGCGTATGACAATGGGGTGGACCAGGTAGGCGCAGTAGGTGACCCGCGAGAAGGGATAGAGGCAGGGCGCCGACAGCAGTGAGTTGATGTAGCCCCCGTAGCCCGTGGAGCAGGCGATCGTGATCCAGGCCAGGGACAGCGCCCAGGCCGAGTGGCTCAGCGAGCTGTAGGCGGCGGCCGTGAACTGCGACAGATCGGTCTGGTACAGCCCGAAGATGAGCACGAAGAGATTGAGCATGGCCAGGGCCCAGGCGGTGGCGACCGTCAGCTTTGGCAGCCGGATCTTGCAGTTGGTGCGGAACAGGATCCAGCCGACGGCCATGCCGATCAGATAGGGCCCCAGGCGGGTCCAGGGCTTGTCGTAGATCTTGTCGAACAGCGCCAGGGGATCGTCGGTGTTCGGGCGATGGTTGTTGGTGAACGCGATCACCGCGGTGGTGATCCACGACAGCACCAGGAACACCAACGTGGTAATGGCCGACAGCTTAAAGTGCCGCACGCCCACGATCAGGATGATGGCACCGATCATGTAGAACTGTGTGTCGTTCGCCAGATACCAGCTCCAGAGCATGCACTACAAGCGGACAGATGGAGAGCAACGGATTAGAGATCATTTAGGTCCAATCTGTGGCAAGTACTCACCATCTCGTCGACGGGGAACAGGGTGTTGATGTACAGTATGTTGCGCCACCAGTAGTCCGGGCAGGTGATGTGATCCATGGTGGGGGGGTCGAAGATCGAGTAGGCTGCGAGATACTTCATGGTCACCTGGACCACGCCCAGCACAAACAGATAGGGGGCGGTGAGGCGCATGAAGCGATAGGCGACCAGTCCGAAGAAATGGGCCGTTCCGGCCGTGAACTCATTGGCGCCCTTGCTCAGCTTGTTCAGCTTTCCCTTGGCATTGGTGCGGAAGTAGATGTAGGAGATGAGGAAGCCGCTGATGAAGAAGAACGTGTCCACGCTGAAGGGTCCGTTGGTGATGGCCTGGAAGAAGAAGTTCTGCTCCACCTCCTTGCGCATCTCCATGTTGTCGGAGTACTTGAAGACCACGATGCAGGTGTGGCCGAGTATCACCCAGGCCATGCTGAAGGCGCGCAGACCGTGGATGCAGGGTATCGTGTCGGCGCCCACATTCCGATCGCAGATCGCATTGAAGTTCGTGATCGCCGAGAAGGAGAGCAGCAGCTCCGAGTAGATGCTGAGCTTCTCCGGCTCGTGCAGATGCCCCTCCAGATGCTCATCCGAGTTGCTGTTGTTGCTCCTGCTCCCATGATGATCGTCCTCATGCTCATGCTCATGCTCGTGATCGTGCTCGTGGTGATCGTGGTGCCCATTGCCGCTGTCGTTGTCGTTGCCCGTCAGTGGCGGCGGCAGATTGAGGACCAGCTGGTCCAACTGCTTCAGGGAGCTGGACTGGGACGTGTGCGTTGAGGTGTGCTTCAGGGGATCGTCGTGCGCCGTCATGGTGTCGCTGTAGTCGGAGGAGGCGCAGCCGATGCCCGAGCTCGTCTCGCTGTTGTTCATCATCTCCTTGTCCTGGCGACGCAGCGCCTCCTTGAGGCGCCGCCTCAGGTAGATCTCGTACAGGGTTCCGCAGCAGATCAGGCCCATTACAATGCCCGACACCACGCTGCAGGAGGAAGAGGAAAACACGGTTCGATTACTCCTCGCTAATTGTCGCAGCAAACAGACGGAGGCGTGCCCCAAAGAGTTTCGCTTTTTATCTGTCTACGGTGGGGAGGGGGAGTGGATGAGGGGAAGAGGTGAAGAGGGGAAGGGGGAGAGTGGCCAACCGATTTCACACTACGCGTATCTCAAAATGCTAATGGCAAACAAACACACAAGACTCAGAGCCGAATCCAATCACCGAATCTCTCTGTTTGGCCAATTGGTTAGCCCTACCAGCAGCCAGCGATGATTTTTGAAAGTGAATTCTGCATTTGGCTTGGATTTGGAATCGGAATCGGAACTGTGGCTACTTACATCAGCAGGCAGAAGGTCTTGTCCGCCCAAATGTTGAACTCCTTGTCGGTGGGCACGCGGATGTCCAGGACGCGCAGGTCCCGCGTCGGCAGCTCCACCCGGGCATGGCCGCTCATCTCGTGGACATCGGGAATGGAGCAGCTCGAGGGCAGACACATGCCCACGTAAATGGTGCGCACCTGGGGATGGGGCGACGGAAGAGAAGATTGCAAGTTTAGGGACTGGATTGAGGGATATATCCACAGATTTTGGATGCATCCATCTGCCATCCCATCTGCACCCCAGAGGTGATGGAGATGGAGATGATGGGACTATATGTAGGCACTTACCACTTCTGTGGGCAGCGTCTCGTTTAGCTGCATCTTGATCACATAGAAGCCGGGCACAAAGGGCGGCGGGGCATTGTAGACGGTGCTGTAGGCCTGGGTATGGGCCGCGGCGAAGGGCAGGCCACTGTTTCGGTTTGGGAGAGCGGCGGCGGCGTCGGCGTCGGCGTCCTCCGAGGCGGAGCTGTTGTCCTTGCCGGTGGCGGCGGCAGCGGCGGCAACCATTGTCCGGCCATCGTCAATGGCATCGCAAAGGGCCAACGAACCCATCCAATAGTTGTTGCCATAGAAGAAACCGGATGTGTAATGGCCGGAAGCATCGTCCACTGCAGGCAACAAAAAAAAAGATAAGTTAAGTAAAGGCGATGATAGGCAAAGAGAAGGGCATCAGGAATTGCTAAACCCCCTTCGGACATTCATTGGGCGTCAGTGTGTGTTTGTGTGTGTGTGTGTGTGCATGAGTGTGTGAGAGGCACAAAAACAGCTGAAATTATGTAATGCAGTGAAGCCGTCAAGCTGCCAACGCCATCATCATAGCGGAGAAGTGACTGCCTCGACGACAATGCCCATACCCTACCCCAGAAAGTTCCTATTTAAAAAAGATGGGCCTAGAGGGCAGGCCCTCTAGAACTGTGATTATATTTTGATTTAGCTTTTTTGGGGGTAACCAATAAACCTTATTAGCCTAGCCAGATTGTAGCGCATTATGAGTCCAGTTTCGGGGCCCTTTGCCACTGGCCACTGATTCATTTGCAGTGGCTCTGGGAACCAGTTGCCCCCCCAGAGATTGAGACTTGAGACCTGGGACAACCTGTTTTCCTGTGGCAACTGGGAAGCTGGAAGTCATGCAACCAATCTTACGGCTAGAGAGGTCTCCATTACATGAACAGGGTTTCGTTGTTTACACTTCCACTTCCCTGGCGTAAGGAGAAGCCTTGAGAGCAAAACAGGAACTGTCCGAATATCTAAGACATTCATTCGTCTGAGAGTGTGTGAGGTTATATAAGACCCCTGGCCATGGCCATGGGGTGGATGGTGGAGCTCCTACCAGCTTCATGGGACAATGGATGTGCTGAAATTGCAAGTGTTAATCGAAAAGATGTGCCAAAATAAGACAATTAACTGTTCCTCCAACACACTTTTCAACACTTCACGACACTTTACAACACTCTTCAGCGCTCTATCTCTCTCTCTCTCTCTCTTTCTCTCTCTCTCTCTGTCTGTCTGTCGTCAGTCTGTCCATCATATTTGTGTGTCGGCTCTTTGTGTAATGTTTAAACATGTTTTCAATTTAATTTAGCGATTGAGGTCATTTGATTTGTTTGGGCTTTTGCTGTCCGCAGTAGCCATTTCATCACGTATACAATATACCCACCATATACCTATATATCCATATCTATATAAGATAAGTACATATAGATATACGTATACGTACCACTTCTTCTCTCTTCGGGTTGTGTTCAATTGAACGTGTCATTCAAGCGTTTAACGCTTTTTCGGTAAATGGAAGCTGAAGCCCGAACTCGAACAAGATCAACAGATGCGACAGACAGACAGACAGACAGACAATGGGCTTGGGCTTGGGGCTTATCAAGGTGACTGACAGACGGACAGACGGACCAGCAACCGAACATGACAATGCTCGATTTGCCGGAGAGTCGTCAGCCAATCTCCGGCTCCATGTTTCCGATGAACTTGGCTTTGGCTACCGAAAAACCGAAAAACACAAAACAGATTTGTATCGTGTATTCTTGTCAACGGGAAGGTCGTTCAATGTCACCAATTTGCGAGTACTCACCGTACCGTACTCCATATATGGATAACGCATTACAGAAGAAACTAAACTACTACTATTAGTAGTATTAGTAGTAGATACCCTGCAGTGCCCTTCCTCTTTTTTTGGAGTATCTTTCAAAGAGAATTCCAAGATCACATTTGTGCACTTGAACAGGTACATATGTACATATGATATGTATAAAAGAAATATTTGCAAGAAGATTAAGATACGAGTACGACGGGGTAGGGGTAGGGGTAGGGGTAGGGGTGGGGTATGGGTGGGGGCATGTACTCGTCATTTCTGAAGGCAAGGACACAGATGCCAGCCGCAAAGCATAGAAGCATTAAGTTTAAACAAATGTGTTAACATAATAAAAAACCGATTGCATTCGACCATAATTAGGGAGGGGCCCAGTCCCCAGTCCCCAGCCACTGGGCACCAGTCCCCAGGCATCAGCCTGCGGCTGAGACTGAGACTGAGTGACAAAGCTGTTGAAATCCATTTGATTGATGAAACGATTGTATAAATATAATGGCAATAAATAATGGGGGGCGGCGGCGGCAAATAGTTTGTTATTATTGCACATCCAATATAATTTTTCCTTTTTTTGACTCTTTGCCATTTGCCATTTGTTTTTTATTTTTTGTATATTTTATAAGCCTTTCGGGCTCTCATTGCGAAATGGCAAACAAAATCAAAGACCGTAAATCGAAAATCGAAAATCGAAAATAAATCAAATAGCACATAAAAATAGCTGCAGAAATGGTCTGCCAGCACGCCTACGCGTCTCAACTGTTAACTGTTCAATTAAGGGGCTAAAAATATTAAATAAATTACATACTTATTATAAGACCTGCGTCAGAAGAGCCCCCCCACAGCACTGCCCTGAGACCCATAAAAATATTGTTTATGCCTGGCATTTCGTAGAGCACGCTGAGTGGGGTAGGTTATATCTGGGGGGAGTGTATGGAATGCACAGAAGAGGGTGTTCTATGGTTTTCGATCTCTCGGATATCTGTTATACAAGACTCTGGCAGTCACTATGCAGTCTATTCTTATTTTTTTACGATCCACCTATACCGGTTTTGATCATGTAATATTTGAATACCTTTTAAACACCTTTAACTACCTTTCAAACACTGAAAGGGAGGGTGTCTGAATAGTTTCAGTTATTTCAGTTATTTTTCCATTTTTCACTGTGCAAAATGTTTACATAGTTGATTTTTTTTTGGTTTTTGGGTTCTGGGAGTGGTTGTACGTATTTTGTGCGCATTGCATGTGTGAATTCTGACAAAAAAATAACAAAAAAATGGGAGCTACAAGGAGGTCAAAGCTATTACAGCTGGACTGGTGCCTGATGTATGCTCAGGTTGCTCTTGAGACAAACGATAATTAAACGCATAACTCGGATTCCCCGAATTAATGCTCTTGTTTGCTGAAACAACTCGTAAATCTCTCGGCAAAACACCAATGACAGGCGTAAATATTGGCACAGCGAATCAATCGACTTCTGTGTTGGCCGCGAAGATAGATTCTCGGTCCCAGGTATCTCTCTGGTCTAACGATCAGTTCAAAGGCCACACAATTACCGCATAATGTTGGCACATTTCCTTATTGAATTTGTACATTACGTTCTTTTTTTTTGGCTATTGCTTGGATCGTTTCTTTTCTGAATGGGCTGCTGCTGCTGCTGCTGCTGCTCCCCTTCGTCTTAATGTTTGCCCTGGTCGTTAGAACCCGGAGACAGACAGATCTAATGTTGGAGACATTAGAGGCGTGTGTTGTGGATTTAAGACTCTGGCAAACAATTTACCCCCCACCATCCACACACATAGCACATAACACGTAACGTAAAGTCTTTGAACTTGAAAGAATCCCATCTGTCCGCTCATCTCTGGGGCCACAGGCATCAAAGGTTCTAAGCGATCTCTCATAACCCTGAGAGTTTGCTAATTTATTCTCTGGGTATTTGTGGCACATGTGCTGCTGATGAGATGATGCGATCTCATGGGTGGGGCAACGGCAACGGCAACGGCCACCCCTCACACGACAGGATCGGATCAAGCTAAGATCAAGCATTCAATCTATGCGATCTATCAACTGATCTGTGGGGTGCGTCCATGAGTCAAAGCCTAATATTTAAAGCCACACTCAAAGGATCTTTTCAAGTGATCGTATTAGCTACTAATAATCATACTGATGATTTACTCACTAGCACTTTATGATCAGTAGATCCTAGTACCCAAAACCTACCCTGCCTCTGTGCGGCAGTCTTCAAAGATCATCCCCACATTACACGATCATAACTTTCTAGCCAACTTCTATAGATCATTGATCTTCAGAGGACCGATGTGGCCAAGTATTGATAGCCATTTTATTGATGTTGAAAATTCCTTGTGCTTTTGAGCACTGGATTCCTTTGCTGATCATTTCCTTGTTCATTTCCCTTACGAATTATTTGTGCGAACACTCGTATTATTATTTCTCGTCATGATATCACAGTCGATCAACGTTTATGGGCTTGCTAACATTCTCCGTCGTTATTTCAGCCATAATTCATAATTACTTTTTTACTTTTTTACTTTGTTGTCCGTCTGTCTGTCTGTCTGTCTGTCTGTGCGAGTGCGAGTATTTATCCGCTTTGTGGCGGCGCAGTGTAATAATTACATTCGCCATTGCCTAATTGAGTCGCATAATAGTCGTGAAAACGCGACTCGTTTGGCAATTTTATGCTCGAAGATGCGCAAAACAGATCGTCGAGCAACGATAGACAGATTCCTCCTCCTCCTGCTCCGCATGGATGGTCAGTAGGCTTCCCGATGACTTCCTGACTCTGAATCTGGTCTGGCAGCTGGCACTTGGCAGTTGGTATTCAGTTTGGTATTCAGGTCTCGTCGGACGGGGACCTGGAAACACCTTGGCGCACACTCTCTCTCCCTCTTTCTCTGCTGTTTTCAATGTCAATGTTGGGGGTTCAAGATGTACTACGGCAATACGGTGGGTGTCTATCAAAAGTCCACCTTCGATTGGCGCTGCCTTTGGGGCTTTCAACGCCAACACCCAGACACCAGACAACAGACAACATATACCAGATGCCACACGAGACATGGACATGGACAGAGAGTGAGAGTGGAGTGGAGTGGCAGGGGCAGGGGCAGGGGCAGGGGCAGGGGCAGGGGCAGTGGTGGTCCGCATCTTTGGCTGTTTCTTTTCATTTGTGTTTTGTGTTTTTTGTGCTTTTTTTGGGGAGTTGGTTTTGGTTTTGGGGTTTTTTCCTCTTTCTTGTATGTCTTTGGCTCTGTTTTTATCTCTCCAAGCGAGATTCGGCACAAGGTCAGCTGCATCTTCAGTTTTGGGTTTGGTTTCGTGACTAACTGGTATTTCTCGGTCTCCCTCGGTCCCTGCCTGGAAAGACATCGGACTACTCTTGGTCACTGACACGTGGCATGGCCAGTCGCGTCTCGTCGGTCAGTCGATTGCGTTTTGCGTAATGAGAGATCGGCCCATCGATGGTCTATTTTCTGCGCATTTCTTTTGCGAGGGGAAACCAGTTTGTTGTGGATCGCTGGATCGATGGGTCGATGGATCGATGGATTGGTGGATCGCTGGTTATGGCTACTCTTTCATCTTCAGGGCTGCTGCAGGGCGGTAGACTGTGAATCACATATGGAAATGATCGAGTCCGAGAGTCATTGCCGAAACGATTACTTTGAGTAATACCAAATATTTGTTGAATAATTAGCCCGAGATATGGACAGTCATGATGCATCGACCGATCGGCCTTCCGAGTCGTATACGGGGGAATATCTAATTAGCCAAATAGACGTGTGTCTGTCTGTTTTGTTTTCGCAGAAGATCGACCCTTGAGGTCGATCTATCCCTTTCAACATGGAACATCTTAAGATTCCATTGTGTTTCTGTCTGTCTATCTGTCTGTTTGTCTGTCTGTCTGTCGGTCGATTGCATAAGGGTCTACGAAATTCGATCCTAATACGCTATAATGAATCGATACGACCACCCCCAAAATGCAATTATGGTCAATAACCCCAAATTTGAGAGCTCATGCTAATTGTGGCTCTGGTCGTTTCATAACCGATTTGATTCGATTCGTTTTGATTCGTTTCGATTCACTCCGAATGAATGCCAGGCACGTCGCGAATGCCACAGACGATCGTTGCTTTTGGGGCCGACTTTTACCTAACGGAAAGAGCGGCTGTCTCCAGTCTCAGTCTCAGTCCCAGTCCCAGTCCCAGTGTCAAATGCAAATGGGGCCAAGATGATAATGAGTGGATATCAGTATCGGTTATGGCACAGAGCCCCCTCCGCAATCGATCGATCTTCGAATCTGGTTCGAGCAGGAGAAGGGTGTGCGTGCCAGTGTGTGTGTGTGTGTGTCTATGGACCTTCGCGGAAAAATGCAACTCGAGCTTCGCCTGCCACTGGCCATAGAAATCGATTGATTATCAGAGCCCCCAGAGCCCCCAGAGCCAAGACCGAGTGTCGCATTAAACTTGAAATCCAAATGGATTTGGCAAACATATGTACATGTCGTACCCCTCCCTCAATGATGGAGCAGTATTCGCGATCTGCGATCTGCGATCAACGAATTAGAGGAATTACGCGCGACATTCGATGACAAAACGATTGTCTCCTCCGTCTAATCCCCGTCTAATTATCATCTGAAGCGGGCTGTAAAGATGCAAGTGCTTCGTCGGCTGGTCGGCTGGTCGGCTGGTTGCCTAATTGTGGCATTTAGGCGTTGGCCGCTCGTCAAATGGTCAAATGGTCAAATGGATTTCGTGTTAATTGCCTTAGACGGCTAGGTCGGAATGGGCTCAAGAGCAAAGTTGAACTTGAGTTTAATCTTTGGCTGTGCCTTCGAATGATAGTCGGGTCTGGTCGTCTGGTCGTCTGGAGGTTGAGGACTTCGGCAACTTGGCATTCCGCCCAATGATCTCCTCCATATTCTGAAATTCTGGGGGTATTATCGTATTCTTAAATATCATTTTACAATTCACAATCGTTCTCTCCCCAATGATGCTCTTATCTGCTTTTTGTATATTGTATCTTTGGAATGGTCTGCCATTCTTTCCATGAATGATCGTTCAGTGATCCATGAATGAATGCAGGTTCTTGGATGATCAAGAGTCGCTCAAGTGAGGCTCCAGGGGCTGGATCCAAAGTCCCAAGAGTACTCTTGGCAACCAGTTCTTAGCCAGATCTGTCACCTGGTCAAATATTTGTCCTAGACCTTTAACGTCTCTGGGGCACTGGGGCGCTGGCTGCTGGCTGTTGGCTGTTGGCTACTGGCTTTTGGCTACTGCCTGTTGGCTTCTGGTCAATTGCATGGCGTTTCGGCTGCGTCGACTGGCTGACTGGCTGACTGCCTGACTGGCTTTTAATTACGCACAATTACCAGAAACGAGTTTGTTGCCTAAGTCATTCGTTTTGGTGGCCAATAAAACAACGCGTAAGCGTTCGCGTTCGCACTTGCCGCCTCGTGGGGGGAAAATCTCCGGCGCAAAGTCGGTCAGAGTTGAAAGTATTTTACATACGAATTGTCGAAGTGGTAATAACGATTCAGTTACCATTCCAGCAGTAGCCATTAGCCAGTAGCCAGCAGCTGCCAGCAGCAGCAGCAGCCTGCATTTGGGTTGTTGGCCCGCCCCGGCCGCCCGAGTTGTCTTGGCCATAATCGTTAGCTGCTGGCGATGTCGTTTTCGACCAACTGCCGCCGCTGCCACTAACAAAAACAGCAGCAGCAGCAGCAGCAGCAACAGCAACAGCAACAAAAACAAAAACTGCAAGACATTGCAACAATCAAATTAAAGTTACATTACATAAGGGGCTAGGCTTTGATGTTGTACGACTACGACTAAGACGACGCTATTGTGTCTGACCAGAAGAGACACAAACAGAGAGGGAGAGAGAGAGAGAGAGAGAGGAAGAGCGGCCTGGAGCAAGAGAGGGGGAGAGACTTGTTTGTCGTAGCCAGAGATGAGAGCAGGCTGAGTCTTTGAGGCTGGCTTAAGCAGGAGGAAAACATCCCAGGAACATTTGTGACGAGGCACACGTTGCTCGACATCAAGGTACCTCTTTTGGGACTCGTTCTCTTGATGGGTATGCGGAATGGGAAATAGTGGAAACAAATTTGCTGCACACAAAATCCACCCAACCCCAACATTCTATACATTATTCTGATTGAAACTAAATGTATTTTTTTTAGAGATATTTAAAGATTTAAGCTCATTTAAATTGAGCCCTGTGGCAAGGGAAGTCTCCTTGAGTGCCACGAAACACTCACGAAATGCAGTTTGAGGCACGAAGAAGCCATGCCCATCGCTAGTCTTGTGTCTGTTGCTGTTGTAAATGTTGTAAATGTTGTTGTTGCTGCTGCTGTTGAGGCGACTCGGTGTGTTTATTTGTTGTGCAATTTCGGGGTCCGCTTCTTCTTCTTTGCTTCGAAAAGCCACATATTTACATCAACATCAACATCAACAACAACAACAACAACAACAACAACAAGAAAAGCAAGAAATATTTTGTATATGGGTAAGCCGTAGAAATTATGTTGCGTGACGATTCAATTCGCACAAAGACTGTAATTGGGTCTGTTACCTCGTCTCCAAACTCCAAACTCCAGTCTCCCCCTACCCCTCTCCACAGTCTCTAGCAGTCCCGAGCAAAAGTCGGCTAAGTATATTGGCCTAAAAATGAAACAAAAGCCGTCGTGTGTTGCATTGTGACCAACTAATGACCAGAAAACAGGCTGCCAAATCGCAACCGAAATGCCTCGAACCTCTATCAATTGTCAGTTTTTTCTTGTTTAACATTTGGCTTCGTTTTTTGGCTCAATCACCTGTCGCTCCTCCCCCTCTGTGCCCCTCTGTGCCCCTCTCTGCCGCTCTGGGGAAACAGGTGAAATGCAACACGAGGTCAAATTTGGATTTTGTAATTTTTACGGCCAGCAGAAAATGAAATAATAATAACAAAAGGCAACAATCGAAAAAAAACGGAAAACATTGTCTGTCCGACACAAAGAAAAAGCAAATACGTTGCAATTTATAATATTTCTTTTCCTGGAATATTTGCAAATCAAAAAAAGCAACAACAAACAAAAAAAGAAATACAAATTGTGAAAGCTTTTTTTTGAGGAAGTTTGCAGATCGCACGATGAGCTGTGCGGCTGATGCTTGGGGCTGAGTTCAGCTGATGATGTTCAGTGCCAATATTTGCACTTCCTCTTAGACTTTTGCCGAACCCGACACTCGACATTTGCTGGGGTTCGTCCGTTGTTTGCCCCTTGGCACTCGGCAAACGAACCGTGAAAAAACCGCGAAAGAAAAGAGATGGAGCCATAAATTAGACAAACGCCGAAGAAGTCACCGCAAACACAATTTTGAAGTTCAACTGCAGAGTGGTCGGGAGAGGGGAAGGTCCAAGGACGGAACCCAGAAATAGCACGAATAATGGATATTTAATTTGCGATTGGATAATGCACACATACTGTGATTTTTCCTCCGTTTTCCGCATTTCATTCAAGAGATGTGAACAATTGGTTTTCAGCTGTACAAAATTAGAACTATTGCCCATCCAAAACTCTTTTCCGATCTCAGTATCTCGACATTGCAGTGGAATGCAGCCTTCCACTTGACACCAGCATCGGGCCAGCGCTGTTCTGTCATGGGCCGTGCATTCTCGACCTTCAACTTAGCCAAAGTCTTTCGTCTGGCAATCGGGTTTTGAGTAAATCGGGCAAAAAATCAGCGAAGCGTAGCTGCCAGCAGGCAAAATGCACACGCACACACACACACACACAGCCAAAAAAAACGTTGCAGCTTACTGCAGCAAAATGCTAACACGGCCACAATTTATTAGCCATTGATCTTGGCCATCGGTCGCCTTGTGCACCAGATACTGCGATACAGCGAGCAAGCCAGTGGCTGGAAATTATGTCCGAAGCGTTTAAATACCAATTTCCAGCCAGTTACAAGAGCCCCAAGAGCTGCCAAGACCTGACGACATATGGATTCAGAGTCCGGTTTATGTTTCAGTTTCAGTTTCGTTTTCGTTTTCATTATCGTTTTTGTCTGGGGCCAACAGGAAAACCTGTGCTGCTGGCGCTCATGTAATAACGCTTACACGAAGACATTGACATAGATGCCGCCGAAAGCCACCTCCCCAGAGCCCCAGCGCCCCAACTGCCCCACAGACATGGCCAGCAGAGGGGCAAGGCAGCAGCCACTTTTCACTTTAGCGAAAGTGAAGAGAAATGAGCAAACTGTGGAAATGTAGTATGTGGAGTAGGATATGGGGGGCAAGGCTGTACTGGGAAGTGATACCCAGAAGGGGTACAAAGAAGAGGGTAAGAAAACAGCTTCTATGAAAATATCTGGCCAAGGGGTGCACAAGGTGTGCGGATGCCTTTCCACACAGGACATCCCCCCGCCTCCCATTGAGAGGTGAACAATGCCATGGATTCAACTTTTCATTTTCCCACCATTTTCCCGGGGTGCCAGTCTTTCTTTCCCTCTCCGAAATGCTGAACTTGAACTGAATCGGGGAATCGAGGGAAAAGGCCTCGTAAAAGATCGCTTTCAGCGATTACACGTACGATTACGATAGCGATTGCGATTATGTTCACTTTCCGGGCCCATGGTGCAACGATTTTTGGTCATAATAAAAAAAAGAAACTTTGAAAGAAACCCAAACACTTTTATTTTTTGTCGGTGTGTGTTTATTTCTCTCCCTCTCCCTCTGCCGCTCTGCCGCTCTTTCTCTTCTTTTCTCTTTCTTTTCTTCATGGATTCGTCTCTGCACCAGCATTTTTTTCATGTTAATTGATTACATAACCAGCGCAACAGACACACACACACACACACACTCACTAGCTCGGATAGGCTCTGGGAGAGTGAGTGAGTGAGTGAATGAGTGATTGAGTGAGTGTGTGAGTGAGTGAGTGAGTAGCTTAGTGGGCAACGAACGTACGTCAGTTGGTCAGTGGGGTTTCGGTCTCAGGTTGCTGGAATCGATAGGGTTGGGGCGGGACGGCTGCGGCTGCGCAGCCAAAAAGAAAAATTCAATGTAAAAAAAACGAGTCGCACAACATTTATTCATAATTTCTGCCCGCTCCGCTCTGATCCGTTCCCATCGGTCGTTGTCGTTGTCTTAATTCACTTTCGACAATAAAAAAAAGAACTGCCCACAGCTGCGGCAAGCAGTGCAATGCAAGCAGTTGATATTACAATGCAACAGTTATTCAATAACATTCCCCCCCCGAGCGGACATAATTGGTAGAAAAAAAACAAAGAGAAGGAAAACCAATTTGCCCAAAAATTGAGTGTAGAAAAATTCGCTGGAAAATCAACGCCGAAAAAATCGACTGCACTAGCCGAAAATTTGA
The DNA here is from genome assembly GCA_963969585.1 of Drosophila helvetica. Lineage (NCBI taxonomy): Eukaryota > Metazoa > Arthropoda > Insecta > Diptera > Drosophilidae > Drosophila > Drosophila helvetica. Next base: position 3,720,213 of record OZ018401.1, on the reverse strand, counting down.
TTGAGTTGTTGCTTCTGGCTGCTGCTGCTGCTGCTGCTGGAAGAACGGTGCAAGAACTAATTGCGACCTTGGCGATCGGGTATCGCGATCGTATCGTACCGTACCAGCATCGTGCACTTATGTAGATTGTGTGCTTTTGGGCGAGTTCGTCTATTTGTGATCAGAGCATGCGCCACGCCACGCCACGCCATGCCACGCCATGCCACAACAAGTCGCCACCTAACAGCAAAGCCGACGAATGGCGAATGGCGAATGGCACGTTTAATGTGCGAACGTGGGCCGGAGGCAGAGATACGCGGTAGAAGAGATCGAATGCATCGAATGAGTCGCGCCACAACAGATATAAGTATGTACGAGCGTGTACCTATAATAATCTTTAGCCGAGACCATTCTGGCGGTGTGGAAACTGCGAAATGGTGTGTGGAAAATGCATTACTAAAGAGAAACCTATCAAGAAACTAAATATCCAAAGTATTCGAATTATAATCACCTGGTTCTTGGCCTATGATCGGTCTGGTATAGTACGCTACTTGAATATGACGAATCTCATCGGTTAATATCCGATCTCTAGCTCAAATCTTTAAAATTTTTGGAATTACATGCATACTAAATGCTTGATATGAAGCTAGGAAGATTACCTGATAATCACCCGCCACTGATGGATATTACGTGATGGATACTCCCTATCCTTAGCACTAATAGTAAAATCAAAGTTAGAGAAAAGATGGTTTAAAATGGTTCAAAATCCATAGTTCCTTACAGCCAAAAGTCTTTGTAAATGTTTACTAAAAAATCAATCCCCATTGAATACAAAGTGATGGAAATATGTAGGATGATCATCCTATTCATCCGTTGTGGAGATCTCTTTGGAGTTGGACTTACTTTTGACGGCCCACATCTTGGAGTCGCTGAGGCCGCTCAGGTAGCTTCGCATGTCCCTGCTGCAGTTGGAGCCGAGGGCGCCGGAGGCCTCTAGGCTGCTCCAACGCTCCGCCAGCAGAGTCAGATCGAACACGTTGAGGGCATCGCGCAGACGGCGGGCGTGTGTCAGATCGATGGCAGATGGCAGCGGTGGTGCGTTGGCGGTGGGCAGGGGGAGGGCGAGGCCCGGGTGCAGGCTCAGGTTGATCACGTTGTGCTGGTCGCCGGTGATGTTGTGCCTCATGGCGGTGGCGGCGGCAGAGGAGGAGGAGGAGGACTGCTTGCCCTCGTCCTTGTCGATGGCCGCCTGGGGGGTGGCCAGGAGCGAGAGCAGCAAGGCCAGCACTAGCATCGTCTGCTGGTGACCCATCATTCCCGTTCGGGTGAGGATGGTATGATGGGTGATTGGGTGTCTGGGTGTCTGGGTGTGCGTGTGTGAGTGGCCCACAAATTGATCGGGCACGTTCCTGCGACGTCTCTGCGCTCGGCGGCCTGGCTCACTTTCACTCAGTAAATACACTCACAGAAAAAAAAGAAGATGCAAACAGCCACAAAAAAAGTATCCAATGTCGGTTCGGGCTTGTGCTAAATGAAATATTTACATATATATTGTATATTTGTATATCTTTCTTCTCATATCATTTTCACCAGAAACAAAAACAAAATGCAACGACAAAAAAAATTGTGTAGCACTCGAGACTCCTTTCTTTTGGTTTTTGGCTTTTGGCTTTTGGGCTTGGTTTTTGTTTTCCAGTGTAGCTTTTGGGGGCTCTGGGAACCGTTAGAATGGCTCCAAGTCGATCTTCCTCTTCCTCTTTGTGTTTTTTTTGTATTCTGCTTTGATTTATACTTTTTTTTGTTTGTTTTTTTTTTTGGCACTTTTACTTTCGTTTTGTGTCGTTTCGGGCAGGCTGGGCAGGGGGTTGGGGCACACACGCGCTGGGGTCGAGATTTTTATTGGGGAGATTTTTGGAAGATTTTCGGGAGCTGCGACAAGCGACGACCGCCTGGATTGAACGCACGTCTACGAATCGCGACTGCGCGTCTTGAGCAGCTGTAAAAATATGTGAACAATTTAAAAAACGCAGCCCCAAAAAAGTAGGCGTCGCAGCAGCACCAGCAGCAGCACCAGCAGCAGCACTAGCAGCAGCAGCAGCAGCAGCCGCGGCAGCGACGCGTGAGAGCCCCCCAAAAAGATTTCAAACTCAAACTCAAGCTCAAGCTCTCGCCAGCTCAGCTTTGAGCTTGAAAGCGCAAGTGAGCGCCCGAGTGGCGACGATGTACCGTTAGCGGTGGGCCAACGAAAGTGCCGCCGTCGCGTCCGAAAGAAATGAGAGACAGACAGAGACAGAGACAGAGAGAGAGAGAGTGAGAGAGCCACGAATGCTGGGGAGCTTGGGAGAGCAACAGCGCGCGAGAGAGGGCAAGAGCAGCTTGGAAGAGCTGCGCTGCCTTGTACGAAAAGCAAAAGCCCTGCGTCATCGGCTATGTTGTAATCGCGTTGTATTTATGTACATATGTTGCACGTGCATGTGTGCCCATGTGCGAGAGTGTGTGAGTGTTGCAAAAGTGGCCGCAAAAATGAAATTAGCCATTGATATTTGAATATGGTCAAAAGCGGGATGGCTGCAATCGACTAGTGAGTGGATGGATGGATGGATGGATGGACAGCCGCATGCCTTCGAAGTGGGTCAAATGAGTGCACTCACATGTAAGTGGAGTGAATAAGTGAGTGCCTTGAGGATCCCACAAGAATGCATGCATAATTAATATTGAGCAAATGGAAGTACACCAAGGAATTGGGAACAAGAAAGGAAGGTGTCGCAACTCTGTTACCCTAGCAGATCGAATTACATTCATTTGCTGCTCGAATTTCGCATAAGCGAAGGGATACAGTCGTTACGAATAACCCGAGCAGAGACCATTCACCTCGAGCCGCACGTGGGTTTTGTGCAATGAAATCCCGAATAGAGATCGATTTAATTGGCTCAAACCATCACTCGTCTGGGTCGGATGTAACATCCCAGTAGAACCAGAATCATTCCTGAATACAATTCGGCTAAACTACAAAAAACACATCAATCAACAGCTGGCGACTACTGGTTCTTAGGAAATAATCAAATGCTATGAGCACTCGATATCAGATTCATTAATTAATGAGCGAACATATCATTGATTCGAATGTGTTCGAAACGAACGAAATATTAAACATATCCTCCTCCGCAATTATGTGTAAAGTATTTTTTTTAAATTAATGTAATTTGTGGCATCTTGAACATTTGAAACATGCCTTGTGTATCCACCACGAGCACTTCTTTCAGTGTATCTCTGCTAAGCAGACACCTCTTTTGGGCGGGAAAACCGAACCGTAATCAGTGGGTGTCTGTGTCTGCCCGAAAAAGCTGTAATTATCCGAACATTCACTCTACACAGAGGATAAAAAAACAAATCTAAATCTTAATGCAAAGCAGACATCACTAGATTTAAATGCAATGTCCAAAATATCATACAAAATTAAACCAAGAAATGTAATAGTAGTATTAAAATTACAATTATGCAATATGTATTTCGAAATTTTCTTCCTTCAAGAAAATGTCTCAACCCATGTCATGGTTTATTTTTGTTCAGTGTAAATCTAAAAAAAAAAATCCCCGGTCCATTCCAATTTCCAGTCAAAATGACAGGAATGGAGGAATGCCGAGAAATGTCGCAAGAGATGGAACAATTGTTGTTGCTGTTGCGATACTGGTGACCCATTTTACAAACAGATACTCGTACAGATGCAATCAGAGGCACTTGCACCTGGCGCAGCCAGCCTCCCTCCCCTCCCCTCCCCTCCCCTCCCCTCCCCTCCCCTCCCCTCCGCTCTCTCTATCTGGCCTCTTTCAAGCTGCAACAAGTGGCTCGGTCTCCCTCCGGCTCTCTGGCGTCTCCCCAACGAAATGAGACACCATTGTGCAATCCATAAAACGTCAAACGTCGCGTGCAATGGTTTTTCAATTTGTATCCACAATTTTGCAAATAAAAAGTTGGGAACAGTCCACGCTCCACGCTCCTCGGTCCAGGCGAGATCTGCAGTAGCCAGAAAGAGGGGCCAGATAGGCAGAAAGACAAAAAGAGAGGGAGCCTAAGCGATGGCGGCAGCTACCAGCTACCGTTAGGCATGCATTCGTATTTACAAAATGGAAACCAGTTCTTGGTGCAGCAGCAGCAGCAGCAGCAGCAGCAGCAGCAGCAGCAGAAGAAAGAGAAGGGTAAGAGGGAAGAGGGAAGGATAGGTAAGAAGGGAAAATGAAGGCGAAGAGGAAAATGTTGCCAAAAAATTAAATGTTAACAGCCTTTGGAAGTGGAATCGAATGAATAATGCTTAAAGCGAAAAAAAAGAAACAGCCTTTACTTAAGGTCTGCTTTCAAGAGGAAGAGAGAGAGAGAGAGAGAGAGAGAGAGCGCGAGAAGAGGAAGGAGAAAGAGAAGAAGACGATACACACATAAGAAGAACAACCAAAAGAGTGGGAAGTGGCAGCAGAAGATCTTCAAAAAGAGTAAACTGGTTTCCGGGCCACCAATGAAAACCAAAAACTGCATTCAGAAGCGCACAGACTGCACCACGACAGACTCTGCGACAGCTCTTCTTCGTTCAATAAACTCCAAAGTTCAAAATCAGCGGGGCTCAGCGGGGCCCCCTCAAAAAGGGGTGCGGAGGGGTCTCATTTCGATACGATTTTGATTTTGATTAAATTTGTCAGAGTTTTGTGAATTGCAACTCTAAATTCAGATCACTTCAGTCAACGCTTATTTAAAGTTAATGGATAAAGTCGAGGATTTCGATAGGCATTTTGCTATCCATCATCTCGAAGGGTGGTTTCCTTTCAAAGGGGGGCATGATTGCATTGTAGTAACCGGCTTAAGGCGGACTGCCTGCCAAAAGAAGGGTACATAAAAAGTGTCTGCAGTGGATGCAAAATCGTAACACCCTCTGCAAGGAAGGGTATATCGGTGTCTCATCTCCCAGCAGACAGATGGAGACGGAGGGGAGTGGGGCTAGTGAGACCAGGGAAAGAGAGCAATGGGCATGAATGAAGATGCAAATGAAATCACACCGATTTTTAAGGTTAGGCCCATGTCATGGAGGGTGGAGGGTGGAGGGTTGCGGGGATTGACGACGGAAGGAGAGGAGCATCTGTCCGGTCTGTCGGGTCGTTCGGTACACGTAAGGTCTGTGTCTGTGTCTGTGTGTGTGTGTGGCTGTGTGTGTATGTGCTCTGTCAGCGAAAACCTGTCGCGCTCTTGCCCCTGCCCTAAACGGGCCAGGTCGAGCTCATATCTTAATGAGAAAAGTGAAAGTGTCAAGAAATACTCGTAAGCAAAGCAGCACCGCCGCCAACAGCCGCCTCAAGCATTCGGTTAACAGTGAATAAATAATAGCGCGCCACTAAACAAAGTACAAACAAAATACAAATTTCCATCACTGCGTCTGGGCGCCCTCGGCGACGATTAATAATGATTATGTCTAGTTATCAATTAGCTAATCGATAACTGGAATTGACCCGAAAAACTTAGTGCCAGATCAGATCGATCAGAAGAGCCCCAGACAGAGCCAAAGCCCCAAAGACAAGTCTTTGGGAATTTATGCAAATATTTTGTTTACAAATTCATTACAAATTTGATTTTGACCCGAATCGATCTTCCGCCTACAAAAAATTAGATCGTTTTTATGTGAATTTTGGGCGAGAATATTTGAGATTTGCAGCCAACTTAAAATTGATTTAAACACAATTTATAAGATATCTATGACCATAAATTGATTTGATTTTGGTGTGAAATATCATTTGGTATGTTTCATATCTTTCAATTTCTGTGCCTTCAGATTCATTCATTCAATCATTTAAAATTGGTAGCTTACAAACTTATATTTGTATTCATTTCAATGAATTAAAAATATAAATACGTAACGCATTAAAAGGTAAAATTCGGATTTAATTTTCTGCTCTTAAAGATAGCCATTCTATTTCTTAGGAGTATTTTGGGAAATTTTAGATTATTTCTATGATTTATTGAATCCCTTCAGCGGCCTGGGCCTCCCATCACCCGATCTTCGTGGGAATTGTGGTGCCTTTAAGGGATTACATATATGCAGATATATATATCACCCTTCTAGCATACAACCCCTTCGAAGCGAACGCCTCTGATCGCTCCGTATGATTCTCTTCTGTTTTTCGAGTGCGTGGGGCAGTTTGGCACTCGAAAATCATTCGACCAAATAGTTGCACATTTTCACATTGGTTTTTTTTTTTTTTTCAACAGCAACAGCTTTATTATTGTTTGTTTTTTTTTTTTTTTGATCGCTTGGCCCTCCAAATAAGTTATTGTTGTGGTAGTTTTTTGTTGTTGTTTTTTTTTTGTGGCTGCTGTTGCGTCACTTTTGACACTTTGACCATGAACGCATTTCTTGGCAGGGAAAAACGGACGGCAATTTGGAAAGAGAGAGCGAAAGAGTGAGTGTGAGTGAGAGTGAGAGCAATAGACAAATAGAGAGTGAGAGAGGGAGAGGAAATGAAATGAGCTAGGGGGTCGAATGAACGGACGAACGGATGAACGGATGAAATTGAACCGAATGTTGGTCGTAACTTTGTTTCATGTCTCGGCCTCTTTCTTCATCTTTCTATTTTTTCCCTCAGTTTTTTTTTCTTTGATAATTACTTCATTTGCAATCTCTCGTGAGGCAATAGAAGAAACTACCGTTAATTAAAAACGCAAACGCATGGCCAAATGAGCGCAGATTGCGCGAGCGAGAGGCAAGAAGGAGTCCATGAGATGGTGAGTGCTGGCTGAAGAGAGTGGAGTGGAGGGCAGCGTCAGCTACACTGCGAAAAATATTGATTAGCATTCGACAATCAAATGAGGTATTTTGGGAATGCAAGTATTGATTTCGAAGCGTTTTTCCGTCGGTGCCGTAGAAAGAGAGAGCGAGAGTGAGAGAGAGAGAGAGAAGGCCAGGCCCGCTGGCGGGTCTGTTACAACAGCGGCGCCAAAATATTTTCACTTGACTCTTGCGGCTTGCTGCTTGCCGCTTGCGGCCCTCTGTTTTATGGCGGCGCGAACTTCACCGAAGGGAAGTGAAGTGGAAGTGCGAAGAGGCAACGGATAGCGGCCAGTGGGGCGGGTGCGGGGGACACCATCGTTATGCAATGAAGAGAAAATTGACAATAAGACAAAGCGCAAAATACAAACAAAACCGCGTGAGAGACTGCGACACAAAAACTGCAATGTCACTTACCCATTATTAATGCCCCAGCCCAAACAGGTGGGGTACTGGGGAAGTGTCTCCACTGCCCCACGTCATCCTCCGCGCTGGAGAGACGCCCGGGACGGCCAAACTGTGCCACGATAATGCGTGTGGAGTCTGTGGCCGGGGCTGGGGCTGCGGCTGGGGCTGCGGCTGTCTTGGAATGCCCGATGTGCAAGTGCATGTGGTTACGAGCACATGAACATATGTACATATATCGTGCATACTTATCCCATAATACGTTAGAGATGAGCCTCAGCCCCGTGACACGACTGGTTCGTGCTCGTAGCACGGCAGCAGTGTTTCTTGCTCACCGAAAAAGATTTATTGTATTTGTTCAGATTTATTTATGAGTACTTGCAGGCAATCGTACGCATTGCGTATACGCACTGATGCCACTAGAAACAGTCTTAAAACAGCGCTTGCTTGAGCAATCTGGCTATGAAATATCCCGAAATATTCTTAAAATTAAATATTCCATATGAGCAGAATACTTACCATTTGGTAGAGATCTGGGCTACAAGCTGGAGATACAATCGCATAGATCGAGGCATAGGATCTCAAGGGGTGCGGATTACTGAGAGCTGTTCCTCTGAAGAGTACCCATTCCATCCTAGCCCGATCCCGATCCCTATCCCCGAACAGACCCACGATAATCTAACGAATCGCTCGTTAGTTCCCACCCCTCACATACAGTGATATTAAGGCTAAACATGGTTATGTTCTTTTCAAATTCTCTTTAATTTATAATGCTCGTTTTTGTTTTTGCTTAGCATTGCTGCTGATTTTACATATGCATTCTCAGTATATAGTACGTACATATTTAGTGGAACCAATCGAATCGTTAAATTATACGCAAATTGCACGCAACGAAATGATTACACACGGCTATGGCTATTGTTCTTAACAGTTGTTTCGGTACAGTGTTTTCTTCTGTTTAGTTTTAGTGGTTACAGCAGGGGTACACGGGTAGTGCCCAATTTACTTTGGTTTTCCATTCGGTTCTGGTTCGTTTCTGTTTTCCCCTCTGCCAGTGGCACACACACAAGCAATTATCATATACATTTCGAATATAGTTTTCCTTCTTGGGTTTTCTTTGGCTTGGTTTGGTTTGGATTGGTTTTTTCTTGGTTTTTTCTTTGTGTTCGTTTTGTACCTTTGTACCTGCATGGGGCTAAAAGCAAATTTACTTAGTATTGCATTTCGTTTACCTTTATGGCTATAATTTTTAAAAATTTAATTTACTTCGTCTGCAACATTGTCTAATTTGGTTTTCTGTTTTTCTGTTTTTCTGTTTTTCTGTTTTTAGCTTGTCGCTTGCATTGCTTTAATTAACTTATGTTTTGTAGTATTTTTACCTAATTATTAATCAACAAGAAAAACGCTCTGTATGCGATAAGTTGCCTTACTCTCCTCATCAAACAAACAAACAGAGGGAAAAGAGGGAGCGCACTCAACTAAAAACCGAAAACGAATACAGTATCATTTGATTTCAGTTTACATCAAGCAGCTACAGTACAATAAAAAATTACAATTACAAAAAAATAAACGGTTCAAAACTACTAGCGCATTAACCTATAAACTTTATGTTTGCGTTTGCTTATAATTTTATTTTGTTGGTATTTTTATGCATGCGTTTCCATTTTCTTTTTTCTTCTTTTTCATTATCTCTATCGTTATCTTTTTCGTTTTCCTTCTCTTGATTTGTTAGTAGGCTTAAGTAATTATTTTATTATTCATTCGTTTTGCTTCGTAAATAGTTTTGTCAGAGTTGCATTTGCCTCATTAGTTCCCAACGCGAGACACTGCTTGGCCCTGCACTGCATTGCACTGCTTTGCCGAGTACTGCTTGGTGCCGCCCATGTCCCACTCCTATGACCGTCTCGTTCCTAATCCTGCTTGGCTTGCCCTACCTAACGCACTGCTTCGTCCTTCGTCTTGACTGTGTCTGTGGTGAGTAGAGATTAGTTCAGTGTGTGTGTGTGTGTGTGTGTGTGTGTGTGTGTTAGACAGAATAGGGAGTAGGAGAAGGGAGAGCTTGAGAGCTGGAGAGTCTAGAAGAGTTCTAGTATCTGATAAATTTGTATATAGTATATGTATAAATGTAAATATATATATATATGTATATATATTTTCGTAGAGAAAGGCACAGATGAAATTATTATTAATCAAATTTGTTGCTTCGTCGTCGTCGTCGTCGTCGTCGTCATAGCTTTCGCCCAAATCGTTTGCTAAGTTTGGTTTTGTAAGATCTTTGTTTAAAGTTTATCTAAACTGGGTAGCTCCTTCGTTGCTCTCATTTTTTACAGTGTGTACAAAGAGTGTAAAATTTGTTTTAGTTTTCGTTTGGTTTTTTGCTTTTGGTTTTCTTTGAAAAATTAGCTTAGATCATGTTGAAAAATTGACAGTGTTTAGTTAGTGTTCCTTGTCCTACTTCTTCCTAATTTCCTCATTTCCTTCATCTTTCCATCTTCTTCTATCAGCTCTTCGTCCTCCTATCGCTCGCTCCGATCATGTGCCTAGAAATATCTTGATACTCTATTGTAATTCGTTGATAGTTCCATATATACACTATATATAGTCATTAAACATTAATCATTAAACTTCTACTAATTTGTTCTCTTTTTGTTTTTTTTTGTTTTGTTTATAAATGCTAGACTTTAAAGTTCTTCTGCTTCATTAAGTTCCAGTTGTTGCCACCGTTTATTTTTGGGATAGTTAAAAGAACTGTATCCACCCAAAAAAAAAAAAAAAAATAGAAAGAATTTCTCATGTTTTTAGCAAACACGAATACCCTTCATGCGCTGGCCTTGGCACTGTTTTGCTGTGGGGTGTTGGTGTTGTCTGGGATACTATGGAAAAGCCAGAGTTGACCGAGGAGATAGAGCGAGAGATAATGCAAAGATTGTCGACTATTGGTATTGGGTTGTAAACATTATCCGTGTCCATACCATATATCATATATGTATGTATATGTAGGCTTCCATAGGTTTCCGGGTGTGTCTAAGTACCTAAGTAAATTCGTTTGCACATAGATCTTTTCTTCTTCCTTAGCAACAAATGAAGTGCAGCGCATCAACGCACGACATATACTATTCTTATTTCATTTCAATATTCAATATTAAATATTATTAAATTTATTTTCTTGTGTGGTTTGCTTGGGGTTTAGGTACGATCTTATTAGCAACAATATGCAATTGCTTATCAAGGTGCTCGCACTGCTTGGCTCTTCAGCTTCAGCTTCAGCTGTATTCGTAATCGTATTCGTATATATACTATGGAGGTCTTGTCAGCATTGTGTTTGTGTTTTGAGTGTTCTGTTTTCTGTTTCTGTTTCTGCTTCTGTTTAGTTGGTTTTCCTTTCTAGACTAAGTAAAATACACACATACATTCTTACTATATACAGACATCGTACGTGTTTAGTGGTGAGTGTCTGGGTGTCTGGGTGTCTGAGTGTATTCATCGCCGCCTTCATCCTATAAATGTTTAAACTTTAAGAGCTAATCACAGAGTTGATGATCTTTTGTTCACAAATTTCCATCATGTATGCAGTACCCCTATAAGTATATATATATATATATAAGTATGTATATATGTATATATAACTGTATATAGTATATAGTATATGTATATGTAAATCGCATATAACGCTTGTATATAATTCGTCAGCTCGTGGCTTTAGACCTCTCGACTACAGCTTGAAACGGAAAACGCTCTAATCAACATTAAACATAGTTCTTTTCTTTTCTTTTCTTTAAGTTTAGTTTATTTTCTTTGTTTTTTTTTTCTTTCGGTATTTCGGTTTATCTTCGGCGTGTGTGTGTGTGGGGTTTTTTTTTATTTTAAGACCTTTTTTTTTGTAGGTTCTGATACCATCTGGATGCTTTTTAAAGTTATGAAAACCGTAGGATTGCACTAAAAACAGTTGACAATTTTTTTTGTTCTTTCTTCTTCTTTTCTCGTTTTTTTGTTTAGTTTTGTTTTTGTTTTTTAATTTGGGTTTTTTGTCTTGCGTTGGATAACGAACGCTCTAAGAGTAGTTATCGTTTATCGTTAATAGTTATGGCTATCGATTAATCTTTTTCATTTATCTTTACTTTTATTGTTATCGCTATTGCCTATTGCCTATCGATTTTTTTAGTTGTAGTTTTCAAGTTCTAAAACTGAGCACTTAGAAAATTCCCTAAAGATTTTTTGTTTTTTTGTTGACTGGGTTATACAGAGACTGGTATACAAAGTATGGGCGACAGACAGGGATCTATGTATACTTGGAGAGACAGATGGTAGGGGAGAAAGGCAGACATACAGGGTGCTGCACCTACAGGGTGTTGTGTTGCATGCCTAGTCCATCGAGGACTGGGGGGACTTGACCAGCAGCAGCTCGTTGTAGTCGCTGTCCCTGTCCTCGACATCGTCCCTGGGATCCCTCTGGTCCCGCTGATCCATCCGCCGCCGCTCGCTGATAATGCGCAAGATGTCCGCCGAATCGGATTTGCCTGGTAGCACGTGGGTGTCCACAGCACTGGCGGCAGCCCCGCCCTCCAGGGCAGCGGCGACGGTGGGGGCGGGGACTCCGGCAGCGCCCCCGCCGACGGCTGGCAGCAGCAGCGAGCTCTCGTCCATGTCGGCATCCTCGTCGAGGGCCTGCTGCTTGAAGAGCTGCTTGGTGCTCCCGCTGCGGCTCCGGGGCGGCATCGAACGCGGTACGGAGAGGAGGAGGCTGCTTCGACCGGGCGCCCCCAGGAGGCAGCCCTGGTCGACGGACTGCGACCAGCCGAAGGGGCGACGTGGTGGCGGATGATGTGCTGACGTCATCCCGGTGGGTGTGGACGAGGATGTGGGTGTGGGTGTGGGCGTGGGCATGGGCAGGGCTAGCGGCATGGACAGGGGCATGGGCGTTGCTGCGGGCACCAGGGCACTGACCACGGCCAGAGCATCGGTTTCCGGCTCCAGGTGCGGCACATCCGCACTGCGCACGCTGCGAATATCAAAACCGAGTGGCGATCCTCCAGATCCCGACACGGATCCCGATCCCGATCCCAGTCCGCCTCCCCCGCCATCCGACTCGAGGCTCTCGAAGATGGTGCCGCGCCTGTAATCGAGCGCATCCCCGCCCCAGGGCAGCGAGTCGCAGCTGGTGCGCTTGGCCTCCAAATTGCGTCGTCGAATGGCCTGCTCGTCCAGCGAGCGCTCCTTGGACAGCACGCCGCGCTTGCGGAAGCCAGCGGCGGCCGAGGCGCGTCGCCCGCGGCGCCCCAGTGGCGGCAGCTGGAGGTTGCCCGGCTCCTGGCCGAAGCCGGGACCGGCGGAAATGCTTCCTCCCGCTGCCGTCGCTGATGAGGCGCCGCCAAAGGGTTCGCCCAGCCGCGCGCCCAGCGCCTGAGGCGTCAGCGTGCCGCCCATCTCGGCCAGGCTGAGGCCCAGGCCAAGGCCGAGGCCCAGGCCCGGGCCGCTCTGTGGCTGATTAAAGTACTGTACGGTCTGGCGGCGTCCTCCCGCTCCCGCTCCCACTCCCGCCGCCACGCCCCGCTGCGCCAGTCCGCCCAGTCCCGGCGATGTGGATGTCGATGTGGATGGATTCTGCTGCTGCTGCAGCTGGTTGAGATTGTTGGCCGCGCTGCTGGTGAGGGACTGGGGGCTGGGGAACTTCTTGTCCAGCGAGGGGGTGCTGTAGATGAAGTTCTTGGGCAGCGACTTGACCTTGGCGAGGGGGCGTGGGGGAGCAGCCGCCTTTGCCTGCGCCTCCGCCAGCTGCTGGCACAGCTTCTGCTCCTGGGCGAACTCCTGCTCGCGCACCAGCTCGCGCTCGAGCTCCACCTCCATGTCGAGCTCGTCTTCCATTTGCTTGTGGCTCTCCTCGAGGTGTTTCATCAGTACAGCCACGACGACATTCACCAAAACGAATTGCGCCATTAGCACGAATATCACAAAGAATATGGGAGCAATAACCGAGCTGACGCAGCAATTGCGTACACAATCGGCCGCGTCATCGCAATTATCCCTCAGCGTGTCCTTCATGATGCCGTTCCAATTGTCGCCAGTCGCTACGCGAAACAATGTGAGGAAAGCCATGCCAAAGTTGGCGAAGTGCGCGTGCTCGCCCAGGCCCTGGCAGGGTATCTCGTCGGAGCACTCGAGGCGCCCGAACAGCTCCACGCCCAGCGCCGCGAAGATGAAGAACAGCAGGAAGAAGAGCAGTCCCAGGTTGCCCACCTGTGGCAGGGCCTGCATCACGGTGTCCAGCAGGGCCCGAATGCCCTTGGCCATTTTCAGCAGCTTGAGGACACGGGCGATGCGCAGGACGCGCATCACCCGGATGATTGTCGGATTGATGGGTATAATCTTCGTCTCCAGCTCCTCGAGCACGATGCCCACGATCGAGAGCAGGACGATGCCCACGTCCAGCTGGTTCCACCGATCCTTGAGGTACAGCTTCCAGCCGAGGGCCACCAGCTTCATGTTCGCCTCCAGGATGAAGACGGCGGTGAAGAAGTAGTTGAAGATCTTCAGCGCATACTGGAGGGCCATTTTCATTCTGTAGTACTCCATGGCCATGGTGACCACATTCAGCCCGATGACGGCTGCGATGGCCAGGTCGAAGTACTTGGAGGTCACGACGTTGTGCACGAACATGCGGGTGGGCGAGTAGTTGGTGTAGTAGGGCGGCTCGTGCATCCGGCGGCGCTTCTTCTCCATCTGCAGGGCCCGCTTGGCCGCCCGCCGGATCTTCTCCTCCTTCTCCTGCTCCTCGCGGCACCGATGGAAGTTCTCCACCACCACGCCCACGAACATGTTGAGCACGAAGAAGCCCACCAGCAGGATGAACGCTATGAAGTACAGCAGCCGCCACTCGTTGTAGTTGACTATGGGCTGCTGGTCGACGCCGACGGCATCGAGGCCCGTGTACATGATGTTCACCCACCCGTCGCGGGAGCTCAGCACGAAGAGGGACATCAGGGCCTTGCCCAGGTCGTCGAAGTTGTATTTGCGATTCGTCCAGACGTTGCCCGGAATGCGCCGGCACTCGTCCGCGTTGCGCACGTTCTTGATGTTCTCGCCCTCGCAGTAGAAGAAGGTGCCCTTGAACAGCTGCACGCCCAGTATCCCGAAGATGATGAAGAAGGTGCAGCAGATCAGCACGATGTTGCCGATGGGACGCAGGGACGATAAGAGCGTTTGCACGACTAGTTTCAGACCCGGGGCACGGTTGATCACCCGCAGAGGCCGCAGGGAACGAAGTAGCCGAAACACCTGCGAACGAACCATTTCGAAAGAGAGAGAGAGAGAGAGAGAAAGAGATAGTAGGAGGAGGTTCAATAAGTATTTACAAATTTGCACTGCTTGCACTGCTTATCTCGCTCTGCGCAAAACACGCCAGGCGGCGCCACCTCTTATGGAATGGAATTGAATTGAATTGAATTGAATTAAATGGAATCAAATTGAACGCAAATAAAGCGCACAACATACGTGTGTGTGTGGACAACAAAGCAAGGCTAAAATGGTGGATGCTGTATGCTGGATGCTGGATGGTGGATGGTCGGTGGTGGATTCGGTCCGGATGGGGCTCTACCTATGGATCTACATACAGCTGTGTTCGGAATAAAAGTAGTGCTCCTGGCATCACTCATTGTTTGTTGAGAGAAAATACTATATCTATCGCTTTTAGGCAGATATCTTTCTTGCGAGGAAACCCTACTGATTTCCATCTATTGTGAAAAACTACAAAAATTACAAATTTGCCATTACGGATAGATAGATGGATAGATAGATCCTTTTCTGCACAAAGTGCCTTTGAAGCTTTCAATTTGTGAAAAATAATGCTAGATTTGAACTACGTATAGTTTTCATCTGTGGCTCTAATCCGTGTACATATTAGATGTCGGACCATATTAATTAGGCGGAGATATTCCCGATCTTTCCTTTGTCTTGGCACCACCATCGTTCCGAACACAGTTGTATATCTAAGTGGATTGGTTGCAATTATTAGCAGGTACATACATGTAAATGGTTATCCAAATGGAATGAATTAAATGAAATGAAATCAAATGGAACGCAATGGGCTCAATGGGATAATTTCTCAATACATTCAAATGCTGTTGGGGGATGGGAAGGGGTAAAGCTGAAAATGAGGGTTTTTTTTTGGTTTTGTTTCGGGAAGTAACCGAATCGGTCGAGTTATATACAATATACACATACAAGAACTCAATGGAGGCGAGCCAAACATTTACTGGATTTGGAATAGTATCTTTGGAATGGATTTCGGTTTCGGGACTACACACACAAATAGTAACAAATGGTGAAAGCAATTGGATTTATTGTTTTTGCTCAGTAACTCAATATAGCAGAATAGGGAATTTACCTGCGGTTTCGAGAGAGAGTGAGAGAGAGAGATACGGGTATGTACATATATACACAAGATACAGATAGATAGATATATATATATATATATGTATATGTAGGTATATGTATAGAGAACCCGATATTCACACACAATACGAGTATTTACATATACACAAAAAATTGAACAAAAATTGTTGAAAAGTTTCGAGGAAGAAGTTGTTCAATCGTGTTCAATCGTGTGTCTGTGTGTGTGTGTGTGTGTGTGTGAGTGTTCAAGTGTTTATGTGTGTGTGCGAAATAGAGAAAAGTGTATAGAGATAGCCAATCAGCAGACAGATATTGATAGATAGATCATAGCATCGAGCGAAGGAGCGAGCGAGCGAGCGAGCGAAGGAGCGAAGGCGATCTTGAGCTTTATCGAGAGCTTTTCTGATCCGCGTGTGCGCAAGCAGCAGCCAGCATTAAATGGGCGTGGTCGATTCGATTGTACTGCTTGTTTCTGGCTGTTGTTCTTGCTTGTTGTTGTTGTTGTAGCTGTTATTGGTTATTGGAATCGCATTTGCTGTTCTAGTCGTTGTTGATTTCTTGTTGTTGAAATTTGTTGTTGAAATTGATCTGTCGATGATGCTGAGGCCTGCGACTGCGACTGTGACTGCTGTCGGATTGCAAATTGACCCAGCGACCCCCTACTTACCCTTAAAATCCCAAATATCCTCGGGCTCGATTCGCTAATCAATGACATTAACAAATCAATTATGGAAATGGTAACCAAAGATCCGTCCATGATATTCCAACCGGATGTAAAGTACGCATCCGTGCCGTAGAACATGCCCGTGGCGACTACCTGCAATCGGAAATGGGGATTCCGAATTCGGAATTCAGATATCGGCTCAAGTCAGGGAAGAGCCTTCTGGGGGAACTCCTACCTTAATGAACATCTCAACGGTGAAGACGGCGGTGAACACGTAATTGGCTGTTGACAGGAACAATCTTTCGGTGCTGGTTGGAGGGATGTTTGGTCTTTCCATCGCCAGGGTGATGCAGTTGAGTGCAATGAACAGCAGCACAACATTGTCGAACCACTTCTGGTTGACAAACCACGTACAGACCTGCCGAAACCTGGATGTCGCAAATTGTTGGGGATAGGGGGAGATTAATGGCAAAATTTCAAGTTTAGATGCAATTCCGATTCCGAATTCGCCTATTTGAATAACCGAATAATCCGAATAATCGCATCCTACCCTTTGTCTCGATATTTCCATCTCAATGGAACACTGAATGAAACAAATCTAAAGCTTTCTGTCTGCAAATATTCCTGCACATATTTTTGACTGTTTCTACGGATAAGGTTAAGTTATATAACACAGTGAACCCGATTTTGCCCGACTTAAGCTGACTTCCATTTTTCAAAATAGATCCTAAATGCTAGGCCACTCACTTGTTATCCTCGGGAAAGACGTACATCGAGTAGGACTCCCGCTCCATGGCGAACTGCCTGGGCGTGAGCCGTTCGATGATCATCTTCAGCTTGGACAAACGGTCGCCACTCGTCATCATGGAATGTGGCTGCAGTGCCAGGTGCTGGAACTCCTTGGAGAGCCGATGCGACTGGGACTGGGCCTGCTGCTGGGAGGAGGATGAGGAGTCCTGTTGCTGTTGCTGCTGCTGCTGGAGGAGCAGCTGCTGCTGGTGGAGCTGCTGCAGCTGCTGCAGCTCCTTCTCCTCGAGCCGCTTCTTCAGGTTGTAGTGGCTGATCGAGGTCTTGCGCTTGTCCCGCGCCTCGATGTACTGCTGCAGCATGTTGTCCGGCTCGTTGAGATTCCCGTACGACCGCTGCCACTTGTCGAGGTCCATCTTGGAGTTCGTGTAGGACAGCGACTTGCGGTTCGCCTCCAGGTTGTGCAGATTCAGGTGCGAGGTCTTGCTGAATGCCAGCTCGATGGAGCTCATCCGCCGCTGGCCCGTGCCCGGACGCAGCTTCGGAGGCTGGTTCAGGTTCTGGTACACCTGCGAGTTGAAGATGCAGGCCGAGGCCCGGCGACTGCCCAGCGCCGCCCCCGGACTGCTGCCACTGCCAATGCTCAGCGTGTTCGAGAGTCTGCGGATCGAGTTTTGCGGACTCAGCCTGTTGGTTTCCTTGGCAGCTCCTCCACCTCCTCCTCCTCCTGCACCTGCGCCACCTCCTCCCAATCCTCCTCCCGCGATGCTTTTCAGCAGGAAGCTGTTGTCGCTGCCGTTGTTCAGCTGAAGCTGCTGCTGCTCCTCCTCGTCGTGGCCGCTGATGCCGTCCTCGGCCGCAGCCGACTGCTGGGGCCTCCGCTTCTTGGAGCTGCTGCGCCTGAAGCGCTGCTTGAAGCTGCCCCCAGCAATGCCGCTGTACGGGGATGGGGACGGGGACGGGGACGGGGTCAGGGGTAGGCGCTCGCTGGACGAACTGCCGCTGGTCGAGGCCCCGACACTGGTGGCAGGTCCATGTCCAGCTCCAGGTCCATTGACAGCCATCGATCCCGTCAGATCATTCAGACTGTGACTGTAGCTGTGGCTCTCCGTGTGCGCAGCGGTGGGTCCAACCGGAGGCTGGAGTCCAGCCCCCAGTCCCCCCGCCGTCGACGAGGACGAGATAGTGGGCACATAAATGGGCGTGGCGGCTGCCGTCGAGCCGGAGCTCTTCGATATGTCATCGATGATGACGCTGTGCATGCTGCTCCCTGTGCTCCCCGTCCCACCTGCTATCCCCATGCCCATGCCCCCGGCTCCGCCCATGCCCACGCCCACGCCCACTCCCAGCTGGCTGGCGTTGAGGATGTTGAGAGGCTTGTGGGCGAGCACTGGGGAGGGCGGAATGAGATCGATGGCGGGTATGCCCTCGTCCAGGGTGCGCTGTCCCCCAGTGAAAATGTTCGGGGGTCGCAGCAGCGACGGCGATGGAGGGGGCGGCGGCTGTGGGCGTGGCAGTAGAGTTAAATGCAAAGAGAAGAGGATCAGCGAGCACTCACCTCCATGTCGCCCCACTGGCGGAAGCTCATGCCCGGCTCCAGGGTGGTGCTGGGCGAGTCCTGCGGCGTGGCCGCCGTCGTCGTGATGATGGGTGGCTCCCGGACGAGCCGGATCTTGGAGAGGCGCGGCGCCTCGCTGCGTCTGTCCTTGACGGAGTATGTCTGTGTGCGAGGCGAGCAATTTACATGATGTGTATGTGGAAGGGGGTGTCGTGAGTCGTGTCCTGTTCGTCGCAGGTCCTGGCTGCTCTTCCAATGGCAGTTTCCGTCGCTGCTTCACTTACCTTTTTGAGGCCGCCGCGGGGCTTGCTGCCGCTGCTGCTGCCCTCCTCGTGCGGCATCAGCTTGAGGATGTTGCTGGCGCCGCTGCTTCCACCGCCAGCCTCCTTGTCCTGGCCGGAAGCAGGAGTGGCAGACGCCGGTGCGCCGCCCGGCGTCGGCAGCTCGTTGATCTGGTAATCGTGACTGGGCTGGAGCAGCCGCTGGCGGTGCACGTTGCTCTTGGCCTCGATGATCAGCTCGGCCGAGTCCTGCAGCTGTTGGTGGGAGTAGGAGGACGAACCGTGGATAGAACCGGTGCTGTGCTGCACACACACACACACACACACACACAAACACACACACACACATGCACACAGTCAACACACTCTCATTCAGATTCTAGCACACACTCATACAACGAGAGGCATGCAACCGAATACACCACTCACACACAGGCACACAGGCACACAGGCACATATGCATACAGGCACCGGATCTGTGTCCACTGTGGCACTTCCGTTTCCGCTTTCGCTTTCGCTTCCGGATGACTTACCTTGCGCACGTCCTCCGCTGAGCGCCAGCGATTGCGTACCTCGTAGTAACTATCGTTAGTGGTCGATGAATCCGCCTCGCTGCGCGATTCATCGTACATACCATCGCTATAATTCTCGGCCAATGTCTCTTCGCGCAGTTTCTTAACCAACTCGCGCTGTTCGCGCTCGCGACGTTCATTTCGCTGAGGGAATCAAAATTTCAAAATTAGACTTTCTCGTCAACCTTGGAGCGTGGATCGTGGAGTGGGGGATTCTTGGGGGGTCGGTCGGCTCCGCTGCGCTGCACTGCGCTGCTGAGCTGGTCGCACGCTTCACACGTTGTTTGCCTCACGCTGGTTCTTGGGTGCTTGGAATTGCGCTGGAGTGGGCAAGGCAGGGGAAAGGGGGGAACGACTGAGGTTTGTCTATCGGAGGAGCTCGGGCTTATCGAGCGGCAAATGAATAATCGTCTTGTATTCAATGATTAATCGGAAGCTCGAGTTGCCTTTGATGGTTAATCTAAGATCAAATTGATCGATAATTCTGCACAATAGCACAGCTTATCGACGAATAAATTCTAGTTATATTATAAGCACGATTAAGCTGCATATTTCGAGATATGTACTATAAATTCGGTAATTCATCAGAGTATTCTTCATCGATTCTTCAATGGTACGCTAATCATTCTTGAATGTAAAAATAATCGTTATATCGATACAACTTATCGTTCTATCGTGTCTATCGTTCGGATAGTAGTCAGTAGCCTCCGATAGCCAAGCGAATAATCATTTCGGCTTATCGATATCGAGCTAGTGTTCGACTGCGACGAGTACGTCGGGCGGTTGATGCTGCGGGCAGGGGCTGGGACTTTGATGTGGGGTAAAGCATGGGGGGATTGTTGTTGTTGTTGGCAAAACTCTACCTCTGAACTGAATCCCTCAACCAAAATGGCCACCAATAAATTAAATAGCACATAATTGCCGAATGTCATTAGGGCCACAAAATACAATGCGGCCCAATGACTTGTCTTTTCCATTCCATTGAACAGGACGACGTTCCAATCCTCTTGCGTCAGTATCTAAAAACATTTTGTTGGTGATTGTTGTTGTAGATTGTTGTTGAGTTGAATTGTTGTTGGAGATTGTTGTAGTTGGAGTTGGAATTATTTGTTGGAGTTGTTGTTGTTGTTGATCGGTTGCAGTTGCAGTTGCAGTGGCGGGCGGCAAACGTGGTGCAGATATAACATACATATGCATGGATATCACATACACATATGTCGGATATACATGTATCGATAATTAATCGAAAGAAGCGAAAGAAAAAAAAGAACGAAATACCAATAAACAAATTTTGTAGTTTTATTTGCTGCGGTGGGTGGCACGTAAGTAAGTAAGTAAGTAAGTAGAAACGTAATATAAAACGAATGCCAAACGAATGTTAAATGTCAGACAAAAGGCAGAGACAGACAGATACAGAGAGAGCGGGAGCGAGAGCAGAGGGAGAGAGCAAAGAAAGAGAGCGAAAGAGACATATAGAGATGGCGAGAGCGAGAGCGAGAGCGAGAGAAGGTAGATAAGTACAATTAGTCAATGTTTTAATATATAACCTGCTAGTCGAAAATATGTAGCATACTTTTGCGAGTTGCTCCATATGTAATCGTACATATAGATGCTCGCATATCTGAATGATTGTAGGCACTAGCTTTTGTTTGCTACACAAAAAGGATGCGTCAATCGTGAAACCTAGCAAACATTATGGGTATTGATCACGAACATCAGCTGTTCACAGCTGTGCATCATGTAAAAAGTATGTAGAATTGCTTACATTTTTGGTATTGGTATTTCTTGTAGTTTAAGTAGGCATATAATATAATAATATTAATGATCTAACACTATGTAGGTTTTTTTCTTATTCTACTATTAGCAAGTCTCTTAACAGAAGAATAGGACTCCTTCTGGACCAGCTGTAACGAACATTATCTTTATATATATTCAGAAACATTTACAGGAACAACATTAAAAAAGTTGGACTCTCTCGGACAGGACAGCACTCGATCACTCAATCATTTTGCGGATTAATCAATCAAACCTTATGATTTAAAAATGATTCGGCAATCAACAGGCAAACGCAAACAAAAGCAAGCAGACTGTGCCACAGCAAGAGAGACAGAGAGAGAGAGACAGAGAGAGAGAGAGACAGAGCAGGATGTGTAGAGCAGGACAGTTGGAAGCCGAAAAGGAGTGGAGTGCCAGCGACACTCGATGCATTTAATTTCATTTCATTCGTTTCGTTTCGTTTCTCTGGCTGGACAGTAGAGTGCGACCAATATCCAATATTCGTGAGTAGGCTGCTGCACAGAGCGGTTCTTCAAACAATAATTCGTGGTGTGGCATACTAAGAACTAAACAAAGGCACACAAAAAACAACGCAAAAACACAAACTAAGACAAAAACGAGAACGCTAAAAGCAAAGCCAAAACCGAAAGCAAAACGCCGAAAGCAAAAGCAAAAGCAAAAGCAAAAGCTAAATCAATTCAATAGCAAAAAACTCAAAGAGAAGCAGCAGCAGCACGGCGGCTGCTCTCCTCGGACTAAGGACAAAGAGCAAAAGGCAAAAGGCAAAGGCAAAAGGCAAAGGCAAAAAGCGCACATAATTCTTGCATAGGAATTTTTCAAAGATTTTAAATTTTTGGTTTTTTTTTTTGGTTTTTCTGTTTTGCTCTGTACACGACGTGCCAATGTTTGTTTTTCTGTTCTATTTAAGAGTTGTTTTTTGTTTTTTTTTTTGGTTTTTGAATATGGTACAATACGAATGCGGTTGATATAAAAGTTAAATTTAATGTTCTGTTTTTTTTTTGTTATGGTTCTTAACTTTGTGGCTGTACATTGGTATTGCACAAATACAACTTTCAACATATTGATGTATATATAACGATTTTTATATGGTTTTGCTTAGCGACAATTTTCGAATGGTTCGACTAGGTGAGACAGAGAGAGAGAGAGAGAGAGAGACAGACAGACAGAGAGATAGGGAAAGAGAGACAGAAAAATAGAGAGAGAACGAGATTTTGGGGTATTGTTGGGACGGAGGGGTGGGGTGGGGGCAGCTAATTGAAAAATGAAAAGATTTATTTAGTTTGTAACAAGCTAACGATCAAACGAACCGAATGGAACAAAACGAAACGGAACGGAAATGAAACATGTATTGAAAAAAATCTAGTTGTAGAGGTGTGTGTGTGTCAGTAGGGATCTGACTTTGAATTGGATTATAGATCGGAATCAGATCCGGGGATTGCATACAACAAAATCAAAGCCGAAAGCCGAAAGCCGGAAGCCAAAAGCCGGAGGCAGAGGCATAGGCAAAGTAGCTGAGTGGATCCCAAGGGGGCATGCAACGAAAGGTAGCATCATCGATAACGGTTAGCTTGGCTTATGTCGTGTGTAATGAACGGGTGGGTGGGTGAAAGATAAGGAGAGAAAGAAGAGAGAGAAAGAGAGAGAAAAGAAAAGAGGTTATGTGATAGAGCGCTTGGCCGGACGAGACTGTACCTCTGCGGAGCAGCGTACAGCAGCACTGTGGCACTGTGGCAGCAAATGTGGATAATGGGATGCGATCTGTACACAATATATGCATATATATACACTGGTGGTGGGCAGATCTGTTGCATGTGGTTTGTGGGGCATGGGCAGAGGTGTGACTACATTTGCTGGCAGCGGAATCGGAATCGGA
The DNA here is from genome assembly GCA_963969585.1 of Drosophila helvetica. NCBI lineage: Eukaryota > Metazoa > Arthropoda > Insecta > Diptera > Drosophilidae > Drosophila > Drosophila helvetica. The sequence continues at coordinate 3,697,147 of OZ018401.1, read as the reverse complement.
ATCGAAATTCAAACTCAAATCGAAAAACTCAAAAGTGAACAAGAGAACTCAAGGATCAGAACTCAAAGAATAAAATCTAACGTGGAGGGGGGGGGGGGGGGGGGTTGGAAATCTATTGGCTAGAAATCATGAGAAATCAATACAAATCAAGGAGAGTAAGAGAGAAATATATATAGGGAGAGTGAGAGAGACAGACAGAGAGAAACTAGGAACGGGGAACTTTTGTGGCTATATGTGAAAATTCATTAGAAATACTGGTTACATAATCGCAAGAATTTCAGACTCATTGGATGGGTGATATTTGTTGTAACTGTTGTAACTGTATTTTTCTTACAGTGGGGAAAAGTGGGTTGTGAGGGGGTAAGGGATGGGTGCGGTTGGGTGTGGTTGGGTATGGCTGGGTGTGGTGGGGGATTCTGTAAGTTTATTGCTGTTTTATTGTTCTTACTTGGAATACTGTGACAGTGGCCCACAAAATGTTGTTGAAGTGTTTGCGATCGCACTCGCATTGCGGATGCCGGCTGATTATTTCGGGACACGTGCACTCGCGTTCGAGTCCGGATTCGTCCAAAAATTTACAAAACTTACCGCCAAACAGATACATGCCGAGTATGCTGTAGGTTTATATATATGTATGTTTTATATATATATATAGATATATATTCATAGAGTTATAGATGTGTGTTTGTTATTCGATATTCATTTATACATATATAGGCATATACGTACGTACTATGTATATAGATTGATTCATAGATATAGTCATAGAGAGAGGGTGGCGGGGTGGTTTCCCCATACACTCGTATATGCAAATTCCTACAATATATATACATATGTATATATTGTATACTGCTTATTGCATATACGGATATAGGGTCCCTGATCTATACATGGGGCTGGGTGTTAACTGGGATAATTCTCGGGTATGTACGTATATATGGTATATATGTATATAAAAAGAGACAAAGAGAAGGACAGAGAGAGAGTGTGTGAGAGAGACTGCTGGCGACCTGTTGGTCTTCTATCTGGAGTTGGAGTTGGAGTTGGCCTGGAGTTCTGTTCTGTTCTGTTTTCTGTTTTCTGTTCTGATGGGTTCTGATGTCTGTTTATATACAGAGTGGATCTGGACATGGGCCCCCACACACAGACATGCATAAATACATACAAATATTTATGTATATTTACTCGTATTCATGTGGTGTGAGTGGCCAGGGGACTGGGTTTTTTATTGTACAGTTTGTTGGGTCCCGAGACTATTGTGGTAATACATGTTCATATGCATCTGATGTGTGTGTGTGTGTGTGTGTGTGTGTGCCTGAGGGGTCAGAGTTACAGTGGGCAATGCATATGTGTGTGTGTGTATGTGTATGTGTGTGTGTAGTCGAGAGAGTGGGAGAGAGAGAGAGAGGGGGAGATACAGAGGGAGAGTTCTCTTTTTAGAGGGATACGTTCGGGGCTGAGTTCTATACAACTTAGAGACTAGAATAGGATGAAGACTAAAGATTGGAATAGGCACGAATACAGAATATACACTTAGACATAGTAGGATAAGGATAAACGGCAAAATGTGAGTGGCAAAGAAGGCAAACGAAAGTGGGAGGACAACAAGAGACGAAAGTGACAATCAAAGCTTATAGAGTACGTACAAGTAGTACATATGCATACGTATAAGATAGCATATGAGAGACAGACAGATAGATAGATAGATAGATAGAAATAGATAGTTAGTTATAAAAATCGTGTGTGTTTCGGAGGTGTACGAAGTATGCAATGTGTTCGGGTCGAGTCGAGTCGGCGGTAGGGTGGGGTGGGGTGGGGTGGGGTGGGTTGGATGCTGGGACGCAAACGCATTTATCAGTTCTACTTCCGAACGAACCCATGCAAAGCTCAAGAACGAACTCGAACGAACGGTAATGCTTACCTGGTGCAAAGTACAAATATACGGATACATAGATACATAGATACAATATATACACAGATACAGATACGGATACGTATACGGATAGAAATAGGATATATTATAATGGTATATGCTTATATGGCTTATTCAGCTCTCTCCAATATTTACGGATACTCATACGGAACGGCATGCGGATGCGGATGCGGATGCGCGCTGCTTGCTATTGAACTCGAAACGGTAACGCTCAACTGGCATGCCAACTTAATAATCGTAATCGTAATCGTAATCGAAATGGTAATCTTAATCGTAATCGTAATCGAAATCGAAATCGGTATTGTAATCGAAGGAACTCAATATCAAAGCATGTTCAACTGAATACTACACTCAAGTACACACCACAAATTAGTGCGAGCGAGCTATCGCCGTCGACATCGACATTGACATCGACATCGTCATCGTCATCGCTCTGCCAATCGGCTTATCGATAACAAATCATAAAATTATAAGAGAGTCCTGAGTGCGTGTATGTATGCTTGTGGCACACTCGCACACTCGGTTACACAGACAGACGAAGACAGAGCGAGCGAGCGAGCGAGCGAGAGAGAGAGAGAGAGAGAGAGAAAGTGATAGGAAGACACAACGGTAATAATGCTTTACGATCAATGGTTATCGCAACGGTAAATGAAATCGAAACAGAAACGGAAACGGAAATCAAAGTACTCGTCGAAACTGAAGCGGAATTCAAAGTGAAAGGAACACAAAGGAAAAACAAAATGCTCTTTGCTTCCGAAAAGGATTTCCGTAATTCTTTTGTTTCTTTTTGGTTTTTCGGTTTAAGCATTTCTTTTTCAGTTTCATGAACAGTTAATCGTAATCATATCAGTAGTAGCAGATAATGGCGTAACATAAGGAGTAGTAGTAGCAGTAAAGGTAGTAGTAGCAGTAGTAGTAGTAGTAGTAGTACAGATATATATATATATATTTATAGGGTTATATATGGTATAAGGCTGATAGCAATGGGTCTACCTGGAACACTGTGACGAGCGCCCAGAGCAGGCTGTCGAAATTCTTACGATCGCAAATCATCTCTCCGTTAACTTTCTCGCAGAATTTACATCCGAACAGATTCATGCCGAGTATACTAAAGTGATGGTTTTTTTTTGTTGATATATAATATGATATATATAGATATATATATATATTTTATTGTTGTTGTTGGTTTTTTTGTTGTTGTTTGTTTTCGGTTATCATTATAACATATATTCTTATATATTTTTGTGTTTTTTTGGGTTTTTTTTGGTTTTTTTTGGGTTGGTGTTTAGCATACATTTGAGTTTATTTTAATATCGGTTTTCAGTTTATTCGATTATTATTTTGTTTTGGTTTTGGTTTTAGTAAGTTTTTTTTTTATTTATTAAATTGTGTGGAGTGTGACGAAGAGAGAGAGAGAGAGACAAAATATAGAAATAGAGAGAGAGAGAGAGAGAGTTAAGAAAGAAAGAGACAGAGTGAGAGAGTGTGAGAGAAAAAGACAGACAGAGAGAGCGAGAGAGAGCGAGAGAGAGAGAGAGAGAGAAGGAGCGAGAGAGAGTGTGTTTGTGTGGCTGTTGAGTGAGCGACGAGCGGCAAACAAAAGAAAACACTCAAAGAGAGCGAGAGAGAGAGAGAGAGTGAGAGAGTTTTAGAGAAGGGTTGTTTAAGCTTGCAGCTTCCGGTTCAAAGCTTTCCTTTCTGAGGATCAAAGCTCACCCACACGACTGCAATCGGACTACAACAGAAGTAAAACGAAACAAAGATTCAGTTCAATCCCAAGCTGAGAGAGAGCCAGCAGGAGAGAGAGTGGAGAGAGGAGAAGCTATAGCCTGTGGGGGGTGGCAGGGTGACAGGGTGACGGATGGTGACCTCGGGGGGGGGGGGGGGGCGGGGGTTTCGGGGGCTATTCATTCAGATTTTGGTTTGGTTTGGTTTGGCTTGGTTTGTGGTCTGTTTTGCGGTTTAGGTTTAGGTTTAGGTTTCTCTTTAGAGTTTAATCAAGGGTCGTTTATCGAGTTGGTTTATCGGTTTCGGTTTCAGTCGTCTCGTACACACATCGACGCTGGCTTCAGCTTCATACGAAATACGGCATTTTCATGAACTTCTTTAATCGGTGGCATATACGATATGCCGAGTATACGAGTAGTGGTATGCAGATATATCTGGAGAGTTACATATGTATGTCTCATGTGTTGCATGTGTTGCATGTGTTACATGTGGCATGTTGTGTCGCAGCTGTTGCTGTTGCTGTTGCTATTCTAACTACACAAACTCGATTACTTTTACTTTAGCAACTAGACTAGCTAATTATTTTGTACTTGTATTGTGTATTGTTGTGTGTTCTTGTGTGTTCTTGGCCGTGTGCGAGTGTGAAATTGATACAATACCATAGTTATACGAGTACGAGTATATCAATTACGAGTAATCATATATAGTATAGAGCGACAGAGACAGAGAGAGAGAGAGAGATCGAGAGAGAGAGAGAGATAGCGAGTATATATCGAGTAGGAGTATGTATCAAAACTGCAGCGGCTGCAATACTACACAATAATTAAGCGTACGATCTGGGTCTGGTACGTGTGTGTCTCTTTGTGTTGTGCGTGTGCCGTGTGCCGTGTCCGTGTGCCGTGTCTGTGTCTGTGTGAAAAGCTCAAAGCGGGGAGGGAAGCTCGCTCGGATCGAGCTTTCAAGTGTCTCTGTGTGTTGTGTGTGTGTTTCAGTGTTGGTTAACGCTAAGAGAAGCTAAGACACACATTTAGTTAATTTGAATTGGAATAAAGCGTACTTTTGGCTAACTAACTGGCTAACTAATTTGTTTTTGTTTACTTTGAGATTGTTTCTGTGGCTGTTGGTGTGTCGTTCTGTGTGTGCGTGTGCGTGTGTGTGTGTGTGTCGGTGTAGAACTCAAGTAAACGAAATGAATTTTGAGCAGAAATTGAATCGGAGTGAGAGTGAGAGTGGTTGTGGTTGTGGTAGTGGGAGAGGGAGAAATAGTGAGTGATTTCGGGGGACTAAACGAGTACGAATATCCTTGACTAAAAGCTGAATAAGTTCTTAAATTGTACGCGAAGCCAGAACTGAATCAGAATATTGATGGTGAGAGAGAGAGAGAGAGAGCGAGAGCGAGAGAAAGAATAAATTCACTCGATCGTGTGTGGGTGTGTGTAGCGGTGTGTGTCAAAGAGAGAGAGAGAGAGAGTAATGCAAAGTGAGCGAGCGAGAAGTCAAAGTGTACGACAACTTACGGCAGAGAGAGAGGGAGAGAGAGAGGTATGAATGGGGTAAAGAGATCAAAAGCAAGTGATACGGGGGTGGTACAGTTCTTGCTTGTACGAGAGAATCGATTGCTTACAAAGTTACCAAAATCGTAACGCTAACTACGTTTCTTCATTACGTTTCAAATATGTTACTGAGCGAGACAAAGACAGAAAGAGCGTGTAATAGAGAGAGACAGAGCTTAAATGTGTGTGTATGTGAGAGAGAGAGAGATATCGATTGGAGTCAGAGAGAGAGAGAGAGAGAGAGAGACATTTAGGCAAATCTTTACTCAAATACGTATACGTATGTATTACTCAAGTGGTACGCGGCAGTGGGTACAAATAGGTTGAATGTAGGTAGAATCGTGTCAAAGCATAGTATAAACGAGTACAGTTACGAGTAATTACGAGTACCAGAGCACAATGTCGACGGGTTGGAGGGGCTAATAGGTGGGTGAATGCGTCTGTGTCTGTGGCTGTGTGTGTGTGGTTAAATGAGAGAGAGAGAGGGGCTTGGGTATCACATGATGGAATGACCCAAAGCTCCCACCACTGCAGTGGTGTGAAGAATGGATAGTAAGAGACGAGACTGTACTTCAATATGGTGGGACAGGCGGATATGAGGGGTTCGTGGGGCTTGTGGGGGAGGGGTGGATCGATTGAACTATATGGAAAGTGGATGTTGCAAAGCAGCTATGCTCGTAGTGAGGCTCTAGGAACAGTTAGACATCAGACGTTAGACGCCTTGCTATGGATCGACTAACGAACTGGAACTGTTTGGTGGTATCGGTATCGGTATCGGTATCGGTATCGTTATCGGGTGGTGATATCAGGTTACTTTTCGGCTCCATTTCTTTAATTCTGTTTTTTTTTTTGACTGGGACGGGTTTGGATTTACTTTCTTTCTTCTTTTTTGGGGTTTTTCGCGTTCGATAGCCGTATATCGGCAATCGATTAATCGTTGATTAACTCTGATTGGATTTTCTTTCTTTTGGTTACTTCATTATCTTTTGTTATCTCCGCCTTCTTCGTGTATTGTCTGTGTGTATGTGTGTGTGTGTGTGTGTGTGTGTGTTAGTAGTGGTTAGCTGTGTGTGTGTGTATCTGTGTATTGTTTTGGTGTTTCTTTTTTTTTGGTATCATTTTTGGTGTGTTTGTGTCATTGTGTGTCTTCGGACTGGTTTTTGAGGGCAGTCGAACTCACCTGAATATGAAAATAAAGAGTACCAGCAGGGAGAAGAAGACGGCCACATTGTCCATGGTGCGGAGCATGACGAACAGTTGCCGCCGCAGATTCGGCATGAAGCGGACCAGCTTGAGGATGCGGAGCAGCCGGAATGTACGCAGAACGGACAGGCCGGAGCCACCGCCCCCAGTGCCGTTGCCCAAAAACTGTTGGCATATCTCGATGGCGCTGGTGGAACGAGGGAGCAATATTAGGTGGAAGGACATCGCAGGATATCGCTGAGAGACACCTCACCTGAGTATGACGATGATGCCGTCAAAGACATTGAATCCGTTGGCTATGTAGCGGAAGGGCCCCTCGGCCACCACCTTGAGCAGCATCTCGACGGCAAAGATGCCGGAAAAGACTATGTTGCTGGTCTCCACGATGGCTGTGAGCTCCGGGGGCTGGTTGTGGTATTCGATCCCCATGGAGAGCGTGTTGATTAGTATGGCCAGCAGGATGCCCTGCTGGAAGTACTTGTGCTCCACCAGGCGTCGGATGTAGCGTCGGACGTAGCTGCAGATGCGCGACAGGCAGCGGTAGACGGCGATCAGGCCGCGCATCGCCGGAGATCTCTGATGATGGCGCTCCTCCAGCGGCGAGAGGGCGTTCTGGTACAGGTCGTAGCAGCAGGCGTAGTCCTCCATGTAGTTGCCCGTGGGACCGCCGTGATCGCGCCCGTGGCCCTGTCCGTGGGATGTGTGACCCCGTGACCTATGTCCATTGTTGTTCCTGCTGTGGCTGTAGTTGTTATTATTGTGGTGGTGCTGATGCTGATGCTGGTGCTGGTGCTGGTGCTGGGGATGCGAGTGATGTTCTCTACGCTGGCGATGGTGAGTGCTTGCCTGCGACTCCCCGTGGCCCACAGCCCCTGAAACGGCGGCCACAGTGCTGGGCGCACCGCTCAGCTCGAAGGCATCCCCTGCTCCACCCGTCGCCTGATCCGGCGGTGGCTGGAATTGCCCCGGGGACGGAACAGAGACTAAGGCCTGGGAAGGGGCCTGGCTCTGGCTCTGGCCTTGTCCCGGGCTTGTGGTCGTGGTCGGGGCCCGCTTGTGCTGGGCCTTGAGCGCCTCAGCGGTGTGTGGATCGCAGCGGGCCAGCGACGTGTAAAAGGACTCTAGCGTGCTCTGGCCCGTCGGCAAGGCCGCTGAAAAGGCCACAGAGAATGCCAACAGCTCTTGACAAGTCATCGCGTCGTGTATACCCAGCTCAGAGCAATCTGCGTATGGATTGGCGATGGTGCCGATGGTCTGCGGTAGGTTCACCTGCTCGGAAACGGCGGAGAGTGTTAGTCAATCGGTGGGTCATTCATGAGAGGTCAATCGCTCACCTGCCAGATGCTGCCATCGCCGGCCTGGGTCATCTTCTCCGTGGAGAATATGGTGGTGCTTTTCTCTGGAACCGCCGCCGGCGCACCATTTCCACTGCCACTGCCAGTGCCACTGTGGTTGTTGTTGTTCAGATTGTGGTTGTTGCTGCCACCAGGACCGGCTGCCGATGCTGCTTGCGAGGCTGATGCTGATGCTGATGTCGCTGCCGCTGCTGCTGCTGCCGCTGCTGCCGTTCCCGCCACTGTGGCAACAGTGGTGGTCGCTGCCGCTGGAGAGGCGCTACCCGGTGCCAGGTTCGGCTCTGTACTGAGGGCAGGAGGCGTATGCAGCAGCACGTACTCGTTGAACATCACCGACGGACGCCGGCTGGCCGACGTGGGCGGACTGAGGAAGCCCGAGGTGCACGGATGGCTCTGTATTCAAGAGTATTCAAGAATTAGAAATGCCAGATCTTCGTCTTTCATTCATGGTTATGATAATGGAAGAGAAAGGGGAGTCTCTACACGGCGGGGGTCAGTGTTCGTTCGTTCGGCTCTGAGAACAGGGAAGGCTCAACGGGGATCATCATCAATAACAATAACTTTGAACGAGGTGACGAGCTACTAGGGACGAACACAGATATAGGAGCGTTGGTGTGAGATGCATTGCTGGATGGGAGATGTATCTATTTATATTTGAACTTTAACCGACAATTAAGGAGGAGACTTTTATCAGGATTAAGATTAAGCTTATCCTACGATTACTGAAAGGTTGAATGTAATAATTGGGCTGAATTCCAAGCGTTAGTTTTGCATAATTACAACATTCTCTGTATGGTTGTTTTACTTTTAGATCTGTGCTAAAGTTCTGCTGAACGTAAAAGTCAGGTTAGGAGTTTCCTTAAGGCCAGAAAAAGATATTTTAACTACTTTTTAGCATTGTCTTACAACAGAGCTAAGCAGGTCAAAGCATTTAAATTTTGGCGGTGCACTGCTTGAGGCAAACCTTCAGGTTTCATTGATGAACTGCTTGCAGTGTGATTTCAAGGGGAAACGAACCAAAGCTTCAGGTTTCAGCGGTGCACTGCTTGAGCCAAGCCTTCAGGTTTCATTGATGAACTGCTTGCAGAATGGTTTCGCAATGAAATATTTAATTACTTTATCGATGCGAATTTAAAGCGGACATATTCACTTTATTATGAATATCAATTATGTAAAGTTATTTAATTTATTATGAATTCTTTTATTGGATACCCTACACCTCTTCGGGAATAAATTAATGCTTCGCTTTCACATGACCATGACCATGCTACCAAGGAAACCAATCTGTGGCCACCATATCCATCTCCCTAATGACTTGTGTATAGATACGGATAGGTAATGAATTCTCATATGGGAAATGTCTTCGCCCTGTGCCTATTGAAAACCATTAAAATTGTATTATTTTCACATATTCAAATAAAACGAAATGAGATAAACAATTGATCGGCACTCAGGCGAGCACAATGGGACACAATGGGAACAATGGGCAAAAGATTCAGATTCAGCAATTCAATGGGGCAATCAACTCTCTATATAGTATATACAGACAAATATAAGTATGTACTTGTATTCGTATTCAAATGCACTTACACGTAAATATATTTACACAATCGGAAAAAAATGACAACCATTACAACTGGATTTAATATGCAAACATATGCGGGGATTCGCTTATATCTACAATTTGTACGGGATGTGTTTTTGCAAACGGTTTTATGTGAACTGTTTTTGATTTGTGCAGCCCCTGAATGCCCTTGCCAGAATGCCCCTGGTGAAAGCTATTGCAATGGCAAGGGCCTCCAGGATTCGGTGTGACCGAAACCCTGTGGCACTCTTCTCTGGCATTTACAGATATTTGATTTCATTTTATTTTATTTTATTTTACTTAACAATTTGTTTGTGTTCAATACCTTGCCTAAATTTCCCAACTGCAGCTACGAGATTAGCATAGGTTTGTAACAAATGTGAAAGAATTTTATTATTATCATTTTTGTTTTGTTTGACGGCATTTCATTTGTGGATAAATCGTTTTTAAGCTTCGTCTGTTTTTGTGGCAATTTTGGGAGATACAAATATATTCTGTGGCTGTGGCTGTGGCATTTTCTGTTGCTGTTGCTGTTTTCTGTTTCTGTTTCTGTTTTCTGTTCGAATCGATTCTGTGGCCCGGGGGACCAGAACGTGTGTGTATGTGGGATGGACTGAGCTGATCGGTGACCTATCGATTGACATATACTCACAATCAGCTGCTCCGAGTCCATGATCTGCTGGGGGAACTTCAACAGAATTGTCTTCTGCTCGCCGGCACTGCCCTCGGGCTTCAGCTGGTGGTGTGAGGACTTCTTCAGCGAGGAGCTGCGCGGCAGGACCATACCGCCGCCGCCATAGGCCGACTCGCCCAGCGACTGTTCGGTGTTGTCGGAGGAGGAGTGCTGCTGCTGCTGTTGCTGCTGCTGCTGCTGCTGGGCGGCCTGCTGCTGGGCGGCTTGCTGATGCTGGGCCGTCGACATGGTCACACTGGCCGTGCTGCCATTTATCCCGTTCACCAATGCCACTGTGGTGCAGCTGGGCACATTGCTGGCGGCATTCGCATTGCTGGTGCTGCCGTTGTGATTGTTGGTGTTGTTGTTGTTGTTGTTGGAATTCGAGTTGGAGTTGAGCGGCACCATGACGGTAATCATCTGATCCTGAATGCTGGACGGATGCTTGCGATTACTGTACTTGGGGCACTTCGGATGGTGGCACTTGATGCGCGACGGCGAGAAGGTCAGGTTGTCGGCATTGGGCAGCAGTCCCTCCTTGCGCTGCTGTCGCTGGTATCTGTACAGTGGCCAGGTGGATGTGTGGTTGGGTGGTTGGGCGGTGTTTTGGGTGGTGTTTTGGGTGGTGTTTTGGGTGGTGTTTCGGGTGGTGTTTCGGGTGGTGTGGAAAACCAAATTTGATTAGTAACAAGTTGGCTGGCAATTCGCGTAATTTACACATATGTCTGTACACAAAACATCGTGTTCTCTGTGGGGTTACGGGGCTGGGGGTACTGGGGGTACTCGGGGTACTGGGGTTCTCGGGCAGGGTCAACCGATGGGGCTGTTGCACGTGCGGGTGGTTGGTGGGTGTAGTACGTGCACTCTCATTAGTGCTCTAGATGGGTCTGTGTATGTGTATGTGTATGTGCTTGTGTGTGTGCTTAAGTGTGGCTTCAGGTGTGGATGTATGGGTGTGTGTGTGCTTAGCAATTAGACAGACAACAATGGCAATTACATAATTCAATCAAATGAATGAACTAAGGACAACAGCAGTACAAAAATGCAAATGATCCAAATTAACATGAGTTCCAGCTGCGGAATCAGTGTCATTCAATGCATGTTGCATGTTGCATCATGGCATTCGGCATGGGTGTGTGTGTGTGTGTGTCTCTGTGTGTCATCATTGTGCGGCACGTGGCGTGGAGTTGGTGGAGCTGGGAGCGTGGAGCTGGAGCTGGAGCTGGAGCATGGAGCTGGATGGGTGGACCAAGCTGGGATCAACAGGGACCTTCTTCTACTACAAGAACTGTACTCCCCCACTCCATTGGATGTGTATCCAGGGGGCGGCATACATGTGTGTGGGGTTGCTTCAGATACTCAGTAAGTAGCCTGCACGGGATGCACATCGCACACATGGCAGGAGGGAGTGCAGCAGCTTCTCCCCCCCCCCACCCCTTCCCGATCTATCCATCTATGGACTAGCCCTATTCTCGCTGCTAATCTACGCATTCGCAATGCTCTACGTGTATGTTTTTCTGACTATGTAAGCGAAGCGAGCGACACGTGTATGCAAGTCCAAACATTAATTAAAAAACCGAAAAGTCATAAAAAGTGCAAGAAACCCAGCAACAAACGGCCGAAAACTGCACAAATGAAAATGAAAATGCAAATGAAATCCAAAACCCAAACCCAAACCAGAAGCAGGGGAATCGGAAATGAAAATGGGCTAAAAAATGCAAAATGTGGAAAAATAAGGACGAAAAAACACGTTGTGTGCGCGGGTTAAATAAATGTTTCATAAATCAAAATCGAAACCAGAAACAAGGCTAAGTGCCGGGAAGGTGAAAACCCCAAAAGCGGAAACTAAAACGGAATCGAACCGTGGAATGGAATGAAAGTGTGGGGAGGCAATGAATGAAGTACAGTGGAAATTTGATGAAGGGAACCAAATTCCAAATTCCAAATTCCAACCATGGAAATGGTGGCAGAAATTAGAAATGAGAAATTATGGAAAATGGGAGAGGAACATGGAAGGTGGAGGGAAGGGTCTGACATGATCGCAGAAGAAATGGAACGGCGGAAGGGAATGCAACAGAACGGGAGAGTGCAATGGAAACACAATACAAAATGGAGACAGCATGTAAATAAAAATCCCGAATTACATAAGCCCCCAAGTGGGTCGGTCAATCATCTCGCTAAAGTGGGAGTAGATATTCGAAAGAAACGCTTGAGACATCGAGGAAATCCATCGAGAAAATCCACTCTTCCCACTTTCGCCCCGTTAGAGAGTCTCAGTGGCGTGTGGAGCTCGCTCGGCTGAGAGTCTAGTGCGCTAATTACTCGCTTTAACGGTTTTGGTTGGTAATCAATCAGTTTTCAGGTGACTAAAGCCTAGAGCTTTGAATTTCTTTTCTTTGCTTTGCTTTGCTTTGCTTTGCTTGTCGTGAAAGAGAGCTTTTGCTTGAGAGAGTCAGAGGTATAGAGCGAGAGAGTAAGAGTAAGAGTAAGAGTCAGGGGAGAGAGAGAGAGAGAGAACTCAAACCGGAAACGGAAATAACAAACGAAAATGGTAATTGAATCAAATCAAAAGGTACAAGCAGCATACTTATATAATCTGTACTTCTTTAACATTCGTCTCTTGAAGCGTCGCCAGAGATGGGCGATATATTTGACTATCTCCGCGTAGCATGTGGCCGGCTCCGAATTGTTCGTGCTGCTGGCCAGCGTCGACGTGGACGTGTACCGGGCCCGCTCCTGCCGCATCCGCTCCATCTCGCGCTTCTTCGTCTCCGAGAACTGGGTGGCGATGACGACCAGGCATAGGTTGATCATAAAGAACGACCCGATCTGCAATATAGAACAAGGCATTAGACAAGGCATCTATTGCTACCTATTGCTATCCCCTCCAAAGTCCCCAAAGTCATCTACAAAAAAAATGCCCGGAATATTATCCGCATATTATCTATCATCAAATATCCATCCATATCCATTTCGTTTATGGCTGAAGTACGTGAAGCGAAATGTAGGTACGGCTTACGGTACGGCCGGTACGGTTACGACACCCATCGGCAGGTGACGCTCAACAGTTCCCGGAAAACTTTTCGCATTTCCGTCTAAAAGTTTTCGTTTTCGTTTTCATTTTCATTTTCATTTACGTTGCTGGCGGGCGACAAATGCGAGCTGGAACTTTTACACTGCCTTTGTTTTTGCTGCCCCCCCTGCCCCACCCCCTACCAGCCGAGGGGTCTCGCATGGGTCTTTGGAGGAAACATTTTAATCCATCCACTTAAATTCAATTAGCGGCTATCTTCTCCCGGATTGGAGGCTTGTACGGGCTCGAAGGTCGGACAACATGGAGAATTAGCTACTTTGAAGGCCATCGAAGAGCATCGGATAAAGTGGATTTGTGGTATTTTCTTGAGCACATCCGATTAGGGTTGATTTTCGCAAAGAAATAAGCCCGGAAGCCTTACCGACTCTGCGGCGAAAAATACGAACGATCCAAAACTTCAGACCACCTTCGAGGCAGAGAACGGAAAATCGGGTTTCAGGCCAACTTTAAATTGGAAACATATTTCAAAGAATAGATGGAATGTTTCTGGCTGGCATTTTCGTGTGTGAGAGCTGGGCGGAAAATGTATAATTCCATAACGAGAATGAGAACGAGAGGGAACCCTCAGCAGTGCACGAGGGCGGGATTGTACTGCAAACTACTGCAGAAAACTATTTGCATACCAAAAGTTGTAGTCGGGAAGAGAAAAATCATTTTGCACATGAAATGAACAGCTACAGAGACGAGGGGCGGAGAGGAGAGGAGAGGAGAGGATAGGGAGACGGTAAGGGGTAAGGGGTAAGGGGAAAGGGGAAACTGTGCAAACTTCAAACATAAATAATGCAATTTTCCTCATGTGTATCTCTGGATCTCTGTCTGTGCCTCCATCTGCAATTGTATCTGTTTCTGTATCTGTATCTGTGTCTGCCTCCAGTCTCTATCTGTATCTGTATCTGTATCTGTATCTGCCCCTGTCTCTGTCTCTGTAGCTGTGTCTCTGTCTCTGTCTCTGTCTGTACATCCATCTGTAATTGTAGCTGTGTCTGTGTATGCACTTAAAGGCTTTTAATTGGTCCAAGGACACCTGAGCACAAATCCTGCCATGCAAATGACACAACAACAGACTGGAGTCCACTCGAAGTCCAACCGAAGTGTGGACCGGTCAGGGGACAATGGAGTGAGGCATCTCTCTGCATTGCAACATGTTGCCAGATGCTGGCCGACAGAGCAACAGCATCATGAATTGTAAAGCCTTCATGGTACACTCGAACAAATTCAGATCAATTTCAAATGGATGCCGCTGCGAATTGTCCAATAAGATAGAACCACCGATCACCCGATTACTTCGTGGGAATCATTAATAAACATATATGATAAACATACTTTTGGCTATGATTTGGCTTTGGATCTACAAGAATGATGTTTGTTTGCTTGTTTGTTTGTCTTTTTTTGCCGGTGTAGACAAACTTTTCATGGCTGTCTGTCTGTCTGTCTTTCAGTCGGTCTCTGTGTGTGTGTTTTTGGTTATAGTTGAAAAGTAATTTACTTATTTACATTGGCAAATTGCTTTAGAATACTTTCGGAACCGGCAATCCAGCAATCCCGCCCCACTGGCCCCTCGTCATCACTGCAGCTTCAGCTTCAGCTCAATTAGTCCGGCCAGCAGAATGTGGAGGTTTGCTCTAAGCCGACCCACAGATTCAGATTCAGATTCAGACCCAGACCCCCCCCTTCCACCATCCATTGAATATTCAGCTCGTGATCAACGTAGGGGCCCGCTCCGCACCGCACATCGGGCATCGGGCAGCGAACCGAGGATAGCACTCACCACAATCAGCAGCACAAAGTAGATCCAATCCCAAAAGCTGTGCGCATCCTGCACGTAATACATTATGTCCGTCCAGCCCTCCAGTGAGATGACCTGCAAGTCCAACAAATATTTCACCATAATTAGCGTACACACACACACACACAACACAAACACACACACAGGAATACAATACACATGCATAGATACTTGTATGCTGATATAAAATTGAGGTTAAATGTACGGGCGCATATCGAGGCGTTTAGCTGCCTTTTATTGTTTTCGCCCCTGTCCCTGCTCCTGCCCTGCCTGGGGGCGTGCTGTGCTGGGCCGCGCCACAGCGTGGCATGGTCCGGGCGTGGTCAGGCGTGGTCAGGCGTGGGCAGGGCAATTAGGATGTGCCTTTTGGCCTCTGGACCACGTCACGTATGCGTAATGTGCTGCAATACTCGTATTCAGAAGCGGCTGGGATCGTATCGCATGGCATGGCATGGGGTTGCGGATGGAGGAAGATTACCTGTTGAAAGCTCCGCACACCTAACACAAAGCCCAACCTCATGGCTCATCTTCAGACTGCAGTAATCCTCCGTTCTGGTAGCCAAACAGTAACCACTTCTCCGGCGCAAGAGCCAATCAGTGAGGCTTAAAGGGTGGCCGAATGATATATGTACCGCGTAGCCCCTGCCCCTGCCCCTGCCATCCGAGAAGCACTCAGCGCCCCTCAGCAGTTGGCAGCTTCATTGCTTAATGTGCACTTGATTTGGAATTAATTAGATCGTTTGACCTGCATATCAATGGACTGAATCGCGCGCGGTGTGCGGTGTGCGCCCTCTCTAATTGGCATATCAATTAATTGCTGAAACGTGAGTGCCCCGCTAATTAGCGAAAGGAAGCTGCTCGAATTCTGTGGGCTATCCCGACGCGTGTAACTAACGCGAACTATCACTACTATCACTCTCCCCGCCTTTCCCTGGAAATGGGATGGGCAAAGCTGTCGCTCCCTGAAAACGATGCGCTGCCATGAATACAGCAGCAACCTCCCAGGATGCTTTGTTAAAGCGACGCCATCACAGCGGAGTTGACACCGAATTAACATGCAACATTGTTCGTTTGCCGCTATCCTCCTCGCTATCCTTGCTGCGCGTATTTGTTGAACAAAGTTGAGCACTAATTGGGAATCGGCTGGACGGGGACGAAGAGAGTGAGGAATCGTGTGACAATTCCCTAAAATTCCACGCAAATCCCACGCCAATTCCACGGAAATTCCACGGAACGGAGAGAGAACACGAGTCGTGTATCATGTGGACAAATGTTTGCCATTGTTCAGCACTTGTTGAACAACTGATCCGTTGTTAACACTGCTTTCGATCGCCTCGAAGACTACTCTAATGCAAAAAATGAACGCCAAGCACATAACACTCTAATAACATTCATTTCGATATAAGTCCAGTCAATCCGTGGCACTCACCAGAAATATGGCCACCCAGGCCATGCCAATGTTGTCGAACGAAATGGTGCCTTGAAAGGGATTCTCGCCGGACTGTTTGCACGTTGTGTAATACTGGTTCCAGTTGACGCACGACGTGTTGGTCGGCTCATTGAAGTCGAACAGCTTGGCCTCCTCTGCGAGTTGGTAAAGGAAGAGGAGGGGAAGGGAAGGTGTGAGTATCGTTGTAATTGTGATTGCTTTTGCTGCTGATACTGCTCCTGATGCTTCCGCTGCTGGTTCTCGCTGGGGGTCTGCGCCAGAGCCAGAGCCAGCGCCAGCGTCTGCCCGTCCCCATCCCCCAGCTGATGCTCAACTTAAGCTCATCATTAACCTCGAGGGAGAGCAATTAAAAACGCCATCAAATTTGATTACAGCGCAATTTGCACTTCATTTAGCTTTAAAGTTAATGTAATTGAGAAGGAGGCACAGTCCGGGTGCGGACTCCGGACTCTGGACTCCAGACTCCATATTCCGGACTCCGGACTCCGGACACCACTTACCATTGCAGACCAGTGAACCGCTGCGGTAGGGGGGAAAGTTCCCGCAGAGATGCATGCCCGAGTCGGTGGGCGTTGAGCAGATGTAGTCCTGATCCTTGGAGAACTCGTAGTACTGCGATAGGCTGCACATGTGGATAGAGAATAAGTCATGTGATGCGATTGTTAAATGAAATCGAAACATCCAGCACACACAGAAACAAAGTGTACGAAAGAGAAGATCACACGAGAGCAAGAGACAACGAGAGAGAGAGAGAGAAATTACAGAGAGAAAGATAAAGAGAGAGAGAGAGAGAGAGCACAAAAGTTACAATTAATAATCGTGGTTCATATCAAGTTCAAATAAGTTTATTCGATATGTTTATGCGTATCGTAAACATATACATCGAGATGTGGAAAAAAAGAGCGATTAATGATCGATAAATCGAGAAATTTTGAATTCTGCAGAAGAGAGATTTTGTGCTAAGTTTCATGGCTTGATCTGCTCACGCGTGCTACACGCAGCTACACGAGAACATTCAACTAATTAGAGTGACAGAGACGGCCAATGGGTGAGGCAAAAACTAAAAACAGCGTAATAGTGAGAGTGAGACAGAGAGTGTGTGAGACACGGCTGACCAATGCAACAGTTAGACAGAGATAGCGAGTGGTTGCGATAGCGAGTGGTTAGCGATAGTGAGCGATAGAGCGATAAAGAGAGCATGTGGCAAGCGCAGGTGAGACAGAAACAGAGACAGCTTCCATCGAGCGATACAGAGAGAGAGAGAGATAGGTATAGTTCACCCACACGCAAAGCGAGAGTGAGAGATAGAGAGTGCGTGGGAGCTAGTAAGCGTTGGTGGAAGCAGGAGAGAGCGATAGACAGCACTAAGCGAACGAGCGAGTAAGCTTAAGTACAGTCGGCCACTGGAAGGACGACACAACTGTACTTGAAGAACAGCAGAACAGAGAAATAGAGGCACACTGAGAAAGATAGAGCGAGAGAGAGAGAGGAGATGGCTCCCAAAGGCATAAAACAGAACACAAAGCGCAAACTTAAATACAAACTAAAAAAAAAAAACGAAGAGAAACTAAGAACAAAGCAACAAACTCTTGGTGCCGCGCCGGGGCAGGGGAAAAAGGACAGCAAGGGGTAAGGAGGGTGGAGATGGTGGGACATAAAAAAAGGAAATGAAAACGCCAAAGCAATTTAAATTAAACGCGCAATGTTGCCACAAAATGGCCGACGCACAACGCAGCCACCAGCAGCTGTCGCGGTGGCAGCCGAGCAGGAAACGCGCGACTTAAAAAAAGAAAAATAAAAAAAATGTCACCATCAACCGAGTGTCAACCGTATGTGTTTGTGTATGTGTGTCGCCGTGTGCGTGCGTGTGTGTGTGTGTGTGTGTGTGACAATAAAATGTGTTTAATATGCACGTGGAAGCACGACACTGACACTGGCAGACGACACCCTACCCAGCAGAGTTCGAGGAGCAGAAGAGAGCGAGAGAGAGAGAGAGAAAGAGAGGGGCTGACACTGAGACTGTGGCATACTGGAGTGCAAGCGGGCACCGGGGGCACCGCAAGTGAAATTTGAAATATTTGTATTCTCCTTTTTCTTCCACCGTTTCTTTTCTTTTCTTTTATTTTCTTTTCGTCTTTTTCCCACACATTTCTATTGCAGAAATCGCAACAATTCGCACGTTTCACAGCCGTATGCTAAACTTTATGAAGTTCTTCATGTGTGGTGGTGTGTGTATACATGTGTGTGTGTGTGTGTGTGTGTGTGTGTCTATGCATGTACATAGGTGTATGTGTAATTATTGCATTTGATTTGTTGGCATGTGACAGAAAGGGAAAGAGCGAGAGCGAAAGGTGGAATGTTTCGTTGGAGGGGGGGTGTAGAGGCGTGGAGGGGCAGCTTTAAATACCTTTGCAATAGAAACTGATGGTTTTTCCTGTAAAAAGAGTTCAGCTTACAAAAGATACATTCGCCCACACATACACACACGCACACACACACACACACATAGGCAACGAGTGAGTGGGGGGTGTACTGTGCTGCTGCAACGGCTGCTGCTTGTGTGTGCGTGGGTGTGCACTATTCCTGTGTGGCTGTGTGTCTGTGTGTGTTTGTGTGTGGAGCGAAACTTTTACATTAAAAAATAAAAGAAACGAACAAATATTAATTAATTAATAATTAAGTGAATGCGAGAGTGTGCCCCAGTGCAAAGTGAACAGCAGGAGCAGCTTTCCGAAAGGAGAGGAAGGCCATAGTGAAAGCTCCTTCAAAATGCAGACGAGAGTCGCCTTACTACAGTGAAAGTTAGAGCTGAGAGTAAGATAGCTAAGAGTGCCTTTTGTAGCATACATTTTGGGGCAGAATTCCCGAAGCAGAACTTGGCCTTGCCCTTGGATGGGCTGAAACACATGGCAGCTTTTCACTCTATTTAATACAAAATCCTTCCACTCCTAGCTAATAAATGAGTAGAATTCCACTATGAACTAATATAATGAGCAGAGCCTTAATATTGAAACTTCTGAAACTTTGAAACGATGTTGATTGTGTTAACTCTTAGCCATTGCAATGGCCATGGCGCAGCCCATAAAATGCAGCGGAAAAAAGGAGCAACACCAAATACGAGCACTTCTCCTGCCATGGATCCTAGAGGTACTCGTGCGAGTGCTCGTTTGCCCGTTTGCCCGTTTGCCCGTTTTTATCCGGGTGTATCTCTGTGTGCTGAACGAGTTGTTGCTAATTGGTATGGTTGTTATATCTGTTGTTTTACTGTATGTTTCAGTGGTGGCTGCTGCTGCTGCTCGGTTGCTGGGTGTCTGGGTGTCTGGGTGTCTAAGGGGTCCTGCTGCAACATTTCATATTTGTGTGTCAAAAATGAAACAGAAAATTGCAAAACGAAAACGAAAATTTGGCAAACGCAACACAAGCGAAACTAAAACAGAAACAGAGTCATAGTCAGAAGGGTTAGGGGGTTAGGGGCTAGGCGGTTAGGCGGCTAGGCGGCTAGGCGGTTAGGGGGAAGGAGAAGGAGATACGGGGAGAGATGTTGCCACTCTGTGGCCTCAATTTCATATAGTACTCTTATTTGTGTATACATATAGATACTATATACTATGTATCGTTGCAAGTGTGTGTTTGTTGGCGTGTGGTCTGGCTAGCTTTAGTGGAGAGTGGAGAGTGGATAGTGGATGGTGGAGATCGGGTTCAAGTGGCGCCACGTCAACATCAACATCAACATCAACTCTATGGCTACGCCAATAGCGGAGAGCACCAGTACGTATACGGGGATGGAGAGTATAAAGTAATCTAAGGCTAAAACATACGAGTACTATATCGAGTGGTGTGATTATGGGTATATTTGTAGGTTATACTTTAAGGATGTTTTTTTTTGTTTAACCAAGGGATAAGAATAGGACTATGAGTAGGACTAGGACTTGGGGCAAAGGTTCTGCAGTGGAACAGTTATGTGTGTGTGTGTGTGTGTGTGTGTATCTGTGTGTGTGTGTGTGGGGCTTAAGAACGTAGTGATAGGAGATACACTAGTTACGAGATACGAGAGTAGAGACAGCTATTCTGTTTGCCGACTTGTTTAGTTGTCTAGTTTAGTTGATACGAGTAAGTATATATATATATATATGTATTCATATATTACTTATACAGAGAGAGAGAGAGAAATAGATGGATAGACAGAGAGAGAGAGAGAGAGACAGAGTATAATCGTATTGCCAAGAGTATACTTTACTTTACTTTACTTTACTAATTATGTATTATGCACATTTACTAGGGAGAGTGTGTCGACTATCAAACGTGTGAGAGTGAGTGGGACAGGGCGTAGCTAAAAGACAGAGCAAGAGAGTCTGCGTGTTGTGGTGTAACTGAGAAGGAGATAGATATGTATGTATGCAGGTAGATCTTCGTTGAAGGAGAGAGAGCAGAGATTGCTGATCAATCTGATCTGCTCAACCTTCATCGCTGATCGGGGAAACAGAGCGAGCTTTCAAGGGGGGGGGTTGTCTGAGAGAGCCCTGAGCAGAGGAGGAGGCATAAGCACGGCTCAGGGCTCTCTGTCCTTGTGATTGTGTGAGCAGAGAGTGCGCTGCGACGCGGTACAGGGAACATCGCATTAGAGGATAAACGGGGTTAACAGGGTGAACAGGGTTAACAGAGAGAGAGCGACGATTTAGAGTGGGCTTTTACGGGTTAACAGATTAAGAGCGATTATAGAAAGAGAGCGAGAGTTTAGAGATTACATTTATTTGAGTACAAGTACGAGTACAAGGATCTAGTAATAGTAGTAGTAGTATTAGTATTAGTATAAGTATTAGTATTAGTAGTTGTGGGACACTAGAGCAATTAGTAGACGGCTATTAGAATCTGTTTGTGTCTGGTTTCGTCTTATTCTGTTCTGTGTGTTGTGTTCGTGTCTGGGTTTCTGCGTGTGTGTGTGTCTGCGTGTCTGTGTAGTAGGTATATGGTGTATGTGTATTCGTGTGTGTGTGTGTGTAGGTTAGGTTAAAAGGGGGGAAAATAAATCATTTTATCTTACGAGTTAACACGGACTCGAACTCTGTACACTTCAGGTAGTCCCCTGTAAACAAAAAATTTGTTCCCGGTATGATTTTTGTTTTTGTTTCATTTATTTTACATTTCATTTTTCATTTTTCATTTTTCATCTGCATTTCATTTTGATTTTGATTTTGATTTTGAATTTGCAACGAGCATTACTACTACTATTTTTGTTGTTCTTTGTTTTTGTTTTTCTTCTGTGGGATTCTGTGGTTTTCTGGTGTTTTTTGTCTCAACAAAAACAAAAACAAATTATATATTAAATTAGGAAACTGAGCAAAACTGGAAGAGATCATATATGCATATATACATATATTTATGTATAGTATATCCTGGCCTATATATGTATGTTCTGTTGTTTATGGCCACATTGATGCTGATCCGTCCGCTTGCGGGGAGGGCGTTGAGGCGCCTCAACGCCCTCCCCGCGGACAAATCGCTGGCCGCTGTCTGTTTGCTGGCATGTGAGTGAGTGAGTGAGTGTGTGTGTGTGTGTGTGTCCTGAGTCCATGTACATGTATGTGCGTGTGTGTGTGCTATATACAGCATGATTTCGGAGGGGGCTCACACGCCTGGCAACACCAGTTGCGAGTGGAGCCCGTGCGAATGCGGAGTGGACATACAATACGAATGACAAAACACACACAAAAAAATGTGACAAAAAAACGGAACGAAAAAGGACACGTGTGGACGGGGAGCTAAAGAATGTCCGGCAATTGCAGCTCGAATGAGGGGAGGGGGGCGGCTACAAATGAAAATATTATAAAATACAAAAGTACATTAAACCGAAATGAAGATACAGCATATTTAATTGGAAGGAAATTTCCCGAACGAAATGCCAGGAAATGCCGAAATAAAATATCAATGAAAATGAAAAATGAGAAATGAGAAATGAAAAATGAAATGCAAAATGGAAGGCCACCGCAAACATTCTTGCAAATAGCAGTATGCTTGGGCTGTTGTTGCACACAATTATGTATGTGCAACAATTGCGAGTGCCGTATGCCAACCGAGAAGAGAGTGAGAGAGAGACAGAGAGAGAGAGAGAGAGGGAGAGAGGGAGAGAGGGAGCCAAACTGGAGCCACAATTCTGTGGGACAGGAGCACTGCAGCACTGCATCAAAAATACATTTATGAACACATATGTAGGCATACGGATACGGACTCGTATTGCACATATGTACATATGTACGTATGTACGGATGGTGTACACATATGTATGGGTATATGGGGATGTGTGAACAAACATTATGTACAGCTGAGGAGGGCATGCGGCAGTAAGCAAACGAAAGAGCAAAGAAACAAACAAGGAAACAATGAAGCAAAGCAAAAAACAGAAACACAAACACAAACACAAACATAAGAGAAGGCAAACGGAACGGGGAGCACAAAGCAGCACAAAACGAAATCGGGTTTCTTGAGCTAAGCGCGCAGCGACCCAAAAATTCTGTAGTCTACTTCAAGGGGATTCGCTGTCCATGTGTCGGCGTGTGCGTGTGTGTGTTAGCTGCGTGTACTGTGTGTGTGTGTGTGTGTGTGTGTGAGGCTGAGAAGGAAAGAGAGTGCCCTCGACTTGGATGATAAATGATTGTTTCGGCCAAGTTTAAATTCTGTTGTCAGCGGCAGAGACACAGTGCCACCGAGGCACCCGAAAACGATCGGAAATCTTTGAGTATTCTCGGGCGCAACTAGAACCAGCCTGCAGCAAGGCTATTGCTCTGGCAATAAATCCAAACATTAATTATAATGTAGGATTCATAAGTTCCTCTAAGGCTAAAGTTAAGCAAATTCTTCTACAGGAGAATATCTGCAGTCTGTGTGGACACATTTCCTGGGAAGAGCAGAACAGATGTCCCATCTTCCTTGGTTGTTTCTCGCCCAAAGATCCGACCACTGTGCCACAACGATGAGGAACCATTGTCTATGTCCCCCCGTGCTGTCAATGACAGGACCGCAGAACGGATGCTGTTGGCCAGCCGCATGTAAAGGGGGTGGGGGAAATGGAGGAGATGGATGGATCAGACAGACACACAGACAGACAGAGAGTGGAACTGAGAGGCGGATAGCAGACAGACAGAGGGACAGAGACAGACAGAGTGTGGAACTGACGGGGGAAATACGGCGGCGAGTTCATCAAAATTGACAGGATTTCGTATGCAGATTTCAGCGGACAGAGGGACATTGTCTGTGATGCAATTGCCTCAGTGTGCCTCAGTGTGCCTCAGTGTGGTGTGGGTATCTGTGTGTGTGTGTGTGTGATTGAGGAGCGTGTGCGAGAGTGTATTGGTGTGGGCTTTAAGGCAAAAGCGAAGCAAAAACCAAAACAAAAACACAAAAAGAGCAACAGGAGCACAAGAAAGAAGCAGTTGAAGGACTCTGCTGAAGGTCCCCTCAAATGTTGCTTAGATGATGGTCTAGTAAAAATCAAAAAAAAACCAAGACACAACGAATATATATCGATATATATATACTTATGTACAGTATGCGGTATATATGTATACATATATGACAGATACATATCATGTGCATGTATGTACGAAACAGATGTTTATGATGCAGACAGAGACAAACATATGCATCCTGGAAGCCCGCCCGGCCCCGCCCCACCCCGCCCGAACATATATCCACCAAAAACCATTACCCACACCCATATGCCACATATGCCACATATGCCACATATGTATGCCACATATGCCCCCACAGAACCCCGCTGGAGTACTCACGTGATGGGATAGATCATGCCCTCGGGACTCTCCAGGGTGCACCGCTGCCTGAGGATGCCCTGCCACAGCTGGACGCCGATGATCCCAAAGATGAAGAACACAAAGAAGCAGAGCAGCAGGACATTGCCCAACATCGGCAGCGTGTCCAGCAGCAGCATCACAAGGATCCGCATGCCTGCAACGAAACGAAACGAAACGAAACGAAACGATCGATCAATTGATCGATTGATAGATTGATTGACTGATTGGAGTTGGGAGCGAGAGTGGGAGTGGGACTACGGCTTACTGGGTATGCGATTGATGGCCCGCAGGGGTCTCAGCACCCGAATCGTTCGTATGGCCGTCAGATTGAGGTTCTCCACATGCATCACATACTCGAGCAGGCCGGCCAGGACGATGAAGAAGTCCAGGCGATTCCACGAGTCCGCCAGATAGGTGTTCTTGCCACACATGCCCATGGCCACCATCTTGATGGTCATCTCCAGGGCAAAGAAGGCGAAGATGATGTCATCGAAGATCTATTCAGGGAGAAAGATGTATAGAATGAGACAGGATCGCAGGTGGAGCAATAAATGTACAAGCAAATGAGTAGATTCTGGCTCTTGTTCTCCCTTTTATCCCCTTGAAATCGGCATTGGTACTTCTTTGGGCTCATTTCCCTTTTTTTGGGAATCCCCTTAGCACATAACACACCCCTTACACTCCCGATTCGATTAAGGACCTAACGAACTAACGAGAGTTGATCAAATTAAAATTAGCTGCCAGCCACTAACGACTATGGGGGGAGTCTCCCTCTCCCTCTCCCTCTCCCTCTGCCTCCCACAATGTACCACCCCTCAAATGATGATGCTCCACGTGCTCCACCTGCTTTTGATGACATCAAGGAGGCAAGGACATTCACATCCACATCCACATCCACATCACATCACATCAGAGGAGGCATCCCACACATGCACACGAAATGAGTTTGCCTTGGCGACATCATCGTCATCTTTTTCTTCCCTTCTTCTGCTCTTCCCCGCTTCCCCGAGTCCCTGCAATGCTCTTGGCCTTCTTTTACTCGTGCTTCTCCCTCTCCTTATTCAACTTATTCCCAGCTATTTGGGCGGTTCTTTTTGGGCGAGGGGGTGTGGCGCCCACTTATGTCACTGTGTGGCTGTCGTTGTCATTTTGACTTTGTCCTGTGTGCCAATTTGGCGATGCCTTGTCTCCTTCCTTCTCGTGCAGCTCAGACCCCACCCCATGGTGAGCTCTGTCTTGCCCTTGTCCTTTGTCCTTATGCGGGCGTGGTGTCCCGGGTCCTGGTAGAGGTCCTGCTCGTGTTGCTTTACACTTGGCTGCGGCCAAAATGTCGCCAAGGCTTACATATCATTTACAGACATTTTCGCACGTTGCGCTCTCTCAACATTTTCCCTACGCTCTGTAATTGCCTGACACTCCCCACCCCCCACCCCCCACCCACCACTCCCCTGCCCCCACTTAGTGGAGCCCCCTGCCGTGTGGTGGGTGCTGTCTAATGAGCCGAAGTGCCTCGTTTGATGTCATCAGCCAGCAGGCAGGCAGTCAGGCATTCTGTCATTCCGTCGGGAAGTGAGCCAAAAAATTGCTTAAATAAATGGCATTTAATGTGACACCAATGCTGACAGGATAATGGGAGAACCAAGGGAAATAAGCGGGAGGGGGAGCTACTCACCTGCAGTATCTTGCAGCGATTCGTGACACAGGCATCGTCCACGCACGGCTGGTACATGCCCAGAGTGATGCAGTTGAGCAGGATGACCAGAATGGAGACGCGCTCGAACCACGTGCGGGGATCCCATTCGATGCAAAAGATGCAGATTCAGTTAAGCGGAAACCAAGACAAAACATGCCAAAGCAGCAGGTCCTTGAGGGGAAACAGGAGTAGACTGGGGCTAGGACTGGGACTGGGACTGGGAGTGTGCAGTGGAGCAGTGGAACAGACGGAGGAGGAGCCAGCAGGCAGTGACAGTGGATAACAACTAGCAGTCGCCTTTAATGCGCACTCAAGTGCTTGTCAACTTGGCTGCATTTGGTCCTCCCATCCTGCATCCTGCATCCTCCATCCCCCATCCCCCAGCCCCTCCACACGCCCCCACATCGTTGCGGTTTGTCGCTTGTCGGTCTCTCGCTTGGCATGGTTTCGGTTGCGGCTATACCCCGTACTAGTGGCCCCCACTAGGGTATATTGCAGTCGGTGAAATGTATTCAATATCCCATAAAGTAAGACCTATAACCCATTTGGATTCGGTGTCAGAGAAGAGTTCCCGCATTTCCTGGTAGAAGAGAAGTTTCTTGGCCAAAATCCGAATGCGATTAAGCGGTATCTCGGAGTCCAAATATGGCTTATGGCTTTGTTGTGGATGCCTGCTTTGGGTTTCTTGCTGCCACGCTCCAAATGGACCAAATTGATGATGGCTGGCCGGCAAGTCAGTCACTCAATCATTTCCCACAAGCCACACGATTCGATTCGATCACGTTCTGGCCCGATGCTCGATTCGCAGTTCTGATGGCAAGTCCACAAAGACGGAAAGAGAGAGAGTGAGAGTGAGAAAGGGCTCCCGCCCAAGGCCATGGCCCAGAGCAAAGGGATGCGATGCAATGCGATGCATTCCACCTGATGCAAGACCCTCAGCTGCCACTTGTCGTCTAAAAGCTTGCTGCCACACTTGGATTGGGTAAACACTCGCCACCGCCACCGCCACCGCCACTGCCACACACATCCACACACAGATCCGAATACACAAGGCCAGGAGCAAGCCCAGACCCAAGCCCAGGCCCATGCAGGCTTAATGCATTGCCAAATGAGCGCCAAGGACTCATTCTTTCTGCCCCTATACTATGCTCGCAGAATGGAGATGGAGATGGGGATGGGGATGGGGATAGGCATGGGTAATGGGAAATGGGAAATGGGGCAGCGCAATTAAGGAGCGAACACACATGCTGGAAAAATGGCAAAATGGCAAAATGTTTACGCTATTAACGCACAATTAAAGATAAAACGTACAGCAGCACAATGGTTGGTGGGGGGGGGCTGCGTGTAGCAGGGGCATGCAACAGCAGCAGTTAAGGCTGCCACAAAAACAACACAAAAAGAGCGACCAATTCATTAGGAGCCGCAGTCTGTGCGAGAGACCAGCGGGCAGCAGTGGGTGGCAGTGGGTGGCAGTGGGTGGTAATACGCGTATGCATGCAGGTCAGACCCGGGTCGGGGTCGGCGGCGGCGTCAGATTTGTGGATTGGGGCCGAGGGGGTTTGTCATATAAAAAGAAATGTGAAAAGCGCAGACAAAGGGCGAATGTGGGCGGAGCTGGGGGGAAGGCAGGTGGACCCACGGACAGCAGCAGCAGCAGCAGCAGCAGCAGCAGCAGCAGCAAAGCCCATGCGACATCAGCGAAAGAGGCAACATCGACTCTGTCGATGCTTTCATTTCACCCCGACAGAGTGGTGGCGCCGAGCGGGGCGGGGTGGTGCAGCAGGCCCTGGCAAGGGGAGGAGGAGGAGGAGTAGGAGTGCGGTCTATAGAGGGACTCTCGGGTATGCGCGCATTATTTTTGATTTGGCAACAGCGATGGCCCCCAAACCAACAGTAAACAAATTAAGTCGAGCGTAAAGTCGGCCAACAGGAGGCGTGGCAGCCAGCGAAAGTGTGGCAGGAGGGCAGGGCAGGGCAGGGGCCGGGCAGGGCACGGGCAGGGCACGGGCACGGGCCGGAGGCATCGCAAGGACGCATGCAAGCGTACAGAAATCGCAACAAATTAAAAGACCCACAAACAAAAGCGGCAGCAGCGGCAGCAGCAAAACCCTCAATGAAACCCCAAATTCAGGAGCAAAAGCCATGGAAGATGACTGAACAGCGGATCGGGGATGAGGATTTCTGAATACACGAAAGCGAAACGCAATGAAAGCGAATGGGGAAATGGGGGAATGGCAAATGGCCTGGAGAGGTGCAAACAGCAATGAGGTAAAGCGAAAAAGCAAAAAACAAAAACAGTAAAAGGAAAAGGAAAAGCGTACCAAGTACCAAGAAAATGAAAGAGAAAAAACTGAAAAAAAATAAAGAACTTGAGATAAATTGGCCTGACAGCGGCCCAAAAGTTTGCCCAATGAAAGCGATCAATTTAATTGGTTTTATGCGATGATATCAAGCGAAAGCAAGGCCGCCCCATCGATGGGGCACGGCCGTTGCCACGGACACGATTCCCAGTGAAAGTCGATGAAGCAGCCAGAGATACCTCGACAGCCAGAGAAATTATGGAAATCTGCGAAGATTCCCCTGTAATGAAGTTCTCCTTTGGGGGATTGACATCGCCCCAGGCGGTGTGCTGCACTTTTCTAATTGATTCCACAGCATGAATGCCACTCAGCAGTGCGAGTCCATGGGGCACCGACTTGTGGCTTGCCGCAGAAGGCGGCGCTGAAGGTCGAGGCATTTCGGGGGACTGACTAGAGTCCACGTGCCCCTTGTGCATGTCATAATTAGTTATGGACGTGGCTGTGGCTGTGGCTGTGGCGGTTTCACATTGCCCCATAGCTAGGGCCCGCTCGCATGCACACTCCATGCTAATGATGTCCGCGTGTCCGCCTCCGTGTCCGTCGTGTGGTCCTAATGGCGACCGCATAAGGATGCAGCCAGATGCTGATGACTCCACCCAGTAGCCCAGTACCCAGTACCTAGTACCAGCAGCAGTATGTTTCCCCAGAGTGGCCTCGCATGCAACGCTGCAAGTGCCCCCCACCACACACACAGACACACACACGTACACATTTCACGCTAAAAGCACCGTAAAATGTCCAAAGTGGAAACTTCGCAGGGAACTGCCCCAGCCCCAGCCACTGCCCCTGCCACTGGGCGCCCACTGGCAGCTCGAATGATATGTGGCCAAGTCGTCTCCTCTCGTCGCTGGCTAATTTGGGCGAATGGCTGACGAGCTGCGGAGCTGGGGAGTTGGGGAGTTGAAGAGGCAGCGCCAAGGCCGAGCTGCCCCGTATTTGATTACACTTTCGGGAGGGCCCGTCTCGGGCTTGGGCCAGGGTCCGGTATCGATACGCAAGGCCACTCAGCAGGCGACACTCAGACGGCTTTAACTTTTTGGCAAATGTCTGAGCACCGCTGAGGCACACCGCTCCACCGCGCTCCTCTGAGCTCTGAGCTCTGACCTCAGGCTGCAACTTGGCCATAGACGACGTAGACGAAGCCGAGGCGAATGTCGCCAGCGGCCACGAGCCACGATGGGAGGAAGGAAGGAAGGATGGAAGGAGGGAAACAACAATGGATCTAAAGCAACTAAAAGTTGAACTTAAATTAGTTTAGCCAAAGCATTTTGATTACTTGCCCGCCAATTGAAATGCAAGCAGGAAAAGTTGGAAAATAGATTTTCCCATCGCAATCGAATGCTGCAACCGATAAAGAGTAATTGGCGCTGGGGGAGAAGAGGATCCCCATCCCTGTCCTTGTCCCTGTCCCTGTCTCTGTGTCTCAGGCATCCATGGCATCGTAAACCTTGACAGCAGCCACAGCGGCAATAAAATCCATAAAATGTCAGCCAGATATAGACGAGAATACTTCGAACAATGGATACAGGAGAGAGGAGAGACAGGAGAGACAGGACCAAGGTGGCAGATGAAATGCGCAAACAATGACAAAAATCAAAATTTATGACAAACAATTAAGTGGCAAGCGTCGAGAGAGCGATTATATATGAGTACTTGTGCCAATGGGGATGGGGATGGGGATAAGGCACTTCATACATCCCCCCTCCCCTTCAGCAGAGCAAATATGATGGCGTATCAAGTGGATAATCGAAGCCATCAACGTTTGCCGGATGCCCAAAATGTCTCCTCAGGAGAATGACTCTGCCGCCAAAACTCAATTATCATAATTTACTCACCCCCCATCCCCACCCCACCCCACCCTCGCAGAAGCCAACCCCTGCCGCACGGCTTGGTGGCAGCGTCTTTTGACGCGTGTGTGTGTGTCATGGCTCCTGTATAAATAAATATCAACGTCAGTCAATTTTAATTTCGCTCGAAATGAAATGTGAAGTGCGCACAGCACAGCAACGGGTGGGGCGGAGGGTGGGGCGATATTCAAAGCGATTTTTCATGCACACACACACACACACACATATGTATGTGGCACAAGGCACAAGCAGCAGCACGGCAGCATCATCTTCCGTCAGGACATCGTACAATATATGTTTCGATAGGAATGGGCCATGGGAATGGGCATCGGCATACCCATGGGCATCGGCATGGGTCTGGGTATGGGTATGCCACCGATTGGCGCACTTTATCCCCGGAAAATGGATGAAGAGCGGAAAATGAAAACAGCTCAGCAACAACACCACATCGTAGAATGGCTCGTGGAACGGAAGAAGCCGCTGGGACCGGTACGGGTCCGCCCATGATGAATCCCATTCAGATATATATTATTTATGCGCGCACGTACAATCCAGCCAGCGCGACTGCTGGAAAAACCAAATTGAATTTCCCCAAAGCAAAATGCGAATACTCTTCGATCCCCAGGCAACTGTTTTGTGCGCCTTTTCCCGGCTAATCGATAGCCTCAGCTTCTCAGCGAACACTGATGAGTCCCCGCCATCTTTGGCTTACTCTTACTTACCCATGGACCGAGGGGCGTTCTTGACTTCTCTCCACTTGCCTGAGTCGGTCCCAGAAATCCCAGTCTTTGGCGACGGGCAAAAGTCGGTCCCAAGAAAACCCAAGCAATATACGTTGCTTGGGAAGGACACGCCGAAATGGCAGCGTTGATACTACACCTAGCCAGTCGGAAAGCTTCCAATCGAGCCACAAGTACCTCCACATAGGACACGAATCGAAGATGATATATTCCATATTCCTGGAAGTAATTCCAGTCAAATATATATAATATATAATATTATTTCCACAGACGTTTCATGCACTTCTCGTGGCGTCTAATATTTAGAGAATATTCGAGTATTTGGCATGATATTTCAAAAGAGTGGCAGCGGCTCCTGTGTGTGTCCTTAGGCCTAGGCGAGAGGGAAGTTTGCGACAAAAAAAGAAGTGAAAAATCAATAGGCTCACAGCACAACGCACATCCTGTGCAATCTGTGGCAAGGACACTGCAGACGCAGACACACGGCACCCAGGGGTAAAACGCCAGCGAAGGACAATGGCAATTAGAGTCGCCATCCCATACATTCCCAAGCCCCGCCCCGCCCCGCCCTGCCCCACCCCCATGAGGGGCGTTGTGTTGTGTTTGTGCAAAAAGGATATGGATTGGTGATGAGCATCAGGCACCAGTTGCGTGGCCGCGTGTACTGCGTGAGGGCCTTCATGGATATCTCGGGGAAGCCGGGGTACGGCAGATTCGGCTCGCCCGAAGAGCTGGACGAGGATGAGGACGATGTGTGCGAGGAGTCGCCGTCGTCGGAGCTGCAGCTGCCATTGCAGCTGGAGGCTGTCGAGGAGCTGATGGCCCCCGATCGCGCCTCACGTCGATGGCGCCCGCGGCCGGCAGCACTGGCCACCGCATCGCTCAGCGAGGAGGCACCACTATGACGTCGTCCGGCCCGGCGGCGTGGCATCTGCTCCTGGCGTTCCTGTCGCTCCTGTCGGTCGTGTCGGTCGTGTCGGTCATGTCGGTCCTGCCGGTCCTGGCGCTCTTGTCGCTCCGACTTGCCCGGATAGCGACGCCTCCTCGAATCGGAGCTGGCAGTCGCGGAGGCGTTCGATGGTTGTCGATGTGCGCGTTGCATGGTGCCAGCTGTCGCTGCCGCTGGCGCTGCAGGTACTGGTATCGATGCCTTGGCACTGGAGGAACTCGTTTTCCGCAACCTCTGGCTGCCGCTGCGCGGCCCCTTCTGCTGTTGCTGCTGTCCGCCATCTCCACCTCCACCTCCTCCTCCATCGACGATCACCGTCATGGGCGGTTCTTCGTTGGAATGCATTTTATTTAATCTATTGCTGTTGCTGTTGCTGTTGCTGTTGTTGTTGTTGGTGTTTTTGTTGTTGTTGAGCTTCGTGTCGTTGTTGCAGCCGTCTGTTGCTGCTGCCACGCGACGTCGCTGGCCATTCCCACACGGAATGTTGCTCCTGACTGTTGCTGTTGGTGTTGCTGTTGTTGCGGCTCCTGTTGCTGCTTCAGCTGTCTGAAGTGTTGCTGCTGCTGTTGCTGCTGCTGGTTGTGGCAGCATTCGCCTCTGGCTATGCAACGTCTGGGCCACCGGCAGCAGTGCGGGTCATTCCATTTTGCGGCTGATTGCTGAAAACGAGCCAAAAACAAAGAGAAAGAGAGAGAGAGAGAGGGAAAGGCGATTAGTCGAGTCATTAAAATCCAATATAAAATTATGCTGCTGCTGCTGTGGCAGTGGCAGTGGCTGTGCCACTTGGCAACGTAGCCGTATCCAGCGACTTGAATTGATTTTTAATGCGAGCACCGCACCGCACTGCCTGCCTCCTCTGGCCACATAATGAAGCCAAAAACATAATTTATACGCACGTGCGTACCTCTCCCACCCTCACTGTACACACGTTGGGGTTTCGGTGTTGTGTGTGTGCGTGGGTGTGTGTGTGTGGGTGTTTTTGGTGTGTGTGCTTGTGTGCTTGTGTGCGTGGTGCGGGAAGTGCGTAAAAATAATGAGCAGCATATTTTGTGTTCACAGACAAGAAGTGTAGCATACATTTGGGTGCCGAGAAAGAGCAAGGAAAGGAGTGGTAGTGCGAGTGCGAACGAGAGGGTAGGTGTAGGTGTAGGTATATAGGTATATGTTCAATCATTAATTACGCCTCGTACGTGTATGTGGGTCCATGTGTGCGTTTGAGGCTACAACACATTAACGTGCCCAAAAGTGCTTCGTTGTGGTTTTTAGCACCCACTCACACACACACACACACACACACACACACACACACACACACACACACATAGAAAGATGGTGGAAAAGGAAGGGGGTGGGAATTGTGTGAAAATTGGTGTATTGATAGGCTCAGCAAACCACAAAAGGCCACAACAACGCACACAACAGAAAATTGCCAAGGAATTCTGATGGCCGCAACAGCACAAAGCAACAGCAGAGCTCCATTGAAGTTATTGAGATATTTGAAATATTCCTTTGAGATATTTGTTGCCTAGAATCGATGGTTTGGCCGAACAGTTCAATCAAACAATTATCAGTTCAATCGATTTATAATTGTTGTGTCGTTACACTGCACAAGTATTGATCCAAGTGGAAGTGGAATCGTGGAATGAACTATTCATTCCATTCCATTCGCTTGCACCATGAACAGCCTTCAGCTCTGGAACAATCTATTGGGAATCGCTCAGTGTGAGTCCATAATCCAGCATAGACCAATCGATTTATAAGCCCATCTCTAAATGTAACCAATAAATGACCCGATCGTCTATCGATTACTCCCCATCAATCTTCATGCTTCATCGGAGGGCCGATTATTTATGATTGTGTCTGCAAGCAAAACAGCAAACAAACAACTGCCAATAAGCCCCGGCCAGGACACGTGTCCCGTGTCCCGTGTCTGTCCCCTGCCTGTGTCCTCATTCTCGCTCTCATTCTCCTGCTGGGAGGTGGTCTCGGACCCAAGTCTAGAAATCAAAATAATTAATCGTTGGCTGGCGCCATTTGTTTATCGGGCGGAAGCGGAAGTGGAAGTGGAAGCGGAAGTCAGTGCCAAGCCAAACAATGGACACACACACACACACAGACACGTGCGACACACAGACACAGACACGTGCGATAGTGTGACAATACAAAAGTTTCGATATGCTTTGGAAAATGTTAAACAAACCCAAGGGCATGGGGCTGGTGTTTGGGGATTGGGGATTGGGGACTGCGGACTGCGGACTGCGGACTAGGGCGGTTCCTGGGGAACTGGGATACTGGCAGACACAAAAACTATATGAAATTCAAGTCAGAATCAGAAATGTAAGTGCCTTGTACAACACAGCACATGGCAGCCATGTAAACACACACTCGTACGTGCACACACAGCCGTACATATGTACATATGTACATGTATATACACTACATACATAATTAAACACAAACAGAGAGAGAGGGAGGCGTGGCGAGGCGAGGAGGCCTGGGTCTTGGGGTTAGGAGTGGATTCTGCGGTCTCTGTGTGCCTTTGTCCCCGAATAATGGGATCAATGCGACACTCAAATGTGTCACAATATTAATTCGATAACAATTTGAAATGGGTCAAACAAAAACAGGCCGCATAATACGAACAATGTGTGTGCTAAAGCGATTTTTAAGTGGCACAGAGTTGGCCACGATAATCAGTCGACAATATGTACCGTACACATTATATTGACAATTTACATGAGAGATTACACACCCAATAATGCAAGAAGAAACGGGACAGCGCACAAGATAATACTCATCGATGAATGGTCTGCATTCCGTGTGGCATTCCATTCAAATGGAAGGACTGTTCACTTAGAGGTACTTGCATTTGGCAGTCCCGAGGGACAGAGAGTTTGTAGAGATATATAGTCTGTGCATCCGATGTATCTAATGCCGCAATCTGTAATATGATTGAACAAATGTGGCAGCCATAATTGAGAAAACATTGCAAAGCAGTCGGTCTGACGCCTCCTATTTGATTGTCACTTCTTTAATCCCTTCTTAACCAAGTTGTCTCTTGTGTGGTTCTGAATGTGGATGTATTAGTTCATACGATTTTCTGTTTTTGCTGCTGCTGCTGCTGCTGCTGCTATTGGGTTAATGTAAACAGCCAGCAGGAAAACTCACTCATCCCTAACGTCTGCCCACATCCTTGCCATGAAAATATGCAAATAAATTGTCGCTTATGCGGCAAGAAGTTTTCACAGCTCTCCCCTCCCCTCCCGCCCCACCACCCAGCCCGGTTGCCACTCGCGTTGGCTGTCTGTTTACTGTCTGACTGGGGAATCTGCAGATATATAATTCACTTTTAAATGCAAAATCAAGCCGCTGTCATTGATAGGAAGGGATGTATGGAAAAAATAAGCATACGCAGCGTTGTACACGCTGGCAAATAAATCAGAGACAGCGCCTCAGTGTCGCCAAATGGAGAGATCCTTTCTGTGGAGAGCTCCTATCTGAAGATTAATGGGAGACATTCATCCCCTACTCGTACTGTTGGGGATAGGCAGTAGCTGTAGCTGTCGCTGTAGCTGTGGCCCTATGCCCTGTCCAATGGCCCCCATTTCGATTGCCATAACATTTGGCAAATGGCGAAGGGTCTGGGGCCTCGCGAGATAGTCCCCTCTTCTCTTTCAATTCCCTCGTTCCCTCGTTCCCTCTTTGTCCCGGGTCCAGGATCCAGGGTCCAGGGTCCTGTATTTAACATTAATATTTATGATTGCTCATCTGTGTATAAATCGATGCCTCCTCTCGCGCACTGTGCGGGCTTGCCCTGGGCCTCTGTCTCTGTCTCTATCACTGTCTGTTTGACTTTCTCTGTGTGGATTCTCTGGTGGCTTTCATTGCTTGCTTATTGCGCTGATTTTATTATTATTTTTATTTGACTTGGCTTGGCTTGGCTCGGCTTGGTTTGGCGCATGAAAAGCCCAAGGAAAGGCAAAAAGAAAACTCCTTTTCATGTTCAGCAGCTGCCAGACACAGTCTTCAGTCGCCTTCGCCTTCACCTGCTCGTGCTCGTGCTCGAAACGAATCGAAATGAAAGTAAAGTAAAGGAAAAGGAAACGAAACAAAACGAGAGGAGAGGAAAGTTTTTCGTGTTTCCATTTCATTTTCCAATTTGATTTGCCTCCATCTCTGTTGCTCCACAAGCCATTCAAACTGATTTTCCTCCGCCTTTTCCGCCCATCCGCCCATCCGCTTCTCTTTTCGCCATTTGTTGCTTTTCAGCTTCATTGGGCGCATTTGTTGCTCTCTGTCTCGCTTTATTCCTCTTCATCGGGACTCTTTATGGTTGTTCTTCCACCTTTTTATTTTGTTTTGATTGCCTGTGCGGAGGATTTGAGCTTAACTTCTGCCCCACTGCCTCGCTGCCTCGCTGCCTCCACCAGTGGATCCACACACCACACACCACACACAGAGGCACACGCACCACACAGTCGACACAGTCCCCACAGTCCATACAGTCCCGGCGGTGCTTATTGTCGTTTTAAATACACGGACATAAAATTCATATTTTTATGCGTCGCTTTTTATTGGCCCATTCATGGCAGTGGCAGTGGCAGTGGCAGCGGCAGTGGCAGCCACAACCAGAGAGGCAGAGGCAGAGGCAGAGCCGCAATCCACAAAGCCAGAGAGATGTAGCCACCTTGCGAGTCGGTTGAGCACATCCGTAAATTTGCCCGTAAAGGATCCAAAGTATCCTTTCTGCATCCGCAATATGTATCCGCGCATCCGCATCCGCATCCGCCAGTTATGTGCGATGTGTATTTCTGTATCGGTATCTTTCTTTTTGTTCTGCTCCTTCCGGCTGCAATTCAATACATTTTGTATCTCTTTTTCTTAGGTAATACGCCTAATGGCATCTATTGCTACCGGTCTGCGTGTGCGTGTGCGTGCGCGTGCGTGCGCGTGCGTGTGTGTGTGTGTGTGTGGCACGACTTATTCATTATTCGATAAATATTCAGCGGTGAATGAATGCACGTCTCAGCGTAAGGACGGAGGATGCCAAAGGCAGCGCCTGAGACCAGAGCAATTCAATTTGGTAATGGAAATCATAATCGACTCCACCGATTTAGTATCTCAGTTATCGTGCCGAATCGCCCAAAAAAGATAGATATTTTTGGCTCTATCGATTAAAGAAAGTTTTGTTATAGTTGGGTTTTCTTTTGAGACGGATTTAATCGACTTCTTACTGATTTTCCTGCATTAATGCCATGCAGCTATCGACAAATAAATAAAGGTATTTGATGGCAGCAAATGGCACTACTCTAATATCTTTTAATAGACTTAATACATATATGTACATATGTATGTGTATATTTGTATAAAATATCTTCTCTTGAAGCGAATCGATATATTAATCGAATTACTTGAATTGCGTTCGCTTAACGATTGAATTAAATAATCGAAGTACAAATTCAATTACATGTCCTGCCTGTTTCGTTTTTATTGACTTGTAACCTGCTTCCCTCCCACACACTCCACGACAGCATCCCCCCAGAGATGGAAACAGCCCGCACAACTGCAGCAATGCATTACATGCTTTCCAGTTTCACTTTCACTTTCACAACTTCAAGGCTGCCACCGAAGGCCCGTTCGGCCCGTTCCGCCCCCTTTCGACTCGTTCAATCAACGTTGGCGGCGCTTTTAAGTAATGAGAACACCGCTGCCTTCATCTTCGCCTCATTGGCAGCGGCATCTGTTAAATAATACAAGCAGAAAGAGGAAAATGAATGAAAACGGTGGGGAGTGACGAGAAGGAGAAGGAGGAGGAGGTGCCAGAGCCAGAGCCAAAGCCAGGTAAAAGCTGACAGCTTGCCAAAGGAAAGCGTGGCAGGCGCGGCGGAAATGGAAGTCATGCAGCAGCCAAGGCTGTGGCCATGTCGCATCGATATTGTAAATTACTTTTGCCGCTGACATTGAGAATGCCCCAACATGCCGCGGAAGGAAAACGAAAGGAAGGAAAATTCCTTGCCCAAAAAAACGTTCAAAGTTTGAGGGCTCAGAGAAAAGTGCAAGGTGAAATCACAGAATGATGCTGATATGATTTAATGCTGCTGGGAATTGTCTCTAATCGGTGTCCAAAAAGAGAGCAGATATAGCTGTAGATTCAGTTATAGATATGTATACAATATGCATGTGTATACTTCACTTGCCGCAGATGGCAACCTTTTCGGGGGACCATTTCCGCTTCAGCTCCAGGGGCTAACCCCATGAATTTGTATGCAAATTCTTTTTCGGGATTCAACTTGTTGAGCCGAAGGGATTCCAGTCAACAAGCAAGCTTTAGCAGTCTGTGGCATAAGTGGGTCATGGGGAGCCACAGCACAGCCAAAGGATCCAGGCACCCAGGCATCCTTTTCACAAATTAAACAAATAAGACAACAAGGGACAACAAAGCTCTAATTCGATTTGCGATGTCCCCAGCTCCTGCCACATGCCACCTGCCACCTGCCTCCTGCCTACTGCCTACTGCCGCCACCCTCATATGTATGTACATCCTGTTGGAAAATTTGGAAACGACAACGACATGTAAATACTTTCTCCCGCACCCAGGAACATCAAAATACAACAGCAACAAAACCAACAAGAACAAGAGAAAGAAAAGCAACGCATTTTTGGTCAACAAGGGGAAGACAGCAGGCGAGTAAGAAGAGAAAGGACAGGGGGGAAAAGCAGGTGGAGAAAGGGAGAAAGGGAGCAAGGGGAGCGAGAGAACGAGCAGATGGAAGAGCTGAATGGATGGGACACACACACACAGAGGGAGAGAGAGGGAGAGAGAGTGCTGCAGGGCAGGGCAGACAGGGATCTGAGGATGGGACACAAAAAATTTTTCTCCCCACACGACCCACTCCCGAACCGAAAAGTACACGAATGAATTTTCATTCAATTATCTTGAACATTTTGCCCGCCGCTTCCGCACCGCTGGGGCTCCTCGGCCGCAGCTCTGTTGCTGGATATTGTTTGTTTGCAGTCTGTGCAGTCTGGGGAAAACTGTTCCTGAAGCTCCAGCTAAAGTTGAGCCTCAGAGCCCAGGACTAAGACCTGAACCAGGTCTAGGAGCAGGGACCAGAGACCAGTCCGAGACTTAAACTGACGCTGAGAGTGCGACAGAGGCCCAGGGCCAGGGAAAACTGCCAGCAGAGCGAACTGAGAGCACGTTTAGGCCATTGTCTTGTGCCGGAAAATTCGTAGCCGCTCTGTTTCAATTTTCGGTCAGTTCATGCTGTGTATCTCTCTCTCTCTCTCCCGCTCTCTCTCTCCCGCTCTCTCTATCCCTCTATCCTTTAACTGGCAGTGTCCCCTGTCGCGTGGTGTGTGCCGTAAAATTTCATTTTATCAAACAATGAAAACGTGTCGGCTCGCACTCCAGGTACACACAATACACCGGCCGCAGACCGGCCTTCCATCGTAATGCCCTTAAAATGGAGTATGTCGAGTGCGCCCCGAAGTTTCTCGAGCAGAGAGAAAATCGTCTTTCAGAGCTGCAGAGCCTCCTTGGGCACCTTTTGGCCCCAGCCTCAGTTGCAGCTCCACCTTCATATTTCTGAAATTTATTCTCGTTTTTATTACTTTGTCGTCTGTTCTTGATAATTTTCAATTAAACTTGGCCCTCAACTGCTGCCACCGCCACCGCCACCTACCATTTCCGATCCGCCCTCCTCCCTGTGGGACTTTCCCGCTTATTTCTTTTATTTCTCGCTTGTCTGTTTTGTCAGTTGACGCAATTTTTGGTTTTTAATTGGCCGTCAGGTCGACATCAACCGTTCAAAATGGCTAAATAATTTACTTTCCTCTTCTGCTTCTGCCTCTGCCTCTGCTTTTTCTTTCTTTTTTCTTTTAAGTACTAGTGCTGCTTTTGCTTTTGCTTTTACTGTTTCTGTTTCTGCTGGTGCTGCTGCGGCTGCTGTTGATTAGGCCAAAGTCCTCAGCACAATAGGCGGCCATTAGCGGCGGGGCAGAGGCCTAAACCAGAAGAAGTAGAGGTAGAGGCAGAAGCAGAAGTAGAAGCAGAAGGAGCGTCTTAAAAACTTGCCTAATTGCCCGCTGCCCGGTGGGAGAGGAAATGCCCTGGAAAAGCAAAGTTTCCCCTCCGTGAAGCGGCCATAAAATGGAATGGAAATGGCGGGAAAATGAAGAGGCGTTGCCAAAATATGGCCGGTTTATTCACAAATTGAGCCAAATGAATAAGTAAGTGAACAGGCGGCGGGTTTTTCAGGTAGTTAAACCAACTGTTATACAAACTGTTATAGCAACCGTTGTATTATAAGCTGTTATACAACATACATTTATTATTCCGCTTAATGATCATGAAACAGCTTACAGAATTTTATGCAGTCCGATATAAAAGCTGTTATATAAACTGTCATACGCCTGCTAGGAATTAATTAATCCAGTTTAATGACAATTTACAGACTTTTAAACAAACTGTTATACCATCTGTTAACACACTGTTATATCGTACAAACTGTTATACAAGTATTTCCTATGCTATATGCATTCTGTAGGTACTAATCTACATATAACACAGCCGTTAAGCATTACTTTGAGAACTGTTATACGCATAATAATTGACTCTCGAGGTGTAAAAGCAATAAATATAACAGATCTTAGAATGTATAACTGTAATTTGCCTTATGAGCTACTCCAATCTGAAATCTAATCCGACCGCTCCGGTTCTATGTGCGTTTCTGCGCGTCATGCGGCAGCGACCCTCGGTCGATCTCCGCGCGTAGCAAGATGTCGCTTGGGTCACTTGGTGGTGCACGTCCACGTCCTAATTAAAGAAACAAACATACAAATTGCCTTGAAAATAACCTTCAGCATTTCGGCATACCCCCTGGTATACGTATGCACCTCCTGTTCCCCTATGGAGGCAATATTTTCCTGTCATGTGGCGGCTGGTAGACAAGGACTTGTGCTGAACCTTAGCCTTCCGTTGACATCCGCAACTGTCATACAACTCTTGCCGAGAGCACCACTGCCCTCTGCCCTCTGCCCTCTGCCCTGTCCACCATTTAGAGTGTCGGTCGCTTTAACCTAGTTCCCGGGGCCAGGCCATCATAAAAAGCTAAAACCTGAGCCACAACCACGAGCCACATACCTCCCAAACGTTGCACGACAATTAGGCTTAAAGTCCGAGCACTGCGGGGGCACGGAACGGATATGAATAACCGAGTGCAAACACAGGACACAGGACGCAGGACGCAGGACACACAGGACCGCAAATGTGCTGAGGCTGCAGCTGAGAGATAGCGCCGGGCTGTAACTGAAACCCAAGGATCGGTAAGCAGCAGATGCTGCATCATGTCCAATTTGTGACAGTTGCCACACTGCCAGCTGCCAGTTGCCAGTTGCCATTTGCCAGAGACACTGCCACTGCCATGTGACACAAGGCCTAAGCCAGGGACTGTGGCATGCTGCTGGTGCTGCTGCTGCTGCCGCTGCTGCTGCCGCTGCTGCTGCTGAATCAGAGAAGCCTTTGGCTCAAGTTGCTCTCACCTTGAGACCCACTCGCACTCGCACTCGCAGCATGACAACTGTCAGCCTATGGCCCCAACGTTTTTGACCCGGTCCGAGTGGAAAAACAAAAAAAAACCCCAGCGCAGAGTGCCAAAAGAAAATCATAAGAAAAGAGGAAAAGCGCCACACACACACACACACACACCCGTACATACTTTTGACCTTTGCCACAGACCAGACCCAGAGAGAAAGCAGAAAGCAGAAAGCAGAAAGGAGAAAGGAGGCCCAGCACTTGTCTACCCTTTTGGCCTCGTCATTGTTTGCCCCAAAGCCCCAAACTGGCAATAAACTTGTCTATTTTAGCACATGCCACAGAACGAGAGATGAAGGCAAAGAGAGAGAGGCAGGAGCAGAAAAAAGAGAGACAGACAGAGAAACAGAGAGACAGAGAGGGAGAGGGAGAGGGAGAGAGAGAGAGAAAGGTTGAGGATAACTATGCCAAGACATTGTTGAGCTGTGTGTGTTTTTTGTATTTTTTCTCTTCGGAGCAGTTCTCATTTCTTTTGTTCGCAAGCTCAATTTGAATTAAATTCAATTTTTTGCCTGCCACAATCTTCTTCTGCTGCTGAATGCTCGGTTACTTCAAGGTTGCAAAGTTGCAACAACAGCAACGACAGCAACAACAAGCGGCAACAGCCTTTTTGCATTTGCCAGCGGCCATCAGGCAGCTTTCCACAGTTCCTCAGTTCCACTCCACTCCACCTCCACCTCCGTCCACCCTTCAGAGGAGATCCCACTGACTCTGCTGTTGGCCTGGCCCAGATTTGTTCTACTTTCTGCTTTCGCTTGTTTTTCGGGTGGGTGGACGGTGGTGGTGTGGGTGTGGGTGTTGCTGCAAAAGATGAAAAGGCATTGCTGCCTCGCAATTAAGATATGTATTTGTCAGTCCGCTCGTCATGGGTCCGCCCCGCGCCCGCACTGCAACCCAAAATGAGACCAAATGAAACCAAATGAAATGAAATGAAATGAAATGCATTCAATTGAACTGTACTGTACTTGAACGAGCTCTGAGGCTCGGGGGGTGGACCAGAGCCAAATCTGTGCCACAAAGCAGGGCAGTGGCAGTGGCAGCGGGCGGGCCTCTAATGAGCGCATAATTAAGGGACCCCACAGAGAGATGGGGAATGGATTCGATAGGTTCGGTTAAAGATTTTCTGTTTCTCTGTTTCTCTGTGCTGTCTGTCGCCGTCGAGTGGAAAATGGCAGACCTTGATGATCATCCATGAGGCGGAACAGAGGGTGTCCCGTGATTGAGGGTGCGACTGTGGGTGCGGGTGCCCCCCCAGCCCCATCAACGATGGGTGGACTCTGGTATCGGTGTCGTTGTCCTCCAACTGGGACGTAGCCAACTTTTGCTTTGCTATCTGCCGCACTTCCTGTTTCCTGTGACACTTTCCGCACAGCCACAACAGCAGCAGCAGCAGCAACGACAACGACAACAACACGGAGCTTCCTGTACATCGTCTATGCCATTATGGCCACTTGAGTTGATGCCAAAGCTCTCTCTGCCATTTGTTTTTCCATCCCCATCCCCCATCCCCCCTCCCCATGCCCACCCCTGCCACCACCAGCTTGGGCCCCACCGCCATAAATGTTTTGTTCGT
Source organism: Drosophila helvetica (assembly GCA_963969585.1). Taxonomy (NCBI): domain Eukaryota; kingdom Metazoa; phylum Arthropoda; class Insecta; order Diptera; family Drosophilidae; genus Drosophila; species Drosophila helvetica. The sequence continues at coordinate 3,654,225 of OZ018401.1, read as the reverse complement.
CCTGCCTCGGCTCCTCGTCCTGCTCCCGCATTAAATGCCATTTTTCGGCTCTTTGAGCAGAGAACGCAAGTTGCCACGATTTATGGTGCAACTCCAGCCACTCCAGCCACTCCAGCCACGCCAGCAACTCCAGCAACAACTTCAACTTCAAAGCTTCAACGAAAAGAGAAGCCATATCGACTAAGTGCATTTGGCCGTTTTGCATATTTGGCACTGAATCCAAACGGACTTCAATTCCCAGCCCACAAGCCACTCCTTAGCCACAAGCCATCGCACAAACTAGTTCAGAACGGACAGTTCCAGGACCAGTACCAGTACCAGGACCAGAATCAGGACACACCGAGCCACCTGTGACGCTCTGTGTCGGCGGTTGCATTTGCTGTGTGTTTCGGTTTCTGTTTCAGTGCTGGCACTGCTGCTTGTTGCATTTTTGGTTTTGCAAGTTTCCCGATTTCCTCTGATGTCCTGCGACTATGGCTGCGGCTCTGCGGCTCTGCAGCTGGCCCGTATTCCTGGCCCTGTCCCTGTCCCTGTTCCTGTCCCTGTCCCACCCGCTGCATAAATTACACACTTCCGCCTCGTTCTTCCTTCCTTCCTGGCGATGGGCATGGCAGGCCGTTCAACTTCCTAAACGGGTTTGTCATCGCTCGCCTGCATACTTCCGGCCATTGCCAGATGCCAGATGCCCCAACTGTTATACACATTCCGACTCCGATCCCCCTCCTCCTTTATTAACTGTTTTCGGGGGTCGCATCGGGTCGACTGGGTCAACTGGGTCGACTGGCATGGGCTACGGATGTGGTCAGAGGCTAGACATGGCTGATTTGGCATCTGTTTTTGGTTATCTGTTTTGGAAATATTTTCATTTCGCAATTATTATGCAGAATTTATTTCTGAGGTGCCAAAAGATACTTGAGTTTGGGTTTTGAGAATAAGTTCCGATCCAAATCTCCTGGGAGCATGAACTTGTTGAACACAATCGATAAAGTGGTGCCAAAGTTCTGGCTAGATTTCTCTCCTTGGGTGGACTTACTGTCATAGAAACAGCTGTTATCCACTCCCTGCGGAATCGCATTGAAATGCCACAACCTGTTGTCCGCCGCCCACACCGCAGCCCAACTGTTATACAGCTTTTGATTATACTTTTGTTTTTGAGTGCTCTGCCTTCGCGGAATTCATGAAAACTACGCATTTCTATGGTCTTGGCAGGCAGCTCGAAACTTTTTCCTGTTGCACTTCCAGCTGATGTGGCTGCCACAGCTCTTGGCACTCTTGCGGCTCTTGCCGCTCTTTGGCTCTTCGCAAACTTTTATCCGTCTTACGCCATCAGCCGCCTCCACCGCCACAGCAGCCACCACAGGAAGGGTGAGTGGGGAGAGTGGGCTGGGGGCTGGGGGCGGCATGAAAAGTTTGTTGCTGGCTTGGGTTTTCTCTGGGTTTTTGTGCCAAAAATTAATTAGCCTAATTAAAATGCTGGCATTGGCACTGGCATTGGTGCACAAGATTACATCGAAGGCAGAGGGGAGAGAGAGACACTGTGGCAGTGGCAGTGGCAGTGGCTGTGGCAAGGGGAGATGGAGAGCCATCTATAGAGCCGCCAAAAAACTTCAAGTTCAAAGTTCTTTCTCAGTTTTGGCGGCGCCATACTTGATTGAATGAAAACTTTGCCACCTGTCCGAGGAGGCGAGTGGGGGAAAAACAGAAATTAATTAACCTTGCCACCGACTGCAACTGAGGGGCGACACACCTCTCTCCTCCCCTCATTCATGGCTGCTGCTTTTGGCTAGCATTTTTTCCAGGACTACCTTTCTCGCTCCTTCGTCATTTTTTTTTTTTTTTGAGGGGTGGGGCCAACAATTGGCAAAACTCGAAATATAATTAAGCTGTTCTGTCGGACAGTTGTCGCCGCCACCACCACCACCACCCCCCTTGCTACCACTCTGCCATGCTGCCAGCTGCCCTCGGGTCTTGAAATCAATTAGCGCTCGTCAGTCAGACGGACGGACGGATGGACACACAGACGAACGGACGGACGGACGGACGGACGGACGGACGGACCGACGCTGCGTGTGCGGACGGGGATTGGGACTGAGGATTCGAGAGGGGGATTGGGGTCAGCTGAATGACCCCCAGGGCCAGCAGCACACAGCACAGAAACAAACAAAAAATGTTGTCTCATGTCGACACTCACGCATGCCCGGCAGCGACTTTAGTTTCATTTTAATTCTCAGTGCCAGCTGCTGATGCTTTCTGCAATTTAGACTCTGGTTTCACTCTCGCAAAGAGGTGTCGGCGACACTTTGGGGCAGGTGTGAGCGGAAAGCGCTGATGTCGCATCAGGGGTGGGGCATCCACTGCAGTGGCAGTGGCAGAGTCAGAGGCAGAGGCAGTGGCCGTTACTGGGGCATTTAAAGCCCCTTTAATTTGGATTGAATCTGGGGCAAGGCCCATGGTAAGCGTCTACAAATTTCCATACTGTAAAGATTGTTGGAAGGAGCTGGTAGGCACTATGTGACCCGATTTCTTCATCGTTTCCATACCATTTGAATGGGGAATTTTCAATTAATTACGGTATATCATTCCCATCCCTATATGGCTCGTATCACACTATGCACCAGAGTCTGGCGCTGAATCTCTAGCGCAAATCACTTAAACTCTCAAACGGAATCGATGCTGATTGCTGGCGCTGGCCTTTAGCCTCCTGCTCTCTGCCTTTTCCACAGTCAAACGGTATGTCAGAGGTCAAGTGCCACACTGATGCCGACGCTGACAATTTGCAAGCAATTTGCGTGTCAGTTTTCCTTTTAGTTTTTCCATTTTCCTCTTCGGCATCGTATTGCTAAATGCCTTCATTAAAACTGAAAGTGCACAGCGCTGTCCCAAAAAAAATCGGAAAAAAAGGCAGCGCCCAAAACCCAGCGATGAGTGACGACTGACGACTGACGAGCGACTCCAGTGACCTTCCACCTGCCCCTGAGCCACGCGCAGTCGTCGGTGCATGATGCAGGGTGCAATGGTGCGTCGGGCGGAGTTAGCAGTGGGTGGAGTGGAGCACAAAGCGTACGAGGAGCACAAAGGCACTAAAAGTGCTTCAGCATGCCAGCGTAAAGGTGTTCCTCCGACATTGTGTGCCAGCTGCATTAGTGCAGCTGACATTGCTTTGTGTCCCGTATACCGTGTACCGTTAACCGTGGACCGTGGACCATGGACCGTGTCCCGCCCTCTGTCGAGGGTGCCATATGGGAGCTGCTCGGGCACGGGCACGGGCATGGGCACGGACACGGGCACTACTCTGCACTCCTTTTATGCATTTCTCAGTGCGCACCATTTGTAAGCCACTCTGACAGCATGCAGAGCTTTGGAGCCGCCCTCCGCCCTCCACCATCCGCCCTCAACCTCTGTCCCGGCCCATGGCGGAGCAATTCAGCCCTGCCGCGGCGCTGCAAAGTAGGCAACACTTGTGCGAGTTCAGGTCGCGGCCGGGACACAAAAGGGTTCGCTCTCATTCCCCTTCGGCGTGTGTGGAGTGGAGTAGAGTGGAGTGTCATCTGTTGATGCAGCAGAGCAGTGGTACCAGTAGCCAGTAGTAGCCGTAGAAGTAGCAGTAATGGCCCAAGGCCAAAGGGGAGGCAGCTGTCAGCTGCAGGTGCAGCGCATCCCACCCGAAATATGTATGGCACTGAGTGGATGTCGGAGAGTGGGAGGCAGGGCGCAGGGCTCGTGATTTGATGGGTCCAAGGAGACGCGCTCTTGAAGCGCGGATTCCATGCTCTGGTGCGTGACAGTTGTGCGAGTATTTCGGATTTATCAATTACTATAGAGTGCACCATAGCCGTACTCCGCACTCCGTGCTATTGGGAAAAGCGATTGAGTTTTCTGTACAACAAGGCTCTCGCAGTGCGGGTATATTTGTGTTGTAAAGCGATTTTCAAGCCCTATAACGGTTATAATTAATTATAATTTTATTTAGCAAACAAGAACATTCTTTCTCAGTATTCAAATGAGATTTTCTTACTGTTATACTGACTGTTATACATGATATATTCCGTTTAATAATCATCCATCAGTTTCTTCCACTTTTACACACATTTAAAAAAAAAACTGCTTTAAAGCAGATATGTTTTGCTTTCACTGTTATACAAATGTGTATACCTTTTCTTATACAAACTGTTATACAAGATTTTATGCATACTGTTATACCTGAATATTCCATTTAATTATTATAGAGCTTATTGATACAAACTGTTATACCTATCATCGAACAGTTTTCCCTTTGTTAAGCAAACTGTTATACTGCCTGCTATTCAAATTGTTATTGATGAAATATTCCGCTTATTCGCTTTTCAATTAATTTAAAGCGGCTGTTCAACTGTTATACGATTGTAGCTTAACCATCAGACCACCCATTCAGATGATGTGAATGGGTGCACCACACACCATATGTATGTACATACATGCACACCTCCCCGTCAGCTAACAAAACCTCTCAGCGAAGCTGGATTCCCAGCTGTGCGCTGCACATACCATCAATTACACGATCGCAGTCCGCAATTGAATCAATGGAACAAATGTCAGCCGAGAACAAAGACCCAACATTCACAGCATGCACAGCAAATCAAGAGGCAACAAGCGCCATAGCCTATACGGGAAAGGCTGCCACAAGGAGATGAATACAGAGAGAGAGAGAGAGAGAGAGAGAGAGAGAGAGAGACAAACTGGCATACAGTTAGCCAGGTGCATTTATCAATTTAGCTGTGCCCCGCAGCGAAAATGCCAACAATGGAGCCATGAGACACGATATGACACGGAGGAAGGCAGCAGCATCAGCAGCAGTAGCACGAGCAGGAGAAGAGGCGGGGAGACCAGTTTAGGCCACACAATGACAGCTAACAAACTAAAGATGGAGGAACGGAGGGACAAACAGTTAGACAGCCACTGGGTGGACCCTCACTGGCATTGGCAAGGAGTAAACTTCCGGCAGTTAAGAAGGACGAGGCGGACGAGCAACGCCGACGAGCAAGAGCAGGCACTGCCACGGCACTCGGGCCAGCTGCAATTGTTCTGGCTCAACAATAGCCCCAGACCTGGCCCCTGCACCCTGCAGCATGCACCCTGCACCATGCACCATGCACCATTCACTCTGGAGCCTGCTCTTGCACCTGCCGGAGACAATGGCCAATTGGACCCAGGCCAGGCCTAGGCTGATGCTCAGGCAACGTTGGAAACGTTGTAATTACCGCCTTAGGTTTTTGGATCTTGGACTGCTAGTGCGATAGACATTGGGCTTTGGCTTTTTGTCTGTGGGTTTGCGTTTTGGACCTCCGACCAAGCATTGTTTGGGTCCAGAGTGAAACAAAAGCAACAACAGCCAGATACTAGACCAGAGAGCAGAGCAGAGCAGAGTAGAGCAGAGCAGAGTACGGCTTTGGCCTTAAACAAGAAAACAAGACTCAGCCATCAACAGAAGAGGAGAGATACTGTTTGCTATACAACTTCTCGTTCTCCCGTTCTGAAATGAAATGTTCCATTATTTAATCCCCAAAGCAGCTGGCAACATCATGTCATCGTCGAAAACAAGAGCTGCAAGCAGACTACATACCAGTATCTGCATAGAAATGCATGCATTCTCGGAACAAACAGTGCTCCTTGCACCAGGGCATAGGGCAGGCCAGAAGGGCGTATTCTCTGACTAAGGTAAAGTTAGTCCATCAAACTATCGAGTGTACTACAGTGGGAATACAAAGTTCTGCATCTGTGAAGCGAGTAGTTGGTACCCAAAAAATCTCTCTATATAGTACCTCTCTGAATCCTCTTTGGAACAACAGCTGCACTTTCTAGTACTCTGATACTCCGTGCAGTTGATTAGCTGTCAGTGGTGGAATAAACAGTTTCTGGGTCTGCCCGGTGGCATTTTTGAGGTGTAAGGATGGCTCAAAAAAAATGGAAAGCGGGGGAAATCAGCTGGTAAATCCACATAACAGACTGCTGCAATACCTGACAGAAATTGTGGTTCACATTTATGCCTGTTTTTCGAGCATTCGGTTCAGTTGTATTTTTTTTTTGTGCCGGAGCTGTGTGGAATGTTTTTAGGTTTTCCTGGGATGAAAAACGCGGACAGCAGAACACACAGAGTGAAATCACTCCCCTGTTTCTGCCTCGAAATACAGTCGACAAACACAAGCAAAATCAATAATTAGCCGATTGCCTATCACGCATACGCTCCGTTGGCCACAAAACAGTTGACAAAATTGTCGCTTTCTCGCTCTCTCTCTCTCTCTCTCTCTCTCTCTCTCGCTGTCGCTGTACCCAGATGTAGGCACCCGCATGTTCACTTTTTGCGTGTGTGTTTTTCTCGCCAATAAATCAGAATTTAATGGGAATCTAATGTGGAATTTGCTGGCGGTTGCAATAGAGCCAGCAACAACAACGATACACCGAAATGGAGAGACTCTCATGGAGAGACAGAGAGAGAGAGAGTCTAATATGGCCCAATGGCCCAATGCATATTTAATGGATCAGCATTATAATGGCATTATTTGGATGCTAATTACATCACATCGAAACACACAAAAACTAACCGAAACGAAAAGCCACAGACAAAATTCTATGTTGCTCCATGAATTTAATTTTTGGGAAAAGCTTTTCGAATATCGCTCACTCTCCTCGGATGGGGAGGATGGGGAGGATGGGCCGATATGGAGGATTGTGGTATGGCCTGGAAGCCACTTAAGTCGATTTAACATTTCTCACTTTGGCTCTCAGCTCCGCCTCTCCGCCTCTCCACCAGTCCCAGCTGTTTGCCAATCAATAAATCTAATGAAAATTTGCTCCGACTCGGCCGCCTGTCAACGAATATCGAATGCGTCCTTGTCCGCATCTCCGCATGTCCGCATGTCCAGTGTCCGCATGTCCAGTGTCCTACAATGGCCCTCAGGCTTAGCGTGCAATTCAATTAAAGTTGCATAAGGCCATTTGGACAATGGCTTCGATGGCCAATAGCCCGATGCCCAATGCCCTGATGGCCGATGGCTTGGGCAAGTGAAATGTTCGCTTTGATTTACACAGTCCCCTCCTACACTCTCTCTCTCTTTCTCTCTGTCTCTCTTGCTCTCTTTTTGTCGCTAGTTTTGAGTGTGACAAGAATGAACAATGGCTGTTGTCCTTGCTGCGCGTCCTTGGGCTTCAACATTCAGATGAAAATTAACGCTGTAGCGGGCAGGCGGCACACATATTAAATTACCGCAAAAGCAAGTCGATTGGCACATGTCGGAGGCGCCGCAGAGACACATGCAGCATGTGGCTCGAAATACTCCAAATACTCCAAATACTCGAAAGACTCGAAAGAGAGTCAAAGTTAAATGAAGTCAGTGAAATGTAAATTTCACTCTGTGGCAGCCAGCACAAGCCGCAGCATAGACCGAAAGGAGCAATTAGGCAACGGGGCGGGCAGGCAGGGGCAGGCTGCCTCTTGGCTGTGTGGCAAATTACAGCAAACAGCTGTTGCTCCTCTGCCACCATCTCCTGCAACATGTGGAGGGGAGGGCCATTGGCAGAAAGTTTTCCCCCAAAAAGAAGGATATTGTCGCAGAGAAAAAGTATTGTAGGATGTGGTAGGCGGGGAGTGGGTGGAAAAGCTAGCAAAACGCATTGCAATGTGGGGGACAAGTAAATGACAAAGGACATAATTTTATAATTAAGTGCACAAGGTACAGTCAGAGCAAGACACACAGAGAAGAGACGGAGGCAGCGACAGCGACAGCGACAGAGTCACAGAGAAGGAGAGAGACAGAGAGAGAGTGCGAGTGCGAGAGAGAGAGAAGTGATGGGGAGAAACGAAGGAATCGAAGGAGAACGAACATTTCCTTTTGGTCTGTGGACTAATGATCCACTCTACTCCCAGGAAGCGGGGCTCTTCTCATAATTAATGACAGCCCGCCCACAGGGAAACACTGCGAAAGACAGGGAAAGTGCAAAACTGAAACTTGTTTCTGGCCCGACATTTGGGAAATGAGGCAATTTCCCCCGCAACAAACTTTCCGTTCTCCGTTCATCTTCACAGCAAATGGAGCATCTGGTAATTGTCTTTTTTTTTCTTGTTGGAAAATGGAATAGACCATTTGGTATATGAATTATGTGGATATATATGTGCATCAATATGTTCAATATTAATTAATTAACTAACGTTTAAAGAACTTGCTTTTAAAGCCAGAATTTATTTATAATTATTCAAAATATATTCAGGTATCTATATATGTCTTGAAAGTTCTTTTCGGATATTAAGAATATTGAGAATATCAGAAGGCCCAGAAAAGAACTGCTCATCATACAGCAGCACCCCTCGGAAGGTTTTGCTTTTCGGTCTGGGATCTGGGCGTACCAACGCTTCGGCTTGGCTTAGTATGAAGAACAGCAGATCCAAAGAATCCGCGATGAAAAGAATGGAGCAGGAGTACTAGCTTTTGCTTATGATAAGCCATGAGCGTCTTCTCCAACTTTAAGGGATGATGGGAAATACATAGTTGCTAAGAAGGCCCCTCCATCATTGCCGCGTGAATGGAAGTGATGCGAACAGCGATGATCATCACTCACTCAGAGCTTTGCCGCTTCCTTCCACCTGGCCTCTGCGCCAATCCTTCTGCCTCCTATCTTCCAGAGCATTCGATTTAAATATTTTATTGGTGAAAGTTTTCCTCTCTCTTTATTTTGATGCTCTCCTTTTTTTATATATCTTTTTTCGGGTTACCTGCCTCTGCCTCTGCTCTGCCCCTGCCCCTGCTCCAGCCAGCCTCCACCTTTGGGTGGGCCCCCCAATGGACTGTTGCATTATTCATTAGGTTTTTTGGGATGGAACAGTCGCTCTCTCTGAAACAACATGGCCATGGCCCTGTCTCTGTCCCTGTCCCTGGTGCTGTCCCCCTCCCCCTCCCCCTTCGCCTCCCGATGCTGTCCGGGCTAACAACTTCCGGTTGGAGGAGGAGAGAAGGAGGCCGAAAGCATGGTGGATGGAGATCCAGCGGAAATTGCAAGCATGGCCAAATAATGACTCACACTGAGTGAATTTCAGTGGGTGATCCGGTGGGTTGGTCCGGTGGTCCGCTAGGTAGGTGGTGTGGAAATGGGGGGACGTGGGGGAGTGGTTGAGTGGTTGAGTGGGGGAGGAGGCGTGGCAAATCAGCGCACTTGTCAAACATGTTGATGGACACTTGAAAGGCAGCGCGGATGAAGAAGCAGCAGCAGCAGCGGCGGCGGCGGCGGCAAAAAGCCGAGGGGAAAAATAAAAGCCAGCCAGCGACTGGCACTAGGAAAATTGCTTTTAAAAATACATATACGTTCTTTTTGGGGAAAATGGAAATTCTTTTGGCCTCCTCCCCACCCTCCTCTCTTTTCGGCTCTTTGTTAAATGCCTAAAAATAGTTTCGATGGGAAGATACGAGTGCGAGTGAGAGATAGTCTCTGTTGTTAAAGATATGAAATATGCTAAGAACCGCCATACAACATACAAGCCAACTGGGAGAGGGCACGCAGGCGGGGCTCATGGATCCATGTCCATGTTGGAGAACATCAAGTATACGCCATGTGTGCGCAAAAAGGGGAAGGAGGCCAGAAGGCAGCAGCCGCATTGGCGCCGCCGCCACCGCCGCTTGCTGTCAACGCAGTCAAGTGGTAGATAATACTCGACAAACAGCATATCAGTTGATATCCCACGATATACGATATATAAATATGTACATACATATGTATAACGCCTGGACGGGCGTGGGCAGGGGCAGGGGCAGGGGCATGGGCACGAGCACACACACGAAAGTGATTTATTTATTTATTTGCTTATTGCCAAATGGGCAAAATGACGTGATTTTTTTTTTCTTGTTTTTTTCATGACGCAGCTGCCACATGATATTCCCCACTCGAAACACTGGATACACGAGCAATAGAACCCATGGAAAACAACTTAATTTTTGCCCAGAGTGAAACACATGTTTAATGGATTTGGATGGGTTAAGGAATAGTGGGAATGGTGGCAAAAAGGAAGAGTATTGGCCAAGTATTTCCCTGTTAAAGGATAATTAATTCTGATCTGTAAACCTGTATTCCATTGCCCTTCTCTTGCTCCTCCTGCTCTCTCTCTCTCACTCTTTCTATTCGGGATGTTGTTTATCAACTGTTAATCCACTCCTTTCAGTCCATAAGTCCACAGGATATTGGCCAACCAAGAACTGTGTAAGCAAGTCCCATTTCGGGGACAATTAATCAAATATTTTATTGAATTTCCACGGCCAAGGGCCAAGGCGGGGGCGAGGGCAAATGTTAAACGGAGCCCCAGTGCCATATCACATGACCATGGCCTAGGGGAGGGGGGATACGCCATACGTATGCGTCTGCATACGCGTTAATGGGCCAACTGACAGACAGAGAGACAGGCAGGCAGGCAGGCAGGCGGGCGGGCAGGGTATCCCCCTAAATGATGGATGATGAGTGCAGCAGTGGTGGCGGGGCACAGGTTTTCCGGGAAAACTAGAGCGCACAAGCTGTGTGCTCGAGTGCTCCAGCGTGAGAGGCGAGCAGCATGTGGAGATCGAGACAGTTGAGACAGTAACTAAAAGCCAGGCGCAATGTTAGCATTAACTGCAAAACTCATCCTTCGCTCATCCTCTCAATCTCTGTCGCCTGTTCCAGTGCACCCATGCACCCCCGCAAGCCTGCACCCCCCTGCCGGAACACGGAACCGTGTTCGGGGTTGTCATAAATCCCATTTGTGCATTTGCATTAGATGCAGCTCGTTGGTCGCAATGAGCAACAATGTCAAACTGACTCGCGCTACCACCATCCACCCGCCATGCCCCGCCCCCTCCCATTGCCGCCTAAATCTGCATCTGCATCATGCAAATCCACCCACAGAGATGCTTTGCAAATCTTCTTTTACGACAACGACAACGACTATGACTATGACTATGACTATGACTATATTGTATATATTTGCGAGCACTACATATAAATGTACACATACATATAGTAAGTATGGATGGAGGTCGTAGGTCGGGCTCCATAGCTCCATCTGCAACTACAGCAACGTCTATGGCTTTGGCTTTGGCTTTGGCCAGGGCTTGGGCTTGGCTTTGGCTTTCATTTTGATTTTATGACATAGACGGACATAAAATATGAACGGCTTAATGTACACAGACAGACACGAACACGAGCGGGAATCCTGATCCAGGCAGAGGCTGCTGGTTCTGGTTCTGGCTCTGGTTCTGTATCAGGAGACAAATGTTTCCACAATGCTTTCCACACATTTCCATTAACGCAGTTTGCAAACTAATTTTCAATTGAAAATTCATCGAAAGTCTTTAGTTTTTTATATCTTTATTATTTCCAGAAATCTCCATGGATATACGAGTAAATATTTTTCTTTCATATGGTACTTTTATTATATGATATTTTTAGGAATATAAATTATTCCATTTGCAGAGGAGGCTGTCTTATGGTTTGCAGTGCCAGGAAATATCTTAAATTTATGGAAAATCCTTAAGGGCTGTTTTTTCGAAAATTGCCATTCGCATATGTAAGATATAAGTCGATCGGTCCAGCTCCAGCTCCAGCTCCATGCAGCACCTCAATGTGTGTCCTTTCTTCTTTCTGCTTAATCGTATCGCTCGTACATATATCCATAGCTCATTATATCCTTTTGTAGGCTGACAGGACGCTAACGTCGCCGCCATCTTCATCACTGTTTCTCTGTTTCTCTGTGTCTCTGTGCCTCTGTCTGTGGCTCTCCTTCGCTCTGCCGTACTTCAGTGGAGACGCTGCAATGCATCGCCAAGTCTTTTGTCTGCCCCATCCGTACAAGTGCAAGGCTTGTGTGTGCGAGTGTGTATCTGTGTGGTGTGCTTCGTGATTTGTTTGTTCATGCCCCATGCCCCGTGCCCCGTGCCCCCTGCTCCCACTCCGACGACATGTGGCCCGTCTTGCCTCATGTGACATCACTCGATTGACAGGACGATGACGGCGGGAACTTATCAAGTGGCGTCTCCTCCCACACTTTCAGTGGCGCCTTCATTTCTGCTCCTCCTCCTGCTCCTTCTTTTGCCAGTTCTTACCCCCTTTTCGCGCCTCCCACTCTCTTTCTCTCTCTCTGTCTCTCTGTCTCTCTCGCTCTCTGAATTCCCATGACCCCCAAAATGCACTTTGATCTCCACTTTAGACTGGGAAAAATGTTCTGTTCAGTTCATACGGCAGCTATATTCCATATGCACTCGATTTTGATCCAATTTCGTAACATTTAGAGCCACTAATGAGGGGACAATCGAATGGGCTCTAAATACAGATCTACTCTACAGATATATACTCTCCAAATTACAAGATCAAGATCTGCATAACCTGTTCTGTCAATCTGTCATAACTTATTCGAATTCGCAAGCATTCAAATACCAATATGATGAATATAATAAATATATAGTATTTTGATTTAAATATTGTGTGTTCAAGGATTATGCTATGGAGGCTATGCTATGAAATCAGAAGGAGTTCTTGGATGAACAAACGGGGAGCCACAGAAGATGGATGCCCCAAATCCAATTCCATTGTAGTCTACGGCATGATCGCATAATCATCGGCAATGAATCATCAGGTAGTTCGATTCGTATTCAAATATATCAAATACATCGTATTTAAGTGTCTTCAAATTCTCTTTTCGATTCCTGAAAAGGAACAGGCGTTCCTTCCTTTAGTAAACGATCAGAGCTGGTCGGTGGGCAAGGGGCAAGGGGCAAGGGGCGTGGTTGGCTTTAAGCCTGTGAAAACCGTGGCGCATAAATCAACACACAATTTTAAAGAACAAAAAAATCGAAAAAATAAAAACGAAAAAGGAAAAACACGAGCAACAACAAACAAAATTTTCATTTTCTTTTTCGGCTGCGTTTTTGTTTGAATTGCGGGCAGTGGCAGAGGAGAGGGGATGCAGTGAGGCGTGGTGAGGTGAAGAGGGGTGGGCGGAGAGTGGCGAGTGGAGAGGTGAAACGTGGAGGGGAGACCCAGTTTGCAAAGTAAACAAACGGCAAATGAAATGCCGCCGCTATACGTCCGCTGTCCGTTGGTCCGTTAGTCGACTGAAACTATTAAAAATGAAATGGCCTGTAAGATAGAGAGAGAGAGAGAGAGAGAGAGGGTGCTGCCTCACTGTGGCACCACCCAGCCTCCTCTTTCACGGCTCTCTGATGGACAGGGACAAAGGCAGAGGCAGATGCAGAGGCAGAGACAGAGACAGGGCAAAGGGACAGTTGCCGCCGTCGGCCTTTGCATGTATTATGCATGTGGAGAAAGAGAGAGACAGAGACGCATCTGTTGGTCTCATGTGTTTATCTATATACAAACATTTATATAAAAGTACGTGTGTGTGTGTGCTGTGTGTGTTTATTTGCATGTGTGGATAAATGTTGATTTGCATATATGTACATATGTACATATGGTATGCCCCCTGCACATTGGCAGGTTCGTCCAAGGGTTTTAACCAAACTCCAAGCATAATGGTGACCCATATACAGTACACATACATATATACATATTGTACATGTATGTGTGTGTATACATATGTGTACATAAAGTGCGTTTCATCACTTTAAGACTTTAAGTTGGCAGCTCAGGCGATCGATCGAATTTAATTGGTTATTAAAGTATCATTATCAGTTATCGAAGTGTCTCAGTAATCGAATCGGAGCAGTTATCAAAGCCATTCCTGTATCGGGGTATCAACTATCGAATATAGAAGGTTGCAAACATCTTAAATGTGACATTTATACGATACACTTCCTTTGCACACCCTACAATTGGGCATTCTTTGAGCCACGTGTGTCCCGAAATATAGCATACCCAATGTTTTTAAATGTAGATTCAATTTGGAATGCTTCAGAATATCATTCTTTTGCAGACCCTTCGTATTGCTTTAAAACATACTTGAAATAATAATAGTACCACTAGATATTTCAAATTAATTGACCATCGGAACCACGTCCTTGTCTGATTAAGTCTCCTGCAACATCTTCAAGATAATCCTGCGGATCGTTATGCACTGTACAAAAACTTCTTTATAGCATAGAAGATAGACAGATATAGATAGATATAGTAGATGCTGCTTGAAAGAGTTAAGTCCAACGAGACCCATAAATAACTACACGAGTTTAGTGTATCAGTCATTAGCATACGGCACACCATTAAGCCATTACTCTATTTATTCCACATGCGAAACGCACTGTCTCTGTGCACCAGCACATACTTCTATATATCAGATATATATCATATGCAGATCTACTGCAGTTGACACACACGCACACACACACACTCACATACACAAAGCAATTACTTGGCGCCACGTCGCATCGTGTGTTTATGAAATATGCAAATGACACAAATTCGTTTCCATTCGCAATCGCAATCGCATTCTCGCACTTTCAATCGAGTTCACAATTACTTCGACCCTCCCCCTTCCCATCATCCGCTATTCAATTTATTAAGACCTGTTATCGTTGAGACAATCGATAGATCGATTGACCACACACACACACAGGGTTGCATGTGAGATAGAAGTGCACTGCCGCCTGGTTGATGTAGCGTGAAAACCAGAAGTTGAAGAAGAACCCTGGAAAATGAGGGAAATTTGTCTGCGAATCCAGAAAATTCCATTCATAAGTCAAGCTATGTTTTGGGGCAGTCCCTCTTCCGCTGTCCCGCATGTCTGCTCCCACCCAGGCCGCTTGGTCCTTGCGTTTTCTCAAGTCCAAAGCAATTACCATTTTGAGGACAATGACAAATCATTTGTCTGGAGCGACATTTTTTGGAGCTCGGGCATCACGGACCCGGGCCGGACTGCTATTCAACGAACCGTGCGACATCTCTTCCTTCTTCTCTCTCTCTATCTCTCTCACTCTGTCCGCCTGTCTCTTCTTTTTTTCTCGCTCTACTTTGAATGGAAAAGCTGAGAGCAAACATCAGACAAATGCTTTGTCCGGCGTTTGCCTAATTTGTTTTTCTTTCGAGTTTAATTTGAAACCTGGATAAGGAGACAAGAACAACCCCCGCCCCAGTCCGCCACCAATCCCCTAACTTTAATTCAACAATTCATACAGGGCCCCCCCCCCCCCCCCCATCTCCTTCTTCATCACTTCAGGGAGCAGCGGTCTTAGCCTTGTTTTTGGTCTTGGTCTTGGCCAAGCAACAGTTTGTTTAGTGCAAAGACCAAAAGCAAATTTTCCTTTCAGCTTTACTCCGAAACAAGGGACCAAAAGGCGGGTGGAATGGCGGAAGGGTGCAAGAGCGGTGGGGTGGTGGAAAATGCTTGCGCTGCGTGCTTGTGCTTGTGCTCGGAAAATGTGTTTATTTAGGATAACTTAACTGATTGTTGTTCCTGCTGCCAGTTGTTGGCCAGTTGACAATTGGACCCAGAGAAAACGAACGGGGAAAGGGGTGGAGATTGGGGCCGATAAGCAGAGTGAGAAAATAAGAGAGAGGCAAGAGAGAGAGAGCGAGTGAGACGGGGCCAAGGGCCAAAAGAGACTGGGACCGGAGAGTGGGCGGTGGCAAGGAGACAATGGGGCACTCGAAGGCGCGCCTCATGCACACAAAGCGCATTGTGGGACTACAGAGGAAAAATACGGAGAAAAGCCAAGAAGAATGAAGAAAAATACAAATAAAAATGAAAAACCAACAAAGCAGAATACAACAAACAGGAAAATACCATACACTGTAAGAAAAAGAAGACGCTCTTAAACGGAAACCGTCCTTAGAAATGTGAAAGCGAGATGAGAGGACTAGCAACTGAGACGGAATGTCCTTGGAAATGAACCTATGCCTGCTGCACGAATTAGTCCCACAATTTTGAACATAAATAAATAAAATATATAATAAATAAATAATAAAGGAGGGATAACATCTGGTCAAATGAAAATTAAGTGTGAAAAATTGGTGGGCCAATTTTTTGGTTGAAAAATAATAGGTAGATCTTTGTAGGTCCAATACATTTGATTATCCATCTTCTAAGATGATAAAACGGAGATAGATAGATAGATAGAAACGATTCATTGCAATACCATATAGCATTTTTTACAGATTTTAGATATTATTTTGAGTAGAAACAAAATACATCCAAATACATACATGTATATATCATAAATCATTTCATCATAATGTACATGTAGACATATCAGTATGAACATATGTCTAATGGAGAGCCCATGCAGAGGACAGACTTCCATCGATAATATATGCACACCATCCCTTCACATACCCAGAAGACACAGCTGGGCTCCTTCTCCTTCTGCTCTCAAAGCCTCTCTTATGGCTTTGATTTTTAAGGATTTATAAGTTAACTTGATATTTTTTGTTTCTGTCAGTGTAGATCCGCGACCTCCGTGAACGATTTGCTGGCAACAACTGACCCACAATTCACCTTTCCTCTGGACGACCCTTCTGCTGTGCTGCTTCCACTGCTTCCACTGCTTTCACTGCTTCAATGTTGTTGCTGTTGCTGTAATAAGCAGTAAATACGCTGAAAGCGCAATGGCAGCGCAGTAGCCTCCATAAATCAACGGTAAATTGTGGGGAGAAGTGTACAAAGTGTGGGAGTGGCAGGGCAGTGGAGGAAGAGAAGGAGAAGGAGAAGGAGAAAGTAGAGGAGCAAAATAACACACAAAAAAAAAGAGAAAAAAGAGAAAAAGCTGCAACAGCGCTAAAAGAAATCACAGTAATTAATTAATGTGTGCCTGTGTCTGTGTCCGTGTGCGAATGCTCTCTTTCCCTCTCCATCGCTTTTGTTTGTGTGTGTGTGTGTGGATTGGGGCTCATAAATTAATTGCTGGCGCCCATTGTCTGGCCCCCTTCCCCGCATCACACACCATCACCCCACCAATCTTTCAACAGACAGCACTTCATCAAAAGGTTTTGTCGTTTTGCATTTGTTTTTCCTTCTCGAAACACTTTTTTTGTCTGTTAATTTTTGTTCGGTAATTTTGAAAGGGATTATTACGGCAACAGCTGACAGGAAAGACAGGAAAGACAGGAAAACCCTTGGAAAAAGCCTTGCCTGCTCTGCTTTTGTGGGATGCGTTTCGTTGAGTTTGTAATTGAAATGGGGGAAAACTGAAAAGGCAAAGTAGAAGCGGAGCCGAGCCGAGCCGAGCCGAGCGGTGGCAATGGCAATGGCAGAGGCAGTCAAGAGTAGAGAATGGCGTGGTGGGGGCGCTTCTTAAGCGGAATTCGGAATGTGAATCTCTCATTAAGCCCGGCTTAAAAGTGTATGCCCTGTGGCAGGGGAAGAGCTCTGAATAATTGAAAACATTCCAAAGAAAAGATTTTCGCATGGTGCCCAAAAGTATGCCATGCATCTGCGTGTATGGGGGAGTTGCTGGCTCTGATTAAGCAGTGTTAAGCAGTAACCTTGCGTTCCACCGACTACACTGCTTGCTTATCCCTGATGCTTGCACTTCTCTCATCCGCTCTATCCGCATTCTTGAACTCCTCTCTTCCAATGAAAGATGCCTCCTCGCACTCTCCTGTCCTCTTTATCTCTCTGGATTTCCAACTCAGCATAAAGCAGTGTCTTCTCAGCTTAGTCAATTGTTGCATTTAGTTCACTCTTTAGATTATTTTGTTGTAACACTGCTGGACTATCTATCAGACGCCGTTCCACTCTTTCCTTTGTTATGCCCAATACTCATAGAGTATAGGGGGATATTCCTCTTCTACGAATCCACTGCTTGCACGGCTTGCGACGACACTTTTCCACTGCTTTAGAAACTGCATTTGAAGCCGTTCAGCATGAGCAAGCAGTGCATTATTAGCTTAAGCAAATTTAATCTCAATCTTCTTGCAGCTCTTTTGGCTCCTTCTGCTGCTCCTCTGCTGCTCCTCTGCTTTCTGCTTCCGCTCTTAAAGCCTTCTCCCATGAGATGAATATTTAAGCAAATTATATTCCCAGGCAGAAATAAATCCTTCTCGACGCCGCACCGGCCAGCATACCCATCTTCCTGATGGCATCCTCTGCCTAAAATCCCCATCCCCATACCCACCCCTACGCTTACCCCCTCTGTCCTTCTCTGTACGTTCTCTCTATCTCTCTGCGTGGCGCCTCACTGTGGGGCACAGGCACAGGTGCTGCAAGTCAGTCGTCTCGGGCAGCACCGTTAAGTTTGAGTTATGGCGCACATGTGGCTGCTGTAGTCCACTCTCCTCTCCACCACCCCACCACCCCACCATTCCACCATTCCACCTTCTCCCGTGCCAGCCAGCGTGTCCATGAAAATCTGACACGCATAAATTCCGGCCAGAAGAGCAGCAGGGACGGAGAGCAGCAGGAACGGGGAGCAGCAGGGAGTAACAAACATACGGGTACGGCTATGGCTACGGCTAGGGCTACGGCTGGGGCCGAGGCTTGTGCTGGGGCAGTGCAAAAAAATGAAGTGGCAACTGTGTGGCAAGCAGCGGGAAACAGAAACGGAAACGGAAACAACATAAACGGAAGCGCATGTCTAACAAGTTGCTGAAACTATGCGGAAGTATGAGAGGAGGAAGAGGAGTAAAAGGTCCAACCGAGGCAGAGAGAAACAGAGAAATACGGGCCGCAGAGGCAGAAGAAAAAGTTCGCGCGATTCGACACACAAATGTGATTAGTGCACACGGCAGTGGGGGCCTGTCTGGGGCATCAGGTGATTCTGCTACGCTGCCCCTGCCCCTGCCCCTGCTCCTGGCCCACTGGCAACCCGTTCAGCCAACATATGTATGCATGGGATCCGCTCTGGGCCATAATATGTATCCGCCATATCCTGAATATCCCCTATACATATGTATCTCCCATATCCTTCCCTTACACACAGCTTGAGATCCACCGAACACAAAGTTGCTAAGACGCTGGCGGTTCAGTTTCAGTTTTGGGTAAATCCTTTTGATGCCATGTCCTTGTTGCTTCTGTTTTTGTTGCGGTTTCCCGTCTCCGTCCCACTCCATCTCTCCACCGCATTTCTCTGGCTGGCTGCTTGTTTGTTTGTTTGCCTACTTTTAGTGTTTAGCCAACGTCGCATAAAAATAGAACAGCCGCCAGCAGCAACCAGCAGCAACCAGCAGCCAGCAGCCAGCAGCACTCCAGACCATATGGCACAGTGGATCGAAAGATTGCGGAAACCTGACCGAAATTTACTCCAGAGCTTTAATGTCTGCGTCCATTATCTTGTTGTGTTTCTGCTGCCTAAACATCAGTTACTCGCAATCGAAGTATCGATAGGGCTTTAATATTTTCTATTGGAGTTGCAAGCGTATAAATCCTTCTGTGAAAACTGTGAAGAATCTTTGCTAGAATCTTTGGAATTAAAAACTTATTAATTCATCGATAAGGTGTCATATTTTCGGCAAGAGTCACAGATTCAAAGACGCATGTATCATCTTTTCACCTCACCCACGTAAACACACACACACACACACACACACACACACACCTGTAATCCCATGGAATATCTCTGAAGTACCACTGTGCCACTGTGGGGATCATTGCATTTTGTGGCTGGCGCTGTGGTCGCGTCGCCTTCTCTCCAGCCTTCTCTCTCTCTCTTGTTGCTCGCTGTCGTCTGCGTAAAGGCTTAAAGTATTACAGTTACAGTAGTTGCCACCAGCAGCACCCCCTCTGCCACTAGCTGGCACTGGCACTGGCACTGCCACTGCCACCCGCTGCTGCTGCTAAGCCAAATGTTGACGACGACATTTGCTGCTTTTGGCTTTCGGATTTCGCTTTTGCCTCTTTCTCTTGCCACTCAGCGGAATATGAGCAACTTTTTGTATACCCTCTCCACAGGTTGGGGGTACGAGCACTACGATGCTCATTGGATGTTTGTTAAGCAGATAAAAGAGCATTTTCAAACATTACAAAGTGTATGTTGAACAGCACCCGAAGTAATTTGGTCTGCCTGTATTTTAAGATATCTGATATCTACTACACAGATATTTCTAATGTATCATTGAAAGAAGTCGGAAGAAGTCATCGGATTCTGAAGATATTTCCTCACAAAACCAATTCAAATACTAGTCAGAATCGTTTGTGTGGAGGCACACGTTCCTTGACTTCAAGATACTATTTTTAATGTGTCTTCCGCTGTGCGATCCTTGACCCTTTGGGCAGCAGGAAAATAGGAAAGGATATCCATGGGTTAGCCTCTCCTTCTTTGGGTTTTTTTGCGACTTCTTATTGTACTGCTGTAGTCACAACAAATTGCTGTAAGCTGTGAAACTAATCTTGGCAGTTCTTCCGATTCCAATTCCTCCCCCTCTAATTTCCTTCTCGCAGAAGTTCTTTCTACTAGTTTTATCGCATGAAATGGGGTGGGGCTATGGTTGAAGAAGAAACTACTTCAGCGGATTACTTTTGGATATTTTTTGTGTGTGTCGTTTCCTTTTATTTTTAGCAGGTACATAAGTGAGCGTAAGCGCAAGGCAGCAAAAGCGGCGGAGACGGCAGATTGGGGCGAGTGTCCGCCGCACTCTCATTAGTCGCGTGTAATTTCCCAGGGCTCGCAGTAGACGCCCTCATCCTTCCGCCCCTCGGCAGCTGTTGGTCTCACGTGCGGCGCCACTCGGCCAATTTGCGTAGCATACTTTCCAGCCAGCGGTAATAAGCGGGCAACGGCCGCTAGTCGCCCCACCAGGATACGAACAGGAGGTGAGGTGGGGGCTAGGTGTATTTGGTGTACACACAAAGGGCGGTTGACCCTATTTTATTCGCAATTCTCACAGTGTTTGCGGTTATTTGATTAACTTTCTTCAAGAGCTCTCTTGTAGGTTTTAGGTTTTCATCTCCTTCTATTTAGAGTTGGCCACAAATATAATTATGATCATTTTGGTATAGTTTTTGGGCGTTAAATCTTGGCAAAATGAAAAATATTTAATAGATTTCCTTCTCTTAAAGAAATTGGAACATCATTCCATTCAGAATCCACCTTATTATTTAATGCATTAGGCGATTCTATAGTCCCAAAACGTTTGTGGTATCTGGATGTCAGGGCCCGTGTGCCTCGACCCTGCAATCTCAACCGATGCCTTTTTAGTGGGACAAATATGCACAGGTAAAAGCCGTGGTCCTTTGAAACGAATTGCAGTTCAAAATGCCATTTGGAGGCCGCTTAGGCAAATGCCTAATGGAAATATTCGTTCAATTTTCCCCATCGATATGGCCCTGATTGAATGTGAAACTAATAGAATAAACCGATTGCCAGAATAGAAATGGCCAAAACGAATGAGGGGGTCCTGCTGGGGCGAAAGGTTAGGACACGGATCATGGAGTGGTGGGGGGTCGGGTGTGGCGCAAACTGTTGCCTCATGTGATGACAGGCTCAAGTTGTCGTTGTCGTTGTTGTTGTCGTTGTTTCGTTTGCTCTTTCCTCGGCCCTTGCCTTTCACTTTGTGCATTTCCGTCAAGCGGAAATTCGCGTAAATTGCCGGCATGTCCACTACTCGAAGGGGATGCCGAAGCGGGGCAAAGGGAAGGTAACGGAACGGAAAGGAGATGGGGAGGGGGAGGTGGAGGGGCTTGCGCTGCCGGAAGTTGATGCAAGTCTAGAAAACGAGTGCCAAATGCCGGAAGCCCATGGCATACTTGGACACAGCCGGAGCCCAAAATGAAAATGAAATGAAAACTGTTTGCAACGGGGAAACGGCAAATGCAATTTTCCCAGCGAGAGGCACACCGTGAGAGGTAGAGTCGGGATATGGGGGGCGTGTGTGTGTGTGTTTGTGTGTGGCACGGAGCAGTGGCACCTCTGCAATGAACTGCCTACTAATTCGTGTGACAAGGTATCAGATTGGACAGCTTTTGAGATGCGATTCTACAATTTTTAGATGATTCTGAGGATTCTGAGGCTGTGATATAGAAAAATGTATCTCTCGTTGAGATAAAAAGAGAAAAGAAAGTTTGTGGCATGACAAATTGGGGCAAAGATATAGCAGGACGCTGTGGCAGAATCAGAGTTTCAGAATGAAATAATTATGCTTCAATGCAGTCGTTAAATTTACCTTTTTGCACTACCTGGTGTCACCTCAAAGGCGCTGTTACTTTGGTCGAAAAGTATCAGAGTGGAACCGCATTAAAAGAACTTTCATGTCCATAGTTATAGTTTTCCACACGATCCATCCTTAAAGTCTTCATTTTATGAAATATCACTTATATATATTTGCTCTCCCCTCCATTTTTCCATCCCTCAGTTTTCCAGATTCCTAGCTCTCATCAGTTCATATCCTCTAGCTCGTCCTTCTGTTCATACTATACACACAAGCCTTGGCTTACTTTGATCTCCCATCATCCATACATCCTTAATTTCTTTCCATTTCTCAAGCCTTTCGCTTGATCTCTTTTGCTATTTGACCATCTGTCATCTGTTCGCAGTCCCATCTCCGGTCTGTTCTCTGCTTCACACCTAATCCGCCCTTGAACATATCCCCTGAATCACCACCATCTCCGTCTTCGTTTTGAGTTCGTTTCTCTCTCTGCCGTACAATTACTGGACTTTTGCTGCCGCAGGATTTCGAGGTCCCTATCCCGCTTTCCCTGGCGTAGTTTCCACTGGTTTTTAGCATCGTTATCCTTCGTTCCCTTCCATTCCTTCATCCATTTTCATGCTCTCAAGTCTGAGGGGCAATCCACTCAATTTTTATTCGTTATTTTCATGTTGGCAATGTAATAAAGAGGCTCATTCCGGAGGCCCCATTTTGCCATTTTGCCATTTCCCTATTTCCCTTTTTTTCCGTACTCTCCTTTCTCTGGCATTTTATGCTCTACTCCGGAGTTCCTTCGTTCCTTCGCGTTGGAACGCGTTGGGACGTTATGATGAAGTGATTGAAGTGCCACCGATGGGGCTCTCTGGAATGACCATTAGACATGCAAAACGGTCGACGTGTTGCTATTTATCCACCCCAACCCTCAGCCCTGAACCCCATGGGGCAGTCATTTTCATAACGGGGAGCATTGTTAAGGACATTTTATTTTGGATTAACTCCAAAGTCCGTTGATTGCGATTGTTGATTGTGTTGCGTGTTAATTGGCCACGCAATGGCGACAAATCGAGTTCAAATACTAAGCTCCTAGAGAGAGCACAAAAGCACAGTTCTGCAAAGGCAGAGTGGGAGGCGTAAGGGAGTGTGTGGGTGGGGGTGGAAGTGGAAGGAAAGGGCTCCGAAAAGTTTTCGGCTTATCAGTTTTGAAACGAACTCGCAGGTTCGAATCATACAGGATTGCTATTAGATCGTACGAATGGTTCATGCAGAAGGATCAATCGAACATGCTGTTCAGACAGAAGGAGTGATCGAAACGTTCGAGCGATTCGAAACGAGCATGCAAGTTCGAATCACTCGAGATGTTTTCATACATAATTGCTCATTGAGCCCAGGTTTGAGTTTAGGCAGAAGGCGCGATCGCACAGATTGTTTGAAATGGGTTCACTTTGGCTATTTCGAATCTCCACTTGTCATTCATAATTTCAATAATATTTGATTCGTGAAATCAAAGATGATTGAATGTCTGACTAGAATCATTAATTCTTTAAGCAAGTAATCAACTTATGCCGAAACTTGCATACCTTCTCTTACAGAATATTCCATGATTTCTACTTTTCATGTTTGTTAATTTCCAAAAATACAAGAAAATATGATGATACGAGTATATTTGTATTCCATTGGTGGAGTGGTTTCTTTCTGTGTAAAGGGCGGGGGTAGTAGCACCTTGTACCTGACCCCCAAGTGGCGGTTGTGGGGGTCTTCTCTTTCCCTCTCTCGGTGTGTGTCAGAGATTCATCTGCAAGCCTCCCTCCGAAATGTATGCCAAGTGGCATCCGCTTGGCATAATGAGCTGCTGCCTCTACAATTGCTTCAACCTTGACATCTGCCTCCCACCCCAAGCCCCAGAGCCCTCAACAGTGGGAGTGGGGCCGGAGGACGGCTTGGTGGCAGGGGATTGGGGGCACATTTGTTTTTATGTTTTTGGAGCATCAACAGTTTCCATAATTTCAACATTTGTATAAATTTCGCATACAGTAAGCCGCCCCGAAAACCCGAATACACCGTGCGATGCGATGCTATCATTAAGAGCTTTACGACAATGCCGGGGCAATAAAATTAATTAAAATTCAATAAATTGACGCCTTCACCCCCACGAAATGAAACATTCAAATGAGAGCTTTGGGAGTTCTGGGACATAGGATGGGGCCTGTGGCCACGTCGCTAATGTTTAACATTGGGAATTCTGGAGGGGCAAAACGGATGGATGGATGGAAGGTCGGATGGATGGGCAAGGATCCACGGGAGGAGCGCGGGGATTGAGGATTCATTCTGCGGGTCTCCCTTCTTATGTTAATGCTCAATTACAATTGTTGTTCGCATTTGCTGTTTGCGTTGGAAATTGTACGAATATTCTCCCGGGCACTAGGCGAAACGGGGATTGGGGGTAAATGTGTTGAAAGCGAGACAAACACTGGGTGAGACGGAGTGGGGGATGGCTCTGGGGAAAACCCAGAAGAGCGGAAAACCAGAGGACTGCTTGTGCAAATAGTTGGGAAAGTGTTGGAAGACGAGCACAGTAGTGAAAGGAAACCATAGAAGGAGGAACAGGGGACTCGACAGCAATAAGAATTGTGTCGGGGTCACCGTTTTTTGTGGGTTGAAGAAAAGTATCGAAAATCTTAGAAAGAGATTGGACCATAACTTAGAAACCGCTACAGGGAAAATTCAGAGAATAACTGAGGAAAAGCAGAAGCAATCCTTTAATGATGTAATTCAAAATACGACTGAATGTCGGGGTCACCATTTCTTAAAGAACTACGCGAAAATTAAAGCAGACACGAAAACAGCATCTGCCTACACTTTTCTTTCTATTACATAAAACATACGTCAAAAGATAAATAAGGCTTTAGCTGGGAAACCGCCTTCGAACCATGAAATTACTCGAAACGAGATACCATTTAATGCTGCAAATTTAAGCTCTTCTGCGCATAAAATAATCAATAAATGGTCAGACATTAATATCGAAATAAAAAGAGAATAATAGTTAAGGAATAAAGCATACAAAAATGCTCAGATAATACAGAAAGCTCAACCAAAAATGTTAATAGTTTAATTGCAAATTTCAAAGCTTGGAATGTACCCCAATTTCCAGAAAATTGCACTCATATTAAATGCAAAATACAATGTTAAATGGAAAGTCTTCAAATTTTATGAAATATCTACTGAAATGAAAACTGCAGTCAGGCTAGACAAAATGCTTGATTGGTAAATTGCCTCCCCTTCCACTCTGTTTTGTATTCACATGCCACAAGAATGTATTTATATTGTTTATTACATGTGTAGACTCCCCCATCGTATCGACAGGTAGCGAATAATTTAGAACGTCATAAGAATGAAATCCCTCGAAGCACCACGCTTACCAGACCGAACCCCCCTTTGACAGCACCCAAGGCCTTGGTGCCTCGCTCACGATAAACAAAACAAAACACTTAAAAATGCACAGGTAATAAACAACAACAACTGCAACAATCAATAAAAATAGAAAACCAACAAAATTGCAACAAGTACACAAATCAAACAACGACTTAAATATACCCCGATACTGCATATTTGGCGAAAAAAGCAGTCCCTGAATGTGAAATGATTCAAAAGAGAGTTCCCTTTCGGATTAGTTCATGGATTCCACAGGCAGAATGGAAAGAAATCAATCCAAAAGGTCACACGTAGCTTGACATTAAGACACCAGGTGCTCAGAAAGAGAGGGACCGTAAATCGGGAGTATAAAAGAGAGTCAAACGAATACTGTTGCAGATGACTTGTATTAATTGTTGACTAATAGTATGATTACTTCTCAGAAACAGACTCAAAGCTGCACATCCATTTCTCACCTAACTCTGAATCAGTGAATGTGAGCCATCTCTGCATACCATACCATACCATATACCATGGAACTTGGGTTGGACCAAATCATTTCATATAAATCACGATATATTTAGAATATATTTCGAAACAAGCTATATGCTTTAAGTCCCAATAATTGATATTAAAAGTATGATAAGTAGATAATATATTACCCAAAAATAATATATAAGCTGATAAATATTTCTATAAGTCGATACAAATCGATATTTACATATGATTGTATCTGAACACTTGGTAGCACGTACATATCTTAGTTTTCCTGTTTTTCCAAGTTAAATTATAATTCACAATTCTGGATAGAACAGGATGTATTTCGGTTTTACTGCGAACGAAATTAAAATATTTGTACAGACCATATCTACATTGATTGGATATTTGTGTGCTTTAGGTTTCAGAGACCTAAAAATTACAGGGTACAACATTACAGGGTAATGCCAGATCCGAGAGAGAACTACATAAAATATATTTGTGCCAAGCGAAACGGAAACGGAAATCAAAATCAAAGACTCGATAGGTTTTTAATGGGGAATGCGAATGAAAACTGCAACTGGGGCCGAAAAAAAGAGACACAGCCGTAAAAAGGTTGAAAAATGTCTGAGAGGGAAAACGGGTCAGATAGAAAGGAAAATGGAAAAAGAAAGCGAAGAAATTGAAAGGGCTTCGGCGGCAAATTGAATTGTTTGTCATTGAGGGGAAAATGGCAAAGTGTGAGATTGTGGAGTGCGAAAGATGAGATGAGGTGGGGCCCAAGGAGGCCCAAAGAGTTCCAAGGACCACATGCATACACCATACATATGTAATTGCGCGCACACACACACACACACACACACACATACACACACGTCATGGCACATGGCAACAGTTGGCCCCCACAAAAGCTTTCACAGTCAAAACAAAAAGCCGAAAGCCAAAATGAAGACACCAACTGACAGCGGAAATTGAATCGCATTGCTTTTGTTTGGGAGGGCATGTGTGGGCGTCTGTGAGTGCAAATTTGCTTGTGTGTGTGTTTGTGTATCCCTGGGATATTGGATGTATTCGAGAGTCATTCCATTTCTCGCGCAAAGATATGTTTTCTACCTTAATCTGAAAGAAAATAGAACCCCGCTAAGACATTTTTTTAGACACGGGATATTGCTGGATTGGATTGCATTCCATATTTCTCAGTTATCATCAGAGAACTGCAGCATATAATAAACTTCCATTTTAGATCCGAAACATACAAGTTTGAATCATATTAATTCTAATGGAGCTTACGACTGTGCAAACGTGTTGGTTCAGACAGCAGGAGTGGTCGAGCATGCTCGATGTTCGCTTGTGATCGGTTGGCACACAAAATGCTCTTGGTTTTTTGGTTTTTATTTATTTTACATTTCCATTTTCATTTCTCATTTATATAACTTTTTAATGTGAAGACTAGAGTCGTTAATGCTATAAAGAAATAACTCACTGCTGCGGATACCATCCATTTCAACTCTTCTTACATTCATTTCCCAAATTATTATTAATATGATAGTCTTTCGCATCCATACGACTGTAGCTAATGATCTTGTTCTACTTTTCTTTGGATGTTGCAAACTGAAAAAAATTACCTCTACAATAAACTCCACTTATGGCTGAAATCTCTCGAATTCTCAATCATATTCGGATGCTCGCTCCGAACATTTAATGCTGCAAAATGTTCTAAGCTATAATCTTTAAAAAGAACTTGAAAACTGTCGTCAAAAAACCAAAAGTTTCATATGAAATGATGGAGGATTTTTGGTACCGACTGGCTTTTTGAGGCTGCAAAAAAAAATAGTAGTTCTTTCTCGGTCAAACCCAGCACACACACTGAGATACTGAAGTGCACGGATACAGAGACACAAGGCGCTCCTGTTACAGAGGACTGTGGGACATTAGAGCTGGTTAAAATCGGCAAAAAGCGCACAACTTTGCGGCGGGCAAAGTTCTCCGACAACAAATAACCACAAGTGGATGACACAGCTGGCCAAGCCGTTACTTTTTTTGCCTCACGCCACATCTCCCTTCATATCCTCTTTTGTTCAGGCGTTTTTTTATTGTGGCTTTTCTGGGTTTTCTGTTTTTTTTTTCTCCTATTTATGTGGGTTTTTGCGGTAACAGTTGTCAAAATATGGTTAGGACATGCAGTGAATTGAATGCAAGAATATTTCATTTGCCATTTTCGTGGACTGCGGAGAAACTTTCTCTTGGAGAATCATTCTCTGGGAAGTCTCTCTCTCTCCAAGTCTCTTTCTGGGCTTACTTCTATCTGGCCAACACTGAATATCCAATTGAAGCTTAATGGTTTTTATTATAAAATAGATTTATTTCGTGAAATATAATCTGCAGAAGAAGGTATTTCGATTGAAAAATACAATAGATACATATTTTGAATGGTATATGTATGTCATCGAAATTCCTTGAATATATACTAAATCTAGACTAAATCTGCCATGTACAGCATATCGAATATTCCAGCAATTGTAAGGCTTTGGCTAGCTATTGTTTAGGTGCTATAGAAATACATATAGTATACATCTCCTGAATATACTTAAAATATATCCAAAATACTGTCGCAGCAGTAAAAGGTTCGATC
Source organism: Drosophila helvetica (assembly GCA_963969585.1). Lineage (NCBI taxonomy): Eukaryota > Metazoa > Arthropoda > Insecta > Diptera > Drosophilidae > Drosophila > Drosophila helvetica. The sequence continues at coordinate 3,625,694 of OZ018401.1, read as the reverse complement.
GTGCTCATTCACACGAAAGGAAGGGGCAACAAGTTCAGTATCAAACATGTTCGAGCCAACACCAATGTTGGAACCTAAGCTTCCCTCTTGGAAGCGGATGCACGCATGCACCAAGAAGCGATGTTCACTAATTGAATGGAAAATGATAGGCTGATTTGTGTGTTCTAAGAAAAAAAGCTAATATATTTTATGTAAAGGACATAAAATAACATTTGCCTATACAAAATTCAATGTGGGAAAATCATTGACAACTTAGTCGATTAGGGCATCATATTTCACACGGAGCTTTATGCCGAATTTTTCCTTACAATTATTGTCACATCATGCCAAATGAGGCGGCGGATTGTTGTGAGGGGAAAAAGCAGGGGAATGGAAATGGGATTGTTATCATTTATTTATTGTGCAACAGATAAAATGAATTAGCACTGCCCCCACCCAAAAATAACCCTCTACACCTCTCTCTCCACGCCATTCTCATCAAAGTCTGAGGCCTTTCGAAATTCTTGAAATATTGTATTTTTCTTTGCTTCTTTGCCGGAAAAAATCTGTTTGATCTTTTATCAGGAATGTGCAAAGTTTCCTCGTTCTCATTTTCGCATTTCAATGAAAAAAGCCACAGACACAGAAACAACACAAAAAAAGAACAAAATTCAAATTAAAATTCATGAGCACGAGACACCGTCTTAGAAAATTCCACAATTTTCTTTTATTGCAGCAAAAAAAAAGTCTTCAAAAATTACGTTTATGATTATGATTATTTTATATACTCCGCGCTCCTCTCCCTCTCTCTCTCCCTTTCGATTACTTTTGCTGACATATTTTGGCAAGTATTTAGAGAAAAGTTCTCCCTTCCACATCCTCTCTCACCTGCCACTCCACTGATCCACTCCACTCCACTCCACCACTCGACTCGCACTGCTTCTCTCCGCTCAAAACTGTGTAAATTCATGGCATCATGTTGGAGAGGGAAGCTGGCAAACTTTTTGAGGGCAAAAACAACAAGAGGCAAAGGCAGCCATAGAATCGGTGGTCGATGCTTAAGATACCCTAGAAGACGAATTTTCGCTTTGACCTCTGAAGAAAGCAAGCAAAAGTCTCAACTGCTACGAACTTTAAGAGACTATGGGGGGTAACGAGTGGCGAGACGGAGTAATAACGAGTGTAAAACAAAACGAGTGCAATCAGGATCAAGGGTAAAAACCAACGGGTGTATTTATGTAACAACGAATCCAACTAGAACGAGTATAGCTATAACGATTATACAAAAATACGAGCATACCTACAGCGCGCATAAATACAACGAGTATAACTACAGCGAGTATCAGTGATCAAAGAGAATAACTGTCATATAAAAAGTGTGTTGGAAATATCTTCGTAGTGAAAGAAAACTATTTTTCGACTGAATTTGGGACATCTCTGAATTTGCTCTAAGTGTATCCAAATTTGAATGCCCTCTGCTGCAAAACAGAGTATACAACAAACAGGAAATATAAGGAAATATAGGGGGAGTGGCTGGGTTTCTGCAGCACGTGGTGCTGAAGGAAGGGGGTGGCTTTCTGGGTGCCAGAGGTTTGGGGGGTGTGTCGTTCGGTTGTGTGTGTGTGTGTGTGTTTGTTGGGCTCTGGGCCGCCCCGCAGGCAAAGGGCAATTTTCAGTTTGAATATTTTAGCTGCTAATTAAAATGTATTCGCGGTTAACAAAACGTGCGCTCCCAGGGCGCCGCCGCCCCCGCCGCCGCCGCCTCCTTTTGCACCTGCACCTGCCGCTCAATGTCGAACCTCCCACGCAGCCAAGCCCTCAGCCGTGGTGCCTCCTGCTGCTCCCCCTTCTTTGGCACTCAACCCCTGAGTGAGAGGCATTTTGCTCCTTGAGTGTGGAAAATGAGCGAAAAGTTTTGCAGCCTCTGGGTTGGAGATGAAGCCGCAAATAAACACAAAATGTAATTGCATACAGCAGAAGAGAGAGAGAGAGCAGAGGAAATAAAGAAGTAGAAAAAGCAGGAGGGGAGAGGGGACCAGGAGAGGAGAGAGAAGGGAGACAATGGGTAAATGAGAATTAACAGAGGACCACGACAGGGGGACGACAAACAGCAAAATGCCCGCAAGGCAAATGGAGTCCAGTCCCCAAGGCGATCAAAGAGAGGAAGGAGATAAGCGACAGGGGGAGGAGAAACAAGAGGCGAGTGGGAGGGATCCAACGGCATGTTGCATGCCGCGTGGGGTGCACAATGGATGCATCATTGAACTGCGAAACGGAAATGCCTCCTCTGGCATATTGAATTTTCCTTAGACAAGGAAATGCTATTGCCCCGGAAATGTAGCTGAAGAGGAGAAAGCAGGGGAAAGCCAGGGAAAGCACACACAGACTGGGTAGGGGGGGGGGGAGGAGGCAAGTTGGCATGCAAGTGCAATTGCAACTGCCTCACAGGGCGAAGGTTAATTCGGTCTGTGTGTGGGCTGTCTGAGTGTGGCAAATTCCAGAGATATGAATTTCAGGCCCGAGGTGGGGGGCATATCCCGAATTTCTTGCATCTACTTGTAATTGCTTCAGCTGCTGCATGCACCATGTTGCACCGTTTGTAACCAAAGAGCCTAAATTGTTTCAGATTTCTAGGTGGAAAACCACTTCCAGCAAATTGGTTTTTGAAAAGGGAAATTAATGGAAATGGACGAGGAAAATGGGTGTCCACATCCAGAGAATCCAACTGCTAGGAACTTATGGCGTAACACGAATGGTGAGAGGCAGTTATAAAGAGTATAGCTACAAAGAGTTCAACAATGGTCATTAAGAGATTAAACATATAATTAGGCCATCCTCAACTAGTACACGAGCGCAACGAGAACGGGTTTTTCATGAAAAACAGTTCAAGGAGAAGCCCAAAAACCGTATAAGCAGGAAGGAATAAAAGGAACGAGAGCACAGGCAAAACAGAACAGCAGAAGAATTCAACATTCCAACCATTCCTGAAAGGTCCCCCAGCGAACGAATGAAGAGATTATAAATGGGAAATAGCAATAGGAAAAGCGGAGAGGGTAGTGGGTAGAGGTAACCTTGTGGCTAATGACTGGACGAGACTCCCCACTACCAGTGACAGTTGAAAACGGGGATAACGGAGTACCCCAGTGGTTTTTGGGCTGCCCCATGGGGCAGGGAATGCAACTCATCAAATGCGACAGCCAGAGGCACGTGCACCTGCACCTGCCCCGTGACCCGTAACCCCGTGACCTCTGCTCCACGGCAATTCTCATCTGCCCCCAATCGAGAAGGTCCCATGTGCAGCAGTTCACCTGTCAGGCAGTAGGGCAGTCGGGCAATCAGGCAATCAAGCAGTCGGGGGCAACATAATGCTGTACAATGTACACGAGTATTTCACATTTCAGCAATGTTCTCTCCGTTTCGCTGGGACTCTCTTTCACTGCCTGCTTCCCTTTCTCTCCTTTTTGGGCGGTTGTGTGTGCTCCATCGAGTATTCAACTCTCGCATCAGTGGCAAAGCGACATGGCGCATATTTCAAGGTAAACACATTCTGAATTTTACATATCAAACGGCGGGGCAGACGATGCAAACAGCAAACAGCACAAAAGAAGAAACAGAACCATGCACACACACACACACACGCACATACAGAAAGAAAAAGAGAGAAAAACACGCATAGATAGATTTTCCACGGGGGGCACCTGCCACCCCATTCCTGCTGCACCTGCTGCACCCGCTGCTGCGGCTGCGGCTGCTGCTGCTGCTGCTGCTGCATCTACCGAGTCCGAGTTCTAATTGTATAATTAATGGATTGCCTTCTGTGCAACCCCATGCCCCCATGCCCCACTCTAATGCCCCTAAGCATCATCTAATGGTTAATTGAAACACTCGTGGCGTCCAGACGTCCTTCAGAATGAATAGAAAATAAGAAAAGCAAGCAAACGAATCTGATCAAACCACTTGCAACCGGTTAAAGTTGCTGGAAATCGGAATTCCCTACGGAATCCCAACCCCCTCTCCCCGTCTCATTCATCCATTGTGTGGCGCCACGTGGGGGCGAGGGTTGACCATGAAGTTTAAGGATAGAAATGTTTCGAATGCCTCAACGATTCATTCCGCTGATAGATCCATTCGATAATCCATTCATTACCGTTCTCGCTAAGGACTTACACTATAATTATTACACTAATTAATGACTAGTTTCTACATAATTTAGGCAAGGCTTTCGGCTCGAAATTTCGATTCCTAATTATTGTCAAAGAGTGCGCATTTTTTTGGCCACAACACAAGGTGGGGATTAGGATGGAATATCGGCACATTACGTATACGCAGAGTGGTGCAGATGATGCTGCAAGATAGTGACGAAATTCATTGAAAATCGGCAATTGATGGAACGACCCCTAAAGAAAAAGACACACACGCGGCTCCTCCTCTGCATATTTGCCTCTTTCTCTCTCTCTAAATATCAACATCCTTCTCTTTTCCTCTCTCTGCATCTTTCTCTCTCTCCTCTCTGTAAATCTCTGCATCTTTCTCTCTCCTCTCTGTAAATCTCTGCATCTTTCTCTGTTTACGAATGCCGCCCGCTAATTTATTTGAAAAGCCATTTGTTACCTTTGCCTCTGCCGCTGCCACTGCCTCTGCCACTGCCACTGCCTCTGCCACTGCTTCTGCCTCTGTTTACATGTCGTTCAGTACGCCAGTTGTCCGCTTATCCGCTCTGTCCACTCTGTCCGTTCATCTATCTGTCTTTGTCTATGTGCGTGTCCATGTGTATGCGTTGGATAAGTGTGTTTGTATTTGCTTTCTGGTTTTTAGATCGCGGCATTACATACACATTTACATTTAGCGCTAATTCAATTTGCAGTCCCTTGCAGAAAAACAGAAGAATGAAAATGGGCAATGGAAATGGAAAAGCAGTGCCAAAAAAAAAGTTGAAAGTTCAGGCGGCCCCAAAAGAAATACCAGACACAAAAACACAAAAACACAAACACAAAATTCCCCACTAATTGTTTATATATTGAACATAAATATACATCGAAATGCGAGTAAATACATTTGCATACATACATATATCGTCCGAATCGTTCGAGTAGTACTATATATACATATGTATGTTAAGGTTTATGTTCAATGAGACGCTCAAATGGGATTTATAATCAATTCATTTAGTGACCGAAATAAATGTATATACTACCTATAAAGACAGAGAGTGAGAAAGAGAGAGAGAGAGAGAGAACTGGAGAATGCCAGAAAGAGAGAAATGAAGGCAGCAAAGTATCAAAAAAGAAAAAAAAAGGAACGAAGAATAAAGAAAGAGAGAGTGAAAGCTAGAGAACGGCAGAGAACGAGATTTTATTGAATTATCCAAAAATACACCCAGAAAAATTGATTACCCAAAATCCCCCATACAGCATATATACCTCAAATTTAAGGAAATATTAAAAGACATTTTAAGGAAATAGACTATTTGAGGTCTTCATTTCGTATAATTTTATTCCCACAAGGCATAAGATAAACCAAAATGTCCTACTCCAGTAAATCAAACCAGTAGACACTGGTGCACTCCTTCCGCAGACTCTGTGAAATGCAGCAGGAAACATCGGGACATGTCCTGTTTAAGTGCATAGCAGTCTACAGAAAATAATCTTCTGGGATAGAAGCAGGAAGAAACAAGGAACAATATTCTGGTGTTTTTGTTAACAAGCGTCATAGAGATGCTTCCGGAAAGAAAATACCTATATACCTATACCTGCATGGATATTTTTGCCAGTGTACTCGTGGAGCGAACAGCTGCCAATTGCTGGCGAATGCCTCCTCCAGCTATCGCTCTATAATCGACCAATATATACTCGTATTTGTAGTCTTACTCGTACTCGCAATATATGCCAAACCGATACACACAATTAAAAGTTTATTTAGTGGAAAATCGTGAAAATCGGGAAAATCCGAAAATATGTACATACATACACACATGCATACATATTCTTTTTTCGTGTATGTGTGTTGTGTGTGTTTTGTTAAGCTTTAGTAAATACTTGAAAAATTTAATGCCGTTTGGCCAATAATTAAGAAAGAAACATTTCCAATAATCCCATGGCACATGCCACACACTTCCCTTCAAAGATTTCCCCCTCTCTCTTTTGGATCACAACACAAATCTTGCGCATATTTTGATATATTAATCATACGCACAGTTGGCCGTTGGCAGAATTTGATTTGCTACAGAGAAAATGTGCATAAATAATACAAACATAGCACAGCGAAAGAGAGAAAGATGAACAGAAACATAAACAGAACGAGAACGAGAGAGATAGAAATAGAAATAGAGAAAGGGATAGCGAGAGAATCAAATTGGAAAATTGGAAAATTTGAAAATTTATTGAAACATTTCGCCGTCCACGAGGGAACCGGACCTAATGGACCCGCAAGATGTTCGCATTTTCTAAAGAGATGGAAATGATGGATGAAAAGGTTGCATCTCAAACTCAATTTAGGGGAAAAAACGAACTTAGGTCCAAATGAAAGCAAAGGAAAAACAAAGAAAATGAAGGAAAATCGCCAATTACAACGAAAATAATGAGAAAACCAAACACCAAGGAACGATTAATGAGAAGACAAATTTGAAAATGGAAGGAAAAATTCGTAAAAGATAAACGGAAAATGGAAATTACAAAATCAAATTGTAAACACAAGGAGAATGGAAACGGTGAAGCGATTTGGGGGGAAAAATAAACAGATGAGAAAATAGCAAAGCGAATAGAAGGAGAATACTGAAAAGAGTAATGTGAAAAGAGGGAAAATGTGGGAAAAAGAAAACCAAAATCAGAGATGACTGAAAGACATCCTTTGCAAACATCCTTTGGAAACACCTGTCTTCAGAGCAAACTCCTTGCTAATGTTTCCACTGCAGCTAATACTCCAAAGTGCAAAAGACCACGAAATTCCCATTCATTTTAATACAAAACTTTAAAATGTATTCAATTTTGCACATATAATTCTTTTTTTTCCAATTTTCTTTACCTTTTCGTATTGTTTAATGTTAATACTTCAAACAAAAATATGTACGGGTTCCATAGCTTATTCAAAAACACAAGTCTTCAAATAAGCTTAAATTTGGTCTTTGATCTTGGTAAAAGCATTTGTTCACGCACTTCTGTCAGACATATTTCTGACAAGAGCTGAAATGCAATTGCGATTCCCAGAATTCCGTCTTTACAACGGAACACAGAGGAATGCTTCCCCACTGCAACATTTTTTTTGCAAGGTCAAAAAGCAATATTCGATGGACATTGGCATTTACCTTTCGTCATGCCAGAACGGTTTTTTCCTAGAACTGAAATCGCAATCAATTAATTTTTTGTAAACCCTTTTCTGTGCAACCAAGACTAATGCATTTCCCGTTTTTCCAATTCCCACGGGGGTAGGCCACTGCAATACTGAGAATCCGTGGGCGTTTTAGCTTTGAGCATATTGCTCTGAAATGATTACAAGGATTAAAAATGGAGCCCCTGCAAACCCTGCCTCATAGGTGGTCCTTGAATTCATAAATATAGAATTTATGGGGAATTCCCTTTATGGATGCCTCTGAATTTTTTTCCAAAGGGAACTCTTTTGTGCGACACGTGTTCGCATCAGCATCACCATTTTTTTTTTTTAAATATGTTATCTGTATCCGAACTGCTTCGTACCTCCTTAAGAAGCATAACTCTCAACACTGCAACACTGCGTATGCGTTATAGTCGTGATATTCAGCATTTTGTAAATGTTCCAAAAAAAATATTCGATAAACATTGGCATTTACCTTTTATCGGTCGAATGGCCTTCTCCGTTCTCCGTCTGACTGCTCCTTCCGTTCTCCTTTCCGATTCACCTTTTGTATCTTTTTTTTGTTTATTTGGCTTTCAATTTTTTCTTCTTTCTTTTGATTTGATTTGATTTGATTTTTTTATTAATTCTCTTTTCAATTTAGAATTCTTTCCGCTGATCAGCTTTTCGAGTTGTCTTTTATATTCTGGTGTCTCTGCCAAAATCACAACAATAACCGAAAAAAAAACCAACAAACAACATTAGGACTTCTTGTGCGTGTGTGTGTGTCTCGCTGCTTAAGTGTTTGTGTGTGTGTGCGTGTGTGCTTTATGGATCATTATATATGTATGTAGAACTGCCGAACTATACACTCGTGGAATTTAAAACAAGAATTCGCGCGCGCGCTGATGAAATCCGCGATTTTCAAATCAACAATTCTACCTCCGAGGCAGAAAGCGAGAGAAAGAGAACAAAGGACCAATACTTTCAACACAAACACACAAAAAAAACTCATTTACAACAAAAAATGTACAAAAACAATTTAGAGGAAGAAAAGCAACCAATTTTTATCGCGAATTTCATCTACAAAATATCAAATGTCGAATTTCATGTTTCCTTTTCTCTTTAAATCAAAGTCATTTATTTGCCAAAATCTCAAATTTTTTTTTAAAATTTAAAATAAGTTTCCCAATTACATTTCGAAAAATTAAAGTCCTCTTCCATTTAAGATGCCTCCTTTTTATTTTTTTATTAGTTTATAATTTTGATTTTCCTTCTTTTTCAAGTTTCGAATTGAAAATTATTTTTGAATTTGGAATTTCTATCTGCAATCAATTTAGAAATTCATTCTTTAACGGATTTCCAGTTTCTTTTATTTTTCGAAATTTTAAAACACGCACTTTTTTCTAAAAACTTTTAAAAAACTCGATTTTTAACGGTAGATTTTAAGGCTTCTTTTTTGGTAATGTGTGTCTGTGTGTGTAAATTTGTGTGTGTGTGTGTAAGAGGGGAAAGAGAGAGAGAGAGAGAGAGAGAGGAAGAGAGAGAGAAAGAGAAATATAGAGACAGTGTCTGTCTTGCTTGGACTCCAAGAACTACAACAACGCAATGTTATCCGCTCGGAGGCTGAACGCCTACTGGATGTTGCACGCGCTGAAAGCTTTCGCAGAATGCCAGCATGCGGCAGCCAGCACGCAACGCGTCGGGCAGCGACGCCGGCAGCGCCGTGCCCACGACGTCGGAGTGCCCGAACAGGAGCCGAATGGCCAGACAGCCAGCCGAATCGAATGTCGGTGGCTGGATGTCGGCTCCAGCTGCACGGCACTAGGGAGGCACTGCCACCAGCAGTGAGAGCGTGTGGAAGGGGGAAGTGGGAGTGCAAGAGGGTGGGAGGGGGAGGGGGAGCCACAGTGGTACTGCGCTTTTTAATTGCATTTTTGGGCAGCCTCGTGCGAGGCGGGCAAAAGCGCAGCGCAGCGAAGCTCTCCTTTGCCATCGCCTGTGCTATGGAATCCATAAAACATATCTGTGTGAATAATTCAAGGCAAATATAACGCAGTCTACACTCTGAAAATCTCTACACTCACGCACACACACTCGCAAGCACACACGCACACAGGTGGGCCGCCACACGCAAGCTACATTCATGTGAGGTGAGGGCAGTGCCAGAGGGACCTTAAGATACAAAATATGGGGAAGGAGGGAGGATGAGCCGCAGTCAACGCATCGGGCACTCTACCCACGAACAGGTGGGAGTTTACTCTTACAAAAATCCCAAAAAGACCGCCCCATCGAAGGGGATACAGAGGCAAAGAAATACTGAAATTAGCCAACAGAAAAATGAACTCAGAAGAACGGCCATGCCTCACCTCAAATGAACATACCCTGGTCACACGCATCTCGAACTCTCCACGGCTGGAAGCCTATCAAAGTCCCCTTTCCGCGCTCCCACCACCGCCTTCCAGTCGCCGTCGCCGTCGCAGTCGACGTCGTCGTCGTCGTCGTCGTCGCAGTCGCGTGTGTGCTAACAAGTGGGGGAGCAACAGTTGAAATGAATGAAAACTTCTCTGCGCCAACGCAGAGCGTCGCTGTCGACGCTGGCTGCCGTTTCATGTGTTGCTTCGCTCACACACCTGATAGGGCGAAAGCTTAGAGGGGTAAGTGTGTGCGGGTGGGGGTGGGGGTGGGGGAGGGGGTGGTTGGATGTTGATGTTGCTTTCCAGTCGCAGCAGCAGCGGCACACTGTTGCTCTTCCCTGGCTGTGTGCGTGGGTGCCTTGAGTGTCCCTTCCTTTCCCTGCGTATGTGTGAGTGTCTCCTCTTTCTATCTCTCTCTATGTGTGTGCGTGTGTGTAGAGAGATTGTTTTTGGGGTTCCGTTAAGCAGCTACTAATTTTTGTTAATCACACCTTTAATGACATGAACTTGACACCATTCCCCGCTCTGGGTTGCTGTGCTCTGCCTGCAATTCACATAAATTAGGCAACCAAATAGACCCCGTTATGTGGCTATCACAGTGTGTGTGTGTGTGTGTGTGTGTGGTGTGTGTGTGTGCAACACTTAATTACTGTTAGCTAGCAGGTCAAGAGCAGCATTAGAGGAAAACGATAGCTAAATGATAGGCTGCCGATGCTTTTTATTCCTGCCTGCAAGAAGATCGTTCCTATACATTTGGCATAAAAAATACAAGAAATTATACTGGATATACTGGGAAAAAATACTATAAATACTAGCAAAATACTAGACATATGCGAGATTACTATTAATTTTAATAATTAATACTAATATCGAACTTAAAAATCCTAAAATAATACCAGAAAAATAGTAAAGTGATACAATATTGATAAAATTATGGCGATAAGATAAGGCAAAGCATGCACACAATATCCAATCTATTAAAAAAGATTCCATATTGTACTTTTAATTCAATTTCAAAAGTGTGGTTGAAAAATTGTTGGAAACAATAAGGTTTTTCACACCGATCGCTCTTAGTGCTCAGAATTATGTACCTTAAGTATAAGAAGAGGGAATGGGATAAGCTTTATAAAGCGACACACAACTCCTTTTCTGTGTGGCATGTGAAAATCTCGCAAAAGTTCAGAGTGCACTTTACCCCCGAATACTCGTGCGTAAGCAGCACAATGATTTTAATGATCTGCCAGGCGGCAAACGAAACCAGAAACGTTTCCTATATTGTGTCTAAATATGTAAATAACATTATTGTGTGCCCCTCGTGATTTATGAGCACTAAACCATGTTTATTGGAAAATTATGAGCAATTAGTGTAAATTGAAAGCTTCCCAGATTTGTTAGTACGATTATTTTGCATTTGAGTGGAGCACTTGAAATATACTATTTTAGAATAATTTTCAAACGCAAACACATGGTTAACATATATTATAAATATATTATATTAGCCATGCATATGTATTTTCCAGCACTGATATTTAAGTGTATTATACATTCTATGCATTGAGCCTTAAGCCCATAAATGTTTGTTGATATGTCTTAGGAACTGGTAGAAAGCTCATATACCTTGTATTCAGATTGTAAAAATTCATTTTATGATATAATTCATTCATCAATTTAAGGCATAATGCCTGAATACCCCAGTATTATATACATACATATAGCATTCAGTGTATAAACAGTGACTTTTGGGGAAAAATAGTCAAACTATTAATGAATTAAATATTGTGCATTTTATGAGTTCATGGGGAATAATGTTCATACTAAACCAATTTTGTATCGCTTGTGAAATTGTTTTTTGTAGAGGGATTATAATTATTTCCACAGAAAATGCGTCGCCATTGTCAGTAGGCACAATGTGAGCGTTCCCCGCCCAACAGCTGCTGCAGTGCCCGCCCCTCCATTGGCGGCGAACTCCTCAAAGTAGTTCCCGTAAAGGGCGAAGGTCAGCAGGTGGTGTTGCGGCTGGCGCAGCTCCAGCTCCGTGTGGGTGTGGCTGTCGTTCCCAGGGACCTCCTGCATGCTCCAGGCCACCTCCGAAGGCTGCAGGGCGTACAGTGAGGAGGTGAGAGTGCTCGGCATCAGCAGGCGGCGCGGCCGCTTGACAAACTCCCCGCTGATCCGCAGCGAAGTGAACACCACGCCCTCGCCGGGGCCTTCCAGCTGATTGCTGAGCAGGCCGCAGCTCTCGAGGCTGCCATTGCGGCAGGCAAAGAGGCCGCACAATCGAATGGAGCTGTACTGCTCCTCCTCGTAGCGACGCTCTGCCACGGAGACGCCCAGGCGATAGTGGTACTCGGCTTGAGCACCGAGCAGGTTCCAGCTGAGCCGGAAATCGCAGCAGAGATCCGCCTGGCAGAGCCGCTTGCTCACCGAACTCCCATTGACCAACGGCAGGGCCCAAGTGGAGAAACTGCCAATGTCCGGCTGCTGGAGCAGCTTCAGCTGCACTGTCGCACCCTCTTTTTCATTCCGAATGGTCTCCTCTGAGGGCGTCCATTGCGAGCCTTCGGTTGGCACTTGGGCCAGAAGCAGCTGTCGCTGACCCTCCGCCTGATCGGACACCATGATTCTGGTGAGGGCACCCTGCTGGCCGGCATAAATGCCACTGCCACTGATCCCTGCCAGTGGCACGCTGGCACCGGCCGCCAGCAAAGTCACATTGTTGGCCCAGGCCCAGCCCTGCTGGAGTTGAGAAGCTGACCACAAGAGAGGACGGATTTATCAAAAAAGACAGTTAAATATAGGGGATCCGTAGTCCCAGATCTCGCTGTCTTACCCGTAAGGAAGGGCAGCTCCGAGTTGAACATTTTGGTGACAATCACATGGCGTATTCCCAAGCGCTCAACCAACTCCTGGGCCGGGGTAAAGAACAGCATGTCGAAGCAGATAAAGTGCCCGAAGGTCACACCAAAGTCCGTCCGGAAGGTGGCCAGCTCTGCGGATTCGGTGCGATTGGTAAGCGGCTCCAGGTAGAGGTTCCACTTGCGATACCGCGACACCACCGCCCCGTTCCTGTCGAACACCACATTGGTGTTGTAGACGTTGTATCCCCTACTGGAGGCAGGGTCCTCTGCCCGTTCCTTGACATTGACCACCAAATATGTGCGTGCACTGCGTGCCGCACAGGCCAATCGCCGCAAGAACTGCGCCACCTGGGGATCATCCCCATCGTGTGTCTCGCACAGACTGTTCTCCGTTTGTGCCGGCACCGCCGTCAGCGTGAGCACGCTGTTGAGGGTGGCCTCGGGAAAGACCAGTATATCGCTGATCCCACTGGCAGCAGCAATCAGCTGCAGATAGGCGGAGAGATTCTCCTCGAGCAGCTGCTCGGAACTCCCGCTGAACACCGCCGGCCGAAACTCTACCACGCCAGCTCTGTAAAAGCCGCCATCGCCTCTGATCGGATGACGAGCAGCAAGGTCCACTGCCACCACCACACAAAAAACCAGCCAGTGTTTTAGCCACATTGATCGTATCTCGAACGACGCCAGAGCCAGACTGAGAACCCAACCGGTTCTCCATTCTCGGTTCTCGTTCTCTCCGTCTCTCACGAAACGGCAATCACGCCATGCCTTGTGTGCTCAAGCTATCTGTTCAGATCTCTGTTCAATCTTATCGTATATACCCGCAGATAATCATCGCGGCTAATCAACGCGTCTCGCTTTTATTGCTGATATTTTTCAATTTTAATGAACATTCCATCTGCTTGTTCTGTGGCAGCCTTTTAGGCGAAACAAACTCGAATCAATTGAGGGGAACTTTAATGTTTCAAAGACGGACGAATTTCAACTGGAATCTCTTGCATTTTTCAGTAAATATGTCTATTAATTAGAGATCGTCTACACAGGCAATAAATAAATGGAAAGCAGACTCCACCAACACCGAAGATGGTGCGCCCAAGAAGACGAAGCGGCTGCGTGTTCCACAGAGAAGTCTTTGTATTTGTATTGATTGTAATTAGTTTTGTAAAATCTTAGCTCTGTGTCCGGAAAAAGATTAGACGTATCATCCACTAAGATATTGGCCATTCCTTCTTCTCCTTGTACGAGTGTGGAGCCAGCAAAGAGACCAAAGTCTCTTCATCTTGAAGAGCAGCCCGGAAATAGCACCAACGCACAGTGTGGCCTCAGCCGAAATTCCAAACTCTGGATACGGCTAGTCATCTGCGTCAAGCGATGTGTGAAATTGTTGTGCTCCACCCGCAGAATGCGATTGCTATCTGCGATGGCTTTTCTGCAGCTTCTTGATCAGATCGTTCACCTGAATCACCTTTTTAGGCGAACTCCTTATGGACTCATATCTGAACGAAGACAGCGAAATTGTTGGTATCGAAAATGTTTGCAAAGATGTAGACACATAATAGAAATATAGCATTCTAACATTAAATATTATTGTACATATAAATAAAATCGTATTTAGAAAATTTAAAAACAAAATTTCAGATAATTTTTTTTGCTTTTTATATAGTTTTTCCAGTTTTGGTTTTTTATTCAATCCAGTTTCATTTTACTCAAAAATATTGATCACACTGCTTTCCAGTGCTTCTTCGCTCCGGGATAATATGGTCGTAGGCTTCTCTTATATAATCGAAATCAATACGCAGCTGTTGAATCTCTGGGACCCACTCTTGGAGCTCCTTACATGTACATGGGATTCGATGTGCGGCTTCAGTTTGATAGGAGACAGCCTACGGATTGATTTCTCCAGGGTGAGTGATTTGCCTCGCAGATTTCCTTTCTCGAATCCGTTATTGTTGCATCACGTTCAGCTAGCTCAGAGCTGTCTTGCTGTTTGGAATCTGAATCCGAACATTAGCCTTTAATGTGACTAACAAAAATAGGCAAAAACCTATCGAGATATTCAGTGCGGCTACGGAAATGCCTCCTTCCAGCTGGTATACTATACTGCTAGAAGATATTCACCATAATATTCTCTCTTTGGGGATGTATTTCCATGTATCTGAATATAGCTTAGCACCAGTATTGCGACCATGTTAGAGCAATTTCGATGGGAATGGAAGGCATGAAGGCACGCCACTTACATTTCCTCTTATCATTAAATTAAACTATTTATATATTTAAATAAAAAGAAAGCCAACACATTGAGTAATAGCCCAGCGGATGATTAGCCCCGCAAGAGGAGTAGCAGTGGCATTAGCAGACCAGCGCCAAAGAGCACGAGCCGCGAGGATCCATTCCTATAGCCACAGGCCACTTGCTGCTCCTCTGAGCTGGCGCCAAAGGTACACTTCTCATCGTAGTAGTTACCGTAGATGCCAAAGGTCAGGAGATTGCTGACCTCTACAGAGCCGCGCAGGGCAAAGCGCACATCATACTGGTAGCTGTATTGGAAATTGGATGCCAAATGGAGATTTAGAGATAGGAGAATGCGAACTGCGATGGACGATGGACTCACCTGTAATCTGATGACTGCTCCTGCGACCATTCGAACCGTGATGGGTCCAGGGGCAGAAGGTCATCCAGCACGCTGTTCGGCATCAGGAGGAACTCGCGCGACTCCGGATAGGTGACCCCGATCTCCAAACGGGTGAAGGCCACACGCAGCCCTGGCTCCTCCAACTGTTCCGAGGAGAGCAGATCGCCGCACTCTTCGATGGTGGGGCCCGAGCACGCGAACAGGCCGCAGTTGCGTATGTAATTGGCGTCCACACTCTGCTCATTGCGCCAGCCATCGTAGGCCCCCAGCCGGAAACTCGCTGACCGTCCACTGCCGCCTTCCAAGGGGCGCCACTCGATGTCAAAGTGACAGCAAAACTTTCCGTGGCAGATTTTAATAGTAAGATTGCCGGACTGGTTCTCTGCGATCGGAATAAGCTCACTCGTGTAGTTCTCCAGATAGTCCCGTTTCATCGTAAAGTTCGAGCTACTGATCGCCTCTCTGGTGGCCCTCAGAGCTCGCCTCTGACGCCTCTGACGAATGGGTCGTCGCTGTGCATACTTTGGCACCTTTGCCACATGGAGGCTACGCTCGCCGGTGCCCTGCACTATCACGCTGGTGAGGGCGCCCTCACGTCCATGGTAGATCCCGGAACCACTGCTACCCACCAAGGGGCGACTGGCGCCGGCGGCCAGCATGTTCACATCGTTGGCGTAGGCCCAAGCCTGCTGAGTTTGCACAGCTGTCGAGGGGGAGACGGAGATACGTGCAGATATTGAGGGGACTAATCTTTAAGGCACTTCATCTGGAGAGGGCTTCTCTAATTAAATGCCACTTAGGGTAGATAGCGGGACTCTCCGACTCGACGCTGACACTCACCTGTGAGGAATGGGAGCTGGGAGAACCACATGGTCGTGTAGATAAAGTCCGTGATGCCCTGCTCCAAGATCAGCTGATGGGCCGGGGTATAAAACAATATATCGAAGCAGGTAAAAGTCCCAAAGGTCACGCCAAAGTCCGTCTCGAAGGTCTCCAGCTCTGGCTCGTATGTGGTGTTCCTGTTCTCTCCATAGAGATGCACCTTCCGATAGCGGGAGATGACAACCCCCTGCCGATCGAAGACCACATTCGAGTTGTGGATATTAAGGCCATCGGCGGCACAGGGCCGTGGATCCTCGGGCGTGTCCGTGCACAGCTTCTTCTCCGACACATTGATCACCAGGTACTTGCTGACATTGCGAGCGGCACAGGAGAGGGACACCAGGAACTCTGCATAGTACAAGGCATCGGGATCGGTCAGGCAGGGGGCGATCTGATCCTTGGGCTCCGGCACAAATGTCTGCGGACCCAAGCTATTGATCGTGAGCTCCGGAAAGACAATAATGTCCGTCTCGCTGGCATTCGCCGACTGTACGATCGCTAGATAACCGGCCAAATTGTCCGACCAGGCGGAGTTGCTGAGCACGGTATGGCGGAACTCCACCACTCCGGCCGTATAGAAGTCGCTCTCGGCGATCGACGCCTGCAAAAGCACACAAAAGCAAAATGTAAATAGCTGGGAAATCCCCAGAATGCAAACAATTGATTCCCCACCTGAATACTCAGGCCAGGGAGCAGCCCAAGGGTCAAGCACAGCCAAAGGAGCCTCCAACCAGAGTTCGTTGCCATGTTGCCACGCTGATGAGTGTCTGTTCGGGTCTGGGGCACACCACACTTCTTTTATAGCCCACATCCAGCCATCGTTATCCGGCGCACGGCTAATCTAATCGTCAATCGCCAACGTGTGTCGCACTCTCCCCCTGGGAAGAGAGAAGAGAGTCGACAGACCGATTCGATCCTCTCCGTTCAGAGAATTTGAGTTGGAGATCTGGAGACCCTGGAGACCCTGGAGACCCTGGAGACCCTGGAGACCCTGGAGACCAGGCGACATTATTCGCACTCTTGGCGGACATTTGGGGCTATTATTATTTGTATTCTAATGCCATGTTTGTGGGCCGTGGCCATGATTATTGTATTTTTGTGGGCATTGACCATTGGACTGTATTTCGGGTCAACTATTGTTATACATTTTTTGCAAGCCTTATCGGTGCCCAGCCCCAGACTAACGTTACTATTGTTAATCATCAATGGTCTCATGTTCCATGTACACTCAGAGAAACAATTTCTCAGGGTGCACCAATGGCTGATATAAAACAACTTATTTCTTTACATTTTTTATTAAAACGCGTACACTTATGCGGTCTCATGATCTATTACCTCGATTGATGAAATAACTTCATTAATTTCCATTCAGATTTTTGGATTTTTATGGCGGTAGGCATGTTCTTTTATCAGCCTTCGAAGGCTTATCAGCGATTGATTTTTTATCAGATTCGAAGATTGCATATCTTTCTCGGAACTCAGGGTGGGACCATCTGTACTAATCCACACATGTTTAATATAAATTTGATAAGTCAATATAAGAAAATAATATTTTAATTTATCTGGTTTATCCATTGCGAATTTACATGTGCATATTCAACTTTTTTTTTTGAAAACCCACGTGTTTAATATACAGAATAGTAATCATGTATCTGAACTTATCCAAAGTTATCCAAATATATCCGCATTTATCCAAAGATACCGACTTTGATCCAGAGTATTATATGAGATTCAACTTGTTTACAATTGTTTTATATGTATTTTTTTTTATCCAAAAGTTATCCACATTTATCCCAACATTGAACCGGAACCATTTGATATGAAATTCAACTTTTTTACAATTATTTTATATGTATGTTCTTGTAATTATCCAAGCGGTTTTAAATTTATCCGTATATATCCACATTTATCCAAACATATCGAATTGTATCCAGAACATTTTTATATGAGTTTTGACTTGTTCACAATTATTTTATATTATTTTTTAGTTATCCAAAAGTTATCCAAATTTTCCAAAGCTATCCAGAATATTTTCAAATGAAACTCGACTCGTTTAAAATCATTTAAAATCTTTTTTATTTATCCAAAAGTTATCCTCATTTATCCCAAGCTATCGACTTTGATCAAAATAATTTTCATATGAAATTCAACGTTTTTACAATTATTTTATATGTATCTTCTTTAATTTATCCTAAAGGTATCCACAATTATTCAAATTTATCCAAAAATATCGAATTTTATCCAAACATTTTTTTAATTTACAATTATTTTATATTATTTTGTAGTTATCCTAAAATTATCCTAAAGTTATCCTAAAGTTATCCACATTTATCCGCATTTATCCACATTTCTCCAGAGCTAATGAATATTGTCCAGAACATTTTTATATGAGTTTAAACGGTCATACAAGTGATTTCTATGATCTTATAGTCATCCAAAATGTATCTGGAATATTTTTAAATGGAAATCGACGTGCTTATGAATCTTTTGTGTATCCAAAAGTTATCCACATTTATCCAAAGCTGTAATAACTCAAACCATTACAAGTTTTTTAATTATTTTTATCTAATTTGCAATATTTGCTTTCAAAGTTTATCAAAATCTATATTATTCGATATGTTTTCGATCTAAATATCGATAAGGCTCCTTTGATTTCATTGATCAATTTTATGTAAGCTTTCAGTACCTTTAGGTATTATTTGGGTATTATTGTTTTGATACATATATCAAACTTCTTAAAACTAACTTAATTGTCGAATTATAACCATCCTAAATTGTGCTTTCGTATAGATTTCATTTAAGGATTTTGAGAAAATGAAAATCCAATGCAATGCAATGCACATTAGCCTCTTTAAGGTCTTCTCAATTATTTTACAGAAAACTAACCGACTTTTCGGCGTCGAAGTCAATGGACATTTTTCGATAATCATTCCATTCATCGGCAGTTGAGTGAAAACTTATACGAAGTCCACATGTCAGCAGTCAAAATAACTGCCAGCTCCGGTGTGCATCCATCATTCTGGTAATTGCTGTGGCAGCAATCTGCTGCGGAATACTCGTAAAGGTCTCAGCAAACACTTGAGTCGACTCGGCTCCACTTTTGGGTTATTATCCTGCTTCTTTGGGGCTTGTTTTTCTCTCTGTTTTTTTTTCCGTTGGAGCAAAGGTACATAAACGAGTTTATAATCCCATCCGCACATCCTCTCGCATGCAGCACTTAATGCATTTCCATACGCTCCAAAGCGAAAGACCCATAGCCTCCGAAAAATCCTTTTGGCTGCCTGCGAATCTTAATACTGAATGCAACATAAATTCAAGTGGCAGAGACTCCCAAAAACACCCACAGACTGCCACTGACTCAGACTGGAAGACAGACTCAGCCGCCTCCAGGCCCCACTCGACAATCCTTTCGGTTTATCTGCTTCCATGCTCGCTCCTTCCTAGGCTCTGATGCTCTCGTTTCTGGGCCAGGCAAATTGATTTGCGGTAAAAAGAAAAGTTAGAGCCGAAAAAAAAAAGAAAATAAAATTAAAAAATAATGTTTGAAAATTTCTTGGTCATATATTTTAAATACAAAAATTTACCCAAGGGAGACGAACCGTGCGGTCGTAGCACATATACGCACGCACATGTACATACAGACGGTGCTTCACGGTCCTGTTACCTGTTCATTTTATGCGCAAAAGAAGCGAACGGTAAAACACGTTAAAAGCTAAGACGAGGTCCCAACAACAGCAACAACAACAGCAACAACAACAGCAACAACAACCACACCAAAAGCCACACAAAGATGTGGAAACTGGAGAGAAATTGAGGCATGGCAGGCGGGGCGAAGAAACGCGGTAGGAAAATCATATTGCACTCACAACGAAAGTGGGACACACTTCCATTCCTTCATGAATATAGGATTGAGATTATCAAGGAGAAAGATGGATGACTGGGTGGTTATGTGCTCTAGAACTTTAGGGACTATTTCAAAATGATTCGAAAATTGTACATTATAGAAATACGGAAATACGGATCTTCCATATATGCATTTCCTGAAATGCTACGAGTATTCCTGTTACGAATCGCCCCAGAAATGATTGCTACCCAGCTACCCAGCTACCCAGCGGCAAGGTCTCGGTTAAATGCTGGCAAAGAACGTGGAGCGGAGGCGGTCGGTGGTTCATTTAGTTTTTTGGCCTGGAACCTGCCCCACATATGGAGACGTATATGCATGAGTAGAGTATATGTATGTATACCCATATATGAATGTATGTATCGTTGGGGGTTGGTGGGTTTGAGGGTCGTTGGGTGGTTGGGTGGTTGGGTGGTTGTGTGCTCCATTCGTTGCTACTTATGTTTAAGCTTCGTATTTAAGCTTTTTGCACGATTTCCTCTAACAAATGGATTTTCACTTGTTGCCCAGTCAGACGCACACACACCCTCACATGTGTGTGTGTATGTGTGTGTGTGTGTGTGTGTGTGTGTGTGTGTATGGTGTATCTGTGTGTTGTATGGCCTTGTTGTCATGCTCATTTTTCTCTAGATTCCCACGTGCTCCTCTTGGACCTGGGACTCAATTCCGCTTTTGCTCTTTTGCTCACAAATAATTTAATTTCTTGGTTCGTCTTTTATATTTTTCCACCCTTGGGTATCCTTCCTTTTTCTTTTGGGCGTACTTTCTGTGAATAATCCTGGGGAAAGATCCCTTGGCTTTAAGTTAAGTTTCGACCAATCGATGAACATTGATTCTCTCTCTCTCTCTCTGCATCTTTCTCTCTTTGTTGATTAGTGACATCATATTCCTTAGCAATGCAATATTGGGGGGATTGGAGACTGATGGCTGATGGGTGATGAGAATGAGTTGTGTAGGATGAGCGAGCATTGGGTGGCTCTGGTGCTCTGCCTTCTGGGCCTGAGCAGATTTTTGTCTGCTTGATTAATTGCAATTTTGTTGTTGCCCTGAGGTCGGGCAATTTGTTAGCCACCGAAGGGAACATGGCCAAGAAGGGTGCTCTTACATGTGTGTGTGCGTATGCGTACTCGTATGTAAACTAAAAAGTATTATTAATGATGGCCACAATGGGCGGCAGTTCTCAGTTCTCAGAGCTCACTGTTTTCCTGCATTTGACATCACTCATACGACGCGTTGTCTGAGATTTATGCCAGCCCAGAACAGTGCGGATGGATGCAAGGGGTGGTGTGTGTGTGTGTGTGTGTGTGTGTGTGTGTGTGTTCAAAGGGTGTGAAGTGGGTCTGGCTTGCCGGCTGACTGATTAATAACGAACGCTGAGGGCCAGCAACAATAACAGCCACAAAAAAAACCATGAACAAAAATAAACATGGCTTCAAAGACCGAAACTTTAGATACACTTCCACAATTCAGAGAATAGTTGTTAAGGAAAATGCTCAACACCAAAGACAACACCCCAGTCACAATATCTACTTCATTCTAATATTTAATGATTGGCAGAACAATAACTTAAAAGAAAGTATATTTTGGAAAGTGAGTTTTCTTCTTTAGTGTCGTAATTGGATTACTGGGGCCTAGAAACAAAAAGCGATCATCTTTTCATTGCAAAATTGTAATACACTTGTGGCAAAGGGTATCACAAGGCGAGTGACGAATTATATAGCCCCCCCACTCCACCAACCTCAACACACAGACACACAACGAACTTTATCTATACACGAGTCTCTGTCTCGTTTTTTTCCCGTTTCCCATTCCTCCCTCTCTCTCTCCCGTTCTTTTGCTCTTTGCATGAGACTTGCGGCTTTGTACTTTTCCAGAGAACTGTGTTTACATGTCTGCGATTAGCCGCATTTTGTGCAGAAAGGAGTTTCTTTGCCTTCAGATGATGGCTGAATCAATATTCAATATATTTAACTTACTTACATATAAGAAACACAAAATAATTTAACATTTGCCAACACACAACTGAAAACAATAAGGATTTAGTTTCTAGTTTATTTTTCTCTTTTCGATGTAATCTTTTTTACATTTAAGTTGAATATATTTGACTGGAAATGTTGTCAATTCGAATTGCAGCATTTTCATTGAGTTCTGAAGCCTATTAAGCCTTTGTATCAGCTTTCATCAATTATTCCCACCTTCTGATTCTCCTGGCATTGCAGAGTCCTTTTATGGACGAGTTCATAGCCCGATTCCTGTTCATGTCAGGCCTCTGATTTATAGTCGTGTATCTGGCACAACCTCGTCGTCCAAACGTCCAAACGTCCGAACGTCCCCCACCTGGTGACCCACCTGGTGTGGTTTAATAGCCTTAAACGCGTTGGCTAATAAGTTTTCTCCAGGTTTCCTCCCCCTCTGGACGGTAGGGGTGGACTTGGCGTTTGCCTTTTGCTCTTCGAGATTTATTGACATATAAATTTAATGCCCATCCACATCCACAGCCACCTCCATAGCCCCCCATAGCCCCCATAGCCCCCCATAGCCCTCATTGCCTCCACATGTGGCGAAACAAAGTTAGGAGCAGTCGTTGATTGAATGCGCTTTACTGCCTGGGATTTCCGTTAGTAAATTGAAAAAAGAAACAGCTTGGAAGCCAGCCACCCTCCCGCTCTCTCTCAAATCATGTCCCTAGTTTTTTTGGGATTTAAATAGATTTTTTTGTAGCTTTTTTTCTGATAATTGAATGACTAAAATCGATCTGCGGACTAACAGATTGCATAGTGGTTCGGGCAGGGAAATAGATACATCCAATGTCGGTCCATTTCCTTTCCATTCGATTTGCAATTCAACTTTTGATTAGCATCAAATAAAAGAACGTGTAGATACACCTCATACTCATCCATAGCATCGCTATCAGCATCATCATCATCATCCGTATCCATATTCGCAATCCCAATCATCATCTCCATCGTTATCTCTATTTTTTCGATGACTTCTTTTGGGTATTTTTCAATGTCAGCGGAATGCAGTTGGCAAAAAAGAAAGAAACTTTCTCTGTCCTACAGACAGCAATGGGACTTTTCAATAGACAGAATCAAGCGCCATTAGTTTGACTGATTTCCTATGGCTGGAGGGAGGGGGGTGGCACTGCCAGTGCCAGTTTCTTGCAATGGAATCGAATCGAATTGAATTGAATTGAATTGAATTGAATGGAATACCAGACTCCCATGCATGAAATGGATCCCCAGACCAGACCAGACCAAATCCCACACCCGAACAGGTAGATAGCTAAGCCCCGAACAGGATACAAAAGCCATAAGTCAAGGAGAAGCAGCATCAGCAGCAGCACACAAGTAGCAGCACAGGATGACAAGGACGAGGAGCACGACTCGAAATTCAATTCAATTTCTTAGCTCATGAAACGATGCCAGAATACCGCGACATTTCCCTCAGAGCTGCATGCGTGACACGAGCCCGAAGCCCGAAGCCCGAAGCCCGTCCCCCATTCCAGCTGGTGGATTTTCAAATAAACGTTCTCATGGAGGTCCAAACCTTAATGATTATGGATGTTTTCTATAAATAACAAGAAAATAAGGCTAGCGTTTCTTTGATTATTTCCATTTCA
The DNA here is from genome assembly GCA_963969585.1 of Drosophila helvetica. Taxonomy (NCBI): domain Eukaryota; kingdom Metazoa; phylum Arthropoda; class Insecta; order Diptera; family Drosophilidae; genus Drosophila; species Drosophila helvetica. Next base: position 3,602,098 of record OZ018401.1, on the reverse strand, counting down.
GAAATCATTTCTTAGTGCATCTAGCAAAAAAAACTGTGGCCTCTGGAGGGATTCCTGCCATGGGTTCGTTCTTCTGGAGATTTTAATGTAGCTACGTACAGATATCGATCACGAGCCTGGTTCAGCTCTAATTACCAGCAGTCCTTGGCACACGGCACTCTCTTTCTTCTCATCCAAAAAAAAATGGTCCCACAATTCTTACATCTCATCCCCAGACTACTTTTTGCTTGTCGTCTGGCAAGGTTCAATGCAGTTCAGTAAATATTATGCTAAATTGAGATAATTTGTTGGTTGACACACACACACACAGCCACACACAGCCACACAGGAGTAGGATGTGGATCCTACACCCACATCGTGGCGTGTCGCCATTTTGGCTCCTGGCGTGTCCTTGCGCCATGGCTGAAATGGATTTGCATGTAAATTTGTTTTCGCCTTATAGTCGCACATTTTTTGCTCGATTTTGCACATTTTCCAGATTTCTATCGTAATTGGCGGCTTGTTATAGGCAATACGTGTACGGTATAGGTTGACAGTCGATAGTCCAGATGGTGGCACACACATACACACACAGACAGACTGCAGTTGTGCCTTCTTTGTGTTGGGAAGTGGGAAGTATGGATGCCATGGATGCCATGGATCCATGCCGAATGAGCCGACAGGACCCCTGCTGCGCTTTGTTCTGTACCGAGTACTCGCAGTATGCGAAACAAAAGAATATCCTTGAAAGGATTCTTACATATAAATACAACAATGTTTTTGCACAACAATTAACTCGATAGTCGTTGGGTACAAAGGGTATGGGTATATTGTTTTTGTCTTCTTGTGGCATCAAAAGAGAAATCGCATTGTCCTATAGGTATCTATGCCCAAGGAGCTCTACGAATTAGAGATGCGCTCAATACAATAATTGATAGCCCATAATTCACAATCGCTGAAATTGGGGGGAGGGGGCGCTTTCTGATACCAGAGACTTCGTTTTCGTTGTTATATTGTGCCTGTGCCTCAGACACGATGTCTCCATGGAGGCTATAGTATGTCTCCTTCAGGCTGGAGTATTCCGGTTCCGCACCCACAGCAATAATCAAAATGCTGCACTAATTTAGGTCAAATATCCTTACTAATTCTAGTCGAGACTTGAATCCTTTTTTGATGGATTTATTTGCTTGTGTGTTTTTGCGGTGTTTTGTGAATTCAACAGAATCGATTGGGTATTTGCTTAAAATATTCAAGGGTATTCAGGTCTATGTTTTCCAGACATTATTTTCGGTTGCACGCCCCAACGGACAGGTTGCATTGTCTGAAGCTGGACCAGGGGCTTCGTTTCGGTGCATATTTTCGGTGAAAAGATATGCAAATTTTCATCCCACGGCCCCTGTTGTGCTTACCTGCCATTGTTTTCGGCTGTTTTTCCTCCTCTGTGGACTGACTTAAGTATTTCATGCACTTTCCCCGCTGGCCGTTTTTATTGCATACTTTCCGAGACCGGGGCAAAGGATGAGCCGCTCCACGTAGCCTCAGTTTTGCATTGTCTGTCTCCAAGGACAAGTCGGTGACCGAAAAGAGGAGCCGGACCCAACATCAACCAAAAAGCCCAGGACCAAGAACCAAGAGCCAAGAGCCCACCGACTCCCGACCACTAGCCCACTATCATAATAAATATTGTGAGGCCGTGGGGCAAGTCGTGTGTGTAAAATAGTCATTAAAAAGGGACATGGGATAGTCCGAGTCGAAAGACCGGATCCTATCCTGTAACCATCTGTAGCCTACATGTACCTCTTCCGGTTGCTGGGTTGCTGGGTTGCTGCTGTGTGACAATGCAATTAATTGTTTTGTTTATCGGTTTATCGTAGAGTTTACGCTTGATTTGACCCAAAAGCCGGCCAAACAAGGAGTCCTGTTCCTGTTCCTGTTCCCCGGCTCAGTGTCCATTTATTTATTGGGCTTAGGTCCCAAAGAGGCAGAGATAACGGACGGCCAGGGCGCGTCCGGGTGGGTCGGTGTGGGGCTGGGCGGGGAGCAGTGCAATGGAGTGTGACCAGAGGCCACAAAAAGGCAAGGCAGCATGAGTCCCGAGAGATGAACTTTCAACAAAACTCAAACGAGTTGGAATTGAATTCGTTGTGATTTGGGGTATCCTTTTGGCCCCAGCCCCCTCCAGTCCTCACTCAATCGAAGCCCGATGAGTCCTTGGACGACAGGCACTCTCGCTTTCCCTCCATCTCTTTCGAAATGTGTCTATTTTGGGTATTCGTATTTGCTTGTCCCTTGCCACACGAACCACACGATATTTGCATATTTCCATTTTTCCATTTTTCGACCGGCCACAGGACATCCAAAATGGGTATAACAATGCCAAGAGCCATTACCCAGGACATGGCAGGAGGCAGCCGCATAATGCGCTTTTCAAAAACTAATACGAATATAATGTGTCCACTGGCTGAAGAGCAGCACTTGGGAGGGGGCAGGCAGAGTGGCAGCCATTGCCACATCAAGTGGCAAGGACAGGGCTGCATTGTTGTGACCGTTGCGGACCACTTGCCTCTGCATGGGTCTGCGGATGTGTGTGTGTGTTTCTGTGTGATCGAAGGACACTTCAGCCACTGTATGCGCATAAATATAGAGCAATATTTATAGTAATAAGAGGCGACAGCTCGCATCGATGGCTCAATCGACTAGTCACCAGTGGATGTGTGTGCTGCACATGTTGCTCTTTTTTTAAACACAAAATGAAATGCAGTAATTCGCTAAATACGGACGCAAATGTCGCCAAATTCAATCGAGCTATCATTCGGTATGTTTTGAATAGATTAATTCATGAAGAGTTATAGTGTTGACTCAACTAGCCACTAAAGACCAACCATCCAAAGACTATAGATACAACAACAACAGGGAATAAAATGCCATTCCATGGCGGGGCAAATACTCAGTCTTAGGAATCTTTTTGGATTATGGTTCGGTGCATAGAATGAGAATTGTTGTGTTTTGTTTTTTTTTTAATTATCATGCATTGAACCTTTTGCTTTTGGGCTGATAAACAGTCCCAATGTAATGTACGGTTCAGAGGGAAAGAAAAGCGCCATGTGTACCACGTGCCCAGTAAGTATATCCGATGCGGCACTCATTTGTTGTGAAGCTGGTCGATAATGCACAGACAGACTATCATATTGGAATGAGCATACGAGTACTAGCTGTGATTTCCAGAATATTATTTTACTGTGGATGCTACTAATTTCTACACTAATTTTGAATGCATAATGCTGTTGCCTTCGCTGTTGATGGATGCTCTTCCGCCTCACCATTTCAGATTTATCGATGTATCATCCACCCATAATTTGGTTTGGCTAACAATGTAGCAGGTTTTGGCATGTCTTTAACACAGAGTCTATGCACATAATTTAGCCTCGAAACAATTTCGAAAAGTTAGAATAGATTTTAAAAATAGATTTCGAAAATAGTACCTTCCCACAAATGTTTTTTTTTGTTTTTGCTTGGATCCCAATACACTTGGCATCTGCATAAATAATTCCACGATATTACTTTGTGAATTATTCAAGGTTATCCATGATATAATAAAATCCAATTCATTTTGGAAATTATTATTGTTATCAATGGATAAAAATAAATGTATTAGAAAACTTGGTTGAAGAAGGTTGTTCAAGATTTAACTATTCCAAAAAAATAAATAAAAAATAATAAATGAAAAATAATAAATAAATAAAAAAAATAATTTGATGCAACAAATTATTGCCTGGGATTTATTTTCCCCGCCTCTTTTGCGTCATAATCCAATATTAAGAGATGTTCCATTTATGCATTCATTTCATTGTATACAACTTAAAGATGTTGTCCTTGTGTTGGAGTTCCTTAATTTTCAAAACGATGTCAGCGCAATTTTCCACAAAGCACTTCCTTAGGATGATTGGAGGGGGTGCCTTTAGGAGCATGCTCGTCGTCGTTTGATAGTCAAATTTGTCTGCAGCTCATCCTCAACCTCAACCCCAATCCTTATACTGTGATATACTGTGAGCTTGCAATATTTTCTATACTTTTTTAAGCAGTCCATCCCGAGCATCCGATAGAAATTCCCTCGAATCAAACGTTTCCTCATGCTCGTTGACAGAGAAGTTTTAATGTTTTAATGCCATTTACACAATCATTGCGAACTTCTTAGATTATATACGTCACATTTTCAGGGGAGTAAGTTACACATTCCTTCGCGATATATTGGTTTGTTTGGGTTGTTCAAGTTGGTTTTTTTTTTAGCTAAACATTTGTTCCTTATTGTTTTATGTTAAGGCCGAGCCAAAACCTCCAGTGGTCAACCTACCAAAGAAATACGAGTACGAGTATGGGAAGAGGCGATAAAAACACATTCCTCAAGTTCACTGGGGATGCCTTCCCAAAGGGATCTCTGAATCTCTCTTTGATTATGGCCTCGCTCGTTTGGGAATTGGAGTGGCCTTGTTTTGAATTCAAATTCAATTCACATTCTGAACCGAAAACTGCATTTTGGGTAATTTATTTGTGGTGTTGTGTGTCCTTTTGCGAGTCTACGAGCGAAAATTACGCCAATTATGGATTAATGACGGACCAGAGGAAATACGAGGCGAAAAGCCAACAGACCACAGCAGCGTAAAAGCCGAGAGAATATATATGTACATATATAGGTATATATATATATATGGCAGAGCGATAGAGAGAGAGAGAGATAGAGAGCAGAGAGTCAGACAAATGTTATTAAAGGTAATCATACATATTTGTTGCGTCCGTCAACATTGTGACTGTCAGTGTAGTTGTCGGTGTGTGTGTGTGTGTGTGTGTGTGTGTGTGTGAAAATTCAATTGAAAATCATTTTATTGGCAAAGCAACCAGCATTCCATGCACCCACACCAACACCCACACACGGTGGATGCCCTGACATCCGAATACCCATTCGAAGTACGAGTTAGCGATAATTTTCAGCATTTTCAACACGTCAACGGTACGTGTTGATGATGCCAACAATTTTCCATTTTCCCATTTTCATTTCCATTGCAGCAGTTGTAGCACGGAATCCGAATCGGAAAAGAATTCACAGGCAGCGCCATTATAATGGCATTTCTATTGCCAGAATTTACACACGATTGCACCGAGGGGGGGGTGGTTAGAGGGGGGGAATCCCGTATCCCGTACGCTTCTATTTCATTTCCTTTTTGCATTTTATTACTGCCTGACTGCCGCAGGCAGCTCCCCAGTAGTCCATTACTAGTCGGATAATCGGTTTATCTGATGGATATAACATGCAACTCCACCTCCACATGCAACAGATTAACTTTGTTGGCGGGCGGCTTTTGGGGGCAATATTGAAACATACAAAGAAGATAAATATATCTTCAGTGGGTATAGCCTGATGATTCGTATGGTTCTAGATATAATGATTATGATTATATATACCCATTTTATATGCAATGCAAAGTTCACGTTACACCAAATGAAAATCCATAAATCCATGGCCATGTACAATAAAAAGTTGTACAAAAATATGGATACGAGTAAATATATTGCCAGCATTAAATGTATTTCCCAAGCTAATGAAATAATCCACTGATTGATTGGAGGATACATTAAGATCAAAAAGCATCTATGAGATATGCTCTGTTTGATTTCTGATCTGTTCCGATTCATTTTCCCAAAGGAAGACCATTTCCCATTTCCCGTTGCCAACTGCCCATACCCATTGCCCACTGCCCACTGCCTGCGTGTCCCTCCCTCAACTCCTTTTGTTGTGTGGGTCCCCTTGGGTTCCCATTGATTTGGAGCCCTGTATGGGTGTGTGTGTTTTCTTTTTTGGCCACTTGTCCACGCAGGAAGAGCCCTCCGATTCCATCACCATCACCATCCCAACTCCCTCTCATCATTCCCGCCCACTGTCCCCTGACCCCTCAGGTATACATACATATATACACATGCAGATGTATAATTTAACAGGCTTGGGGTTTGGTTGGTGGTTCAGGGGGGTCCGAAACGAAAAATATATAAATAAGAAAGAATATGATTACGTATACGCAACGTGGAACTTCTTTAACTTCAAGTGCGTGCGTGAGTGGAGGGCAGGGAGGCTGGGGGCGCTCTGTGTGTGTGTGTGTGTGTGTGTGTGTGTGTGTGTGCCTGGTCATTACGCACGTAGCATTTGTGCCGCTCCAGCCACCACCACACCACCCCCCTCTTGTTTGGACTCCACGCTGCCGCATCGCCGAGCACATAAAAATAAATCAAGTTTTTCTTCATTTCCTTTGCTTTTTTTTTGTAGGCCGTCCTTTTTTACTTTCGTTTTGCTTTCGTTTCGATACCCTTGCGGGGAAAGGATACTATACATTTGGAGCATTTGTTTGCCACCTTTGATGCTATCAAGTGAATTGATCAATAAATTGTATTCAATTTCCATCAGCAGATTCAGTAAAGCTATTCTTAAGCACTTTCTGGCAGAGACTGGCAAATGCCTTTTTTTGCTGGGTCAAGTATTATACAGGGTTGAATCAAAGTAAAAACAGACTATAGTTTTATGGACATTTATTCCATTCCATTAGCAGCAAATTAAAACCATTTGCATTCAGAAGAGGAAGGAAAAGGGGATATATAAATACATACATAAATCAACTGTAGAGAAACAGCAAGAGTATCCAAAAAGGCAAGAATCGAGTGCGTGTATGTATTGTGCACACAATCTGCCCGTTTTTAAGATTTTACCTTTTTTTTTTCTTTTTTTGGCATACTTAAAGGGGGGCACCTGTTCCTGATGGACGTATGGACGACAGCGCTGACCGCGTGTGCCTTCTAAACGCGTTTTTTATGCAAAACTAAATGAAGTCCAGAGGGAAAACATAAACGACAGCAACAGGAGGAAAATAAACGAGAATAAAAGCAGCAGCAGACGAGAGCCTGACAAAAGTCAGAGGCAAAAAATAGATCAAGCAATAGAAGCAACAGATAAAATAGCAATAGCAGCCACAACAAAGGGAATGATATAAGTAAGTGAGAGAAGGAGAGAGAGAGTGAGACAGATAGACTGAGACCCAGACCCAGTCATGTCTGCTGTGAATGGCGAATCACTAGAAAGGGCACAAGGTACTAGTAGATTTATTCAACAACTATAAATGCATTTGCATTCGAATAAGTACTCGCGATATTTGTATGAAATGAGAGGTTTTTTATCTAGTCATTTTTAATTTAAACAATATCTACACTGAATTGAGTACTAACATATTTAAGATGTCACCTCAGGCCAAAGACGCGGCAAAAACCTTTTTTTTTTAATAAAACAAATTTATCTTTTCGAAAAAAAAATGTATCTAAAAACATGTTTTATGTGTTTGTTTTGGCTCAATTAGTATGGATATGTATCAATTTTCCCTCAGGGCTCCATGATTTTTCTCATAATTTAATCATTCTTTTTGGATTATAGATATGGCTTTTATTTTTGGCTCAAACATATCTAATTATTATGAACTAAAAAATAGGTATTATCACTGAAGAATATCCTCAAAAATGCAACTTAATTTTTATTGTGCGATGATTACGGTCCCTGCTATAAACTATTCTTATATTCATTCATTCTCCTCAACAACAAAATGCAACATTTTTCACTCTAACTAAAAGGAAGAAGACTCAAATGCTCGTTAAAAAAATGTTTTTCTTTAATATGCTTATACCAATTACCAGTGCACGAGTACAAGTACATAAATACTAGTAGATATTTATATATTCGATATATTGGTAGTTTTGCTATGGAAACACAATCCTCTTGCCGTTCGAACCCTTAACGAGCATAAAATGTTTTTACAAATCTGCAAACAATTAGAAAATTGCATTAAACAACAATAAAATTGAAAGAGGCAACAGGCCAGAGCTTGGAAAGGCAAATCTCTCTTTCTCTCTCTCTCTCTCTCTCTCTCTCTCTCTCTCTGTTTTTGTACATATTTACAATACAACATTTTAATAAAGTCAAAAAGGCGCCAGGGCTCCAGCTTCCTCCTCCAACCAACAAAATAGCTTCAGGGGAAAACGAGAGAAAGAAAAAAAGAGAGAGCAACAGCCATATAGAAAGAGATGGCAAGCACGTGTGTGTGTGTGTGTGTGTGTGTGTGTGTGTGTGTGTGTGAAAGGTAAGACCTAAGGGGAAGCGTAATAAAAATATGAAAATCAAGTGAAATCATTTCCATTCAAATTCAAATGGCACACCAGAACGAGAAAAGGAGAACGGAGAACGGAGAACGAACGAAGAAGTCAGTCAGTCAGTCAGTCAGTCGTCTGTTGGGGGAGTCTTTCAGTTATGCGAGGAGCCGGGGGGATTGGTTCATGGGCACCTGAAAACTGATATTCAATTCAATCAGTTCTGCCTCAGACCTGGAGGGCATCCATCTACACAGCCAAACCGGAGGTTTGGGGATTGGCCAGGACCGCCCATAGAAGGAAATGGAAATGGGAATGGGAATGGTTGAGGGAATGTGTATTTGGGTGTGGTGTTAGTCAATGGATGGAACTGATTCTGAATGAGCAACAGAAATCAGCTGAAAAATAATCTACAATGTATTTCAGAAGAATTTCTTATGGGTATTCATTTATATCCGAACCGAACGGGAGAACCGATAATCAATATTCTTCGATGAATGCCTTGTAGCCTACATATTTCAATTTTCTGTTTTGAATACGGACATGCCATGGACATGGTATTTTATGGGGTTTTTGAACTGATGAACTGGTGGTGCTCCAGTGCTCCAGTGCTCGAAGCGGTGGCCTTCACCTACACTCCAGCATCTGATATTGTATGTCTGCCTGGCTGCCTGGCTGCCACCTGCCACCTGCCTCTCTGCCTCTCTGCCTCACTGCCTCTCTCCGCAACTTCATCCATTACACACCGCACACCCTCCCACCCATATGCCGCCTGATGCTGGCAACTTTGCGCCTCCTCCATTCACTTTAACAATAAATTTCAGCAAATAAATCAAAATGTAACAGAAGCCGTGTGGAATTTTCAAGTGGCAGGTGCCACAGGAACAGCCATCACCCACCACTCACCACCCAAGCCCAAGCCCGAACTTAACCCCCCCACCCCACCTAAGATAAGAGAGAAAGAAAATCAGCATGAGGGGGGAGAAAAAAGTTTTTGATTTTTGTGGAAAAAAAATGTTTGCCCAGGCCTCGAAATCGAATCGAAAGTTATCTTTTGTGGAAAGGGGGAAAAATATGACAGGAAGAGAGGGGAAACAGTTGGGAGAAGCGTGGAGTGAGAGCGTGAAAGCGAGAGAGAAATCGAGAGACAAAGTGAGATGTTAGCTAACCCATAAACAATCTCTCAATGGGAATTCCATCAACAATTATCCCTATGTGTCGCGGCATGTGACATGCGGCAGCCCTCCCCTCGGTCGGTTGCCTTTTCACTCCCCCACAGCCTGCCCCTATCCCCATTGGACAAAGTTTTTCCCGGCACATTGGCCAAACATTGGACACCTTTTAGAGCTTGAAACTTTATGCTGTTTTTGCACCTTAAAACATTCACCGACCAGGAGAGTGAGTCAGGGATTAGGACTGCGACTGCGACTGGGATTGGGACTGGGAAGCAAGGGAATGTGGCAAGCAAATGATGTTAAATCGCACGGAAAGTCACAGCGTGAATCCTGTCCAGCTTCAGAGAATTCCAGCCCAGCGGGTGGACTCCGAGTAGATGTTGTTGCCACTGAAATCGTCATTGCCATTGACGCGTGTGTGTCACAGCGGGGGGGTCCATTTGAGGGTCCCCATCATGCCACAGCCTCTACTGCTGCTGCTGCTGCTGCTGCTGCTGCTGCTGCTGCTGCCACGGCCACTGCCTCTGCCCTGTCCTTGCCTCGTGGCTCTGCCTCGCCTTGGCTCATTATAAGCGGCGCCCACTGTTGCATGGGGCAGCGACGCCGGCGTCGCTACCTGTTGGAAATGCAAACAATGCCTCTGCCACATGCCCATTGCAGCACGGCGCATGCGCTGGAACGAACTCTACACGATGGCCGTGAATTACTTGGTCTTGTAACCGTCGATTCATTCAAAAATATTCCCAATGCCCTATTCCCCACATGCAGCAGTGGAGAGTCACGAGCCGAGCCGAGCCGAAACCGAGTGGTTCGTTCAAGGATTCGCACTCGGATTTCCTTCTGCTGCTTCTGCTTCTGCTGCTCCTGCTCCTGCTGCTGCAGAGGAGAAGGAGACGAATTTGGCTTAATGATCAGCATTTGGTATGCGCAAAGCCTTCATAATTGGATTACAGACAAAGGAAGGCCTCAAGTATCCCATAGTTCTTGTGAGCAGTTTAAAGACCTCCGATTGAGTATAAATTCATCGAATGAAGGTAGCTGAAGGACATGACATTTCCAGCCAGCAGCAAAAGATATTGGAGTAATGTGCGTCAGGATAGGCGATCCTGTTTCAAGCGAGATTTTGGCGGTGGGACTGTGATGATATGGGCTGCGTTCTACTCCAGAGAAAGGTCACCTACATATATGCTTCGTCTCTACCCGGATAAATGCCGAAATGTATAGGGGCCTTCTGAACAGCTTCGTTTGGACATTCCTACAGGACAATGCGTCCATACATGAAGATCGGGTGACCTGGCCAAAATAGAGGACATAGAGGACCTCTGGGGTATCCTCTCTGCCAAAGTGTTCAAGAATGGAAGACAGTTTGAGACAGCAAGGCATCTTAAAGCGGCCTTTGCCGCGGCTCTACTTTATACCCGGTACTCAGTCAGTATATATGTGAGCTTACGGTTTAAGGGACAACTTTCATTTTTGCCAAAAAACAATTTCAAAACTGAACTCGAACCCGTTGCGAGAGTTTCTTATATTTGATGTTATTTGTTTCCATTTTTCTTTACATGTTTTTACATTTGTCTTCTCTACATTTCTACATCTATATCTATATGCTTACGTATATACGGCTCGTGGAAGTGTGTGCGGGAGAGAGATGGAATGAGTAAGCGTTTGGTAGGCGGACGGACAGACAGACATGGCTATATTGACTCGGCTATTGATGCTGATCAAGTATATATGTATATGCTTTATGGAAACGTTTCCTTTCGGGTGTTACACAGATTCACTATCACCACAAATCGAATTACCCCTCCACTCTTCGAGTACTGGCTATAATTATGGATGGAGATGCTTCTTGGTAAGGGCGCTGGTACTCCAGCTCTCTCTTGGCCTATCCTTCGTCTCAGACCGCGACCACGCCGTCTACATGGTGTGTGAAACTGGAAAAGTGCTTTTTAATTTAAGCTAATTTTAATTGTGAGTATTTGTTTCTATTTGTTTTGTAGTTTTCGAATTTGTTTTGGGCTTTGCTTCTGCTTATATTTCGGGCTTGGGTTTAGGTTTATTTTTTCCCATTTTTTATTGAATCTGACTAATCTGACTATTGAAGAGCTTTCTCGCGATTCGATGACAGATGAGCTGAAATCATCTCCAGTCTTGTCAGCCTCCATTCCATAAGGATTCGTTGTTGATGGGAGAAGGATGCCGACTGCCTGCTGCCAACTGCTGACACGGCATTCAGGGCACGGATGCTTCAGTGACAATCTTCATGAAGCCGGCATCCGACACCTTTCGGCCAGGAGTTCCGGCTCATTGGCAACGCCCAGGCTGCAGGAGGCCACATGGCTTTTGGTGGTCTCCGCCGCCAGCTGTGCAGGTCTTTTTGATGCTCTTGGTTCTCCCTTTTCTAGTTTTTACGAATGGTTGTTAATTGAGTGCTTATCGATCCATGGATTATGATCGTACAGAGATATATAAGTATTTTTCCCGGCATGGCTGTCCTATATATTGGGAAATCGAAAGAGCCGCCAAATACAAAACCAAATCGATGAAGAACCTCGTCCAGGCCAACTGCCTGCCATCACGAAGTGGATGGATGGATTCGACTCGCACTCGTAGTTAGGACTGGGAGTGGGACTGGGACTGGGAGTGGGAGTGGAACTGTGACTGGAACTGAGGCTCGGACTCTACGCTGATGTTGGGCTGGGGTCTGTTGGCGTCTGCCTTACACAAAACGCCGTATTGATGCAAATTGAATGGGCAAACGTAAAATCTGCGGAGAGACAAGAAAACAACGAGAGAAAACACCATTCAATCGAGTCCATACGAAACTAGCTACACCTTAACCAAATCGACGAAGGTTGCAGTGTATATTAGCTAAGAATTGAATCCAATATGTATTTTTGTACCCAAAAGTCTTATAAATCAGTAGAAGAAATTATAACATTTTTTTTCTAATTTTCAAGGAATTTTAAGTTAATATTGAAGCCCTTCCAAATTCTGTAGAATTACAGCTTGCATGGCATATTCAGGCGACTGCAAGGACAATTCAATGGCAAGGCCATTAAAAAACCAGGCAGAGAAGGAGAAATAACGAAAGACTTAAGGCACAAACCTCTCAGTGCACATGTGGGCCAGTGGGCAACTGGGCAAGCAGGCAAGTGTGAGTATGAGTGAGGGTTTACCAGTGACTCATTAGGCCCGGCTTAGAAGACCAAGCTGCACTGGGGCCCCACCAGACATTCCGATGCAGCAGCTGTTTAGCGTAAATAATTTATATTCTACACAAAATGGCGTTTAGACGCCATCGCCTTAGGAGTCCATTCATTGCCAGCCAGCGACCAGAGATCATTTAGAAAATATAGAAACCGAACAAGACATGAGTACTTGCCCTACAAACGAAAATAAAAAATTTCGGAAAAATAAAATACTTCAGAGGTGGATGTTAACAAGGAATAGAATTTCTACAGTTCAAGTAGGCCGTCAGTAGGTTATGTCAGGTATATCCTAGATTCAAATTCCAGATTCATTCCTAGCCGATAATTCAAGCTAAAATATAGGAAATATATTTAGTAAATATATTTAGTAAAATATATATATTTTGAACATGACCAAGAAGAGCAAGAAGGCGGTACAGAAACGCGCAAAGCGAGTGGCAAAGAAACGCGAGAGTAGTGATGATTGGAGTACAGATTCCGAGGAAATCTGGCCTCGCATTTCCATTCAAGCGAAGAATCCAACCAGGAAGAGAGAGAGATCGTGCAGCAGCTTCGACGAGCTCGACCAGGTGCCATGTACTTCTGGGTTATCCAGAAACGTGCCACCAGCGGCCAAAAGGCGCAAGAAAGCCCCAGTCAAGCGGAGGCCAGTACCAGTGACGCGCAGCGAAACCTCCTCGGATAGCGACAACTACGCGACCGAATCTATCGCTATAACCCCCAGACAAACAGGAGGAGGAAGACCCAAGAAAGCAACTACCAAAGCGCCCAAGAAAGCATCTACCAAAGCGCCCAAGAAAGCATCTACCAAAGCGCCCACAAAGCGCAAGGCTCCTGTCAAAAAACGCTTACCATCGAAACGCGCTGGTGCCCCACGTCGCGCCAAAAAGCTACCATCGCCGTCATCGATACCGCCAAAGTCGTCAATAGTTTCGAAGTCGAAGTCGAAGCCAACGAAGCCACCAACAAATCACCCTTCGTCAAAAACGTGCAAGCCCACAGCAAATCGATCGATAACGGCAACGACCACGACGCCACCAAACGCAACCAAAGTGCCTGAATCGCCGAAGGACAAGGTCGATCGACCGCGGAAGGATGCCGAAACCGCATCAGAGATGGCACCGAAAATCCTGTTCCGCCCATGGATCTCGCCAATCCAGAATGAAGCTAGGCTTTCGGTCAAACTCGTCCCGACCGTATTGATGGATGATGCTCTTCTCAGTGTGAAGGCTGACGAACAGACGGCCATGAAGCCTGAAGAAGAGCAAGCACACGAAGTGCACCTGGAGATGGCTGAAGGGGCAGAAACAATGCAGACGTCAGAAATGAATCAACTTGAAAAGACTGACGAGCAGGTGCCCATGAAGCCAGAGCCAGACCCAGAGCCAGAAGAAGGCAATCCAGGCCAACCAGACGAAGTCCATCCGGAGATGGCTGAAAACGAAGGGGCAGCGCAGACGTCATCCTTGGCCCTAGCCGAAGACAAAAACGTCTAACTGGAAAACGAACAAGTTGAAAATTGCATGGTCTTCTTTGGAGTGAATTTGGGGTCACATTCGAAAATTGGAAATTAAATTTCAGGCTAAATACTCAATATCTAATTTGCATTTTTATTTCCTCGCTGAGACACACCATCACTCAAACCATTAAACCATTAGTAAGGATGAAGAGATAATTTCTCAACATTTTTTCCAGATTGAATAGTAACCATGACTATAGACTGCTGATAAATATATAATATTGTTGGTGGCTTGTTCTTTATGAAACATGGATGGTTAACGCGCAGCAGTGACAGTAACTGGGCTGTAAGTATTTGGTGGGGCGGGGCTTGATTTATAAGTCTAAAAGTTTTAGTAATTAGAGTCGTTCAGGTAATTCTTATTTACACTAGGATTCAAGCATTTTCCCTTGCCTAAAATCAATATCTATGGCGATGCCACCTTGATTTCTTGCGCAGTGAAGTTGGCTGCGCCTCTGCATTGCGTGGGGGGTGGCAACTCTGTCACTTATTTCAAATTCTCGAGAGGTAGGCCTTTTATGGGAATCTAGTTTACTTCGCCAACGCAATCACTCAACACATCTCAGTCACAAAAAGATATTGAACGTATCGCACACGTCTGGCTGTTCTAATTTGGAAAAATACTATACAAAATGTATTCGCAAATTAGTCGTTCCACCGATGTAGACACGGATAAGGTGTTCTTCCTTTGCCGTGACTCGGTTCTTTCGCTTCTTTCGAAAAGTTTGATCCAACAAATGCGAAAAGGATGCCTCTGCTTCGCGACCCCAGAGCTGGCATCCCGTGGATTTGATCAAATATACCGCTGGATGCAGGGATACTTGGAGCGGCTCGATTGCTGGCCAATCCAGAAGAAGAAGAACCTGCGCAAGTCCCGCAAAGTGCACGAGATCGAGATCGATGCCCCGGTGGTCATCTTCTCCTCCAACCAGTTCCTGCGGCTGATTGAGATTCAAGTGTCGCTTCTGCTGAAGTCGGATCGCTTGGCAGTCAACTCCGAATTGCAAGTGAGTGTCTCAGCGCAGAATCTGAGTTCAACATTTTATTCACTGTACATCCAACGTCCAATTAGGTCTTGTATGGCGGCTTGTGCTGGCTGCGATGCCAGTGGCTCATGCGGCTCATGCCATCCTCATGCGCAGACCGGCCCATTCGGAGATATACTGGACGTGTTCATCAGGCTACCCGAGTCCAAGAAGATCATAGCTGATGCCAGCAGCCTTGGCAGCCTTTTAACAGCCAGTTTAAGGGATCCGCACTGCTTGAAGGACGCACTGCACCAGATGTCAGCTGAGGGGTCTCGAAGTGCAGGCTTCCTCTCTGCCTTTGCTCCATCAAACGTTTCGAAAATAGCGAAAGAAAACACTCGTGGCACAGGAAGAGCACCCCATCCATGTTGACAATGGTGGAACGACTACTTTCGATGTGAACCATAGCCACGTCCATCAAGCGATCTTTGTTCTTAAGTCGAATACATTTTGTTCAGTATTTTCCACCCAGTCGGTGTGTTTTTGCGCTATCTGTTCGGGTTCGGGTTCGGAGAGCGATCTCCACAGCTGCACATCTTCAAAGGACACGGGCACATCAAGCGCCTGTGTGCCAAGCAGCTTCACAGACTCTTCGGATGTCACATCACTGCGTTCCATGCGCACAGCAGCATGGGAGAGCGTTCTCCCGACCTCCGTCCAGGGTGCGGAATGGTGCTCCTCGGGAGGCCCTTCAGCAGCAGACTCCTCCAAGGCCACAAAAAAGAGTGAAATCATCTTTTAAATATTACTATTACTTTTAAGTACCTATTTTAGTGCTTTGCATTGTTGTAATTCCTAAACATTATCATATTTACCATCTGAAATTATCGTATATGTTCTTGATTAGCACACAAACTGTGGCAACTAGTCCCTTGGTTCTAAAGCAACTATCTCTACGAAACGTCAAGCAGCCTGATATCAGCTATTAAATTCGTGGACACTGTGCGCAGACTAGAGCCTAAAATGCTCTGCCCTTGTTCGCTTATTGCAGTTCCCACTGTACCAAATTATTTCTAGAAAGGCAGTCCTTGCTGTAATGTTCTTTTGTTGTCGCTTTTGTTGCCTTTCGTTGCTCTCGCGCTTTAGCTTTCTCTAGTAAAAAAACGTATTGTCTTAACAGTATCCTGCATCCTTTACAGGAGTGGTCATGGTGCAGGAGCCACTGGCAAAAGGAAAGAATCTCCTAGAAAACATATGTACATATTATTTAAATAATCTTTGTATATTCTCTCGCATCATTTTCTTGGAATGGCCCGACTTAAAGCTACGAAAATTTTCATACAAATTATACAAAACAAAAATGTACACACAATTATGGGTGGGGGGGAGGGTGGTGGGGGTGATGTGCGGCAAAAGCGAAATTTCTGTTGAAATATTGAAAAATATAAAACTTAAACCTGGAGACAGGCGCCTAAAAAGATAGCTAACAAATGAATAAAAAAAAAGATCATTTTTAGGCTGCACGCACAAAATGAGGGAACGGAATTACAGACAGAATACTGAATACGACGGGGGAGGAGTGTGGTGTGGTGTGTGTGGGTTGTGGATTGTAGTAATAGACTAAATCTAAATCGATAACTATAAATAATATAAAGTACGTGTGCGGTTAAGCATAGTTAAGCAATCATTGTGTAATTTGTGGGTTTCTCAGTACAATCTCTCGCCCTTCCAGGTCGTGGGCACAGCTGGTGCTCCTCCTCCTCCTCCTCCTCCTTACACATGATACAGAGTGGTGTTGTCGGGCTCTACCTCCACGGCCTGGACAATAAAACGCTTGCGATCCACCACATCAATGGGGGCCGATGGCTAGATCCAGAATAGATATAGAAATTCAATGAGTAATTCAATCAATTGGAAGAAAATAAAACAGATATAGATACAGTTTAGGGATAGGAATAGAAGCAGTGAATTGAATATGTGAGGGCGTATTGGGAGTATTAGAGCAGCATTAGAGGGTACTACAAGTATATGCACATGCAGGATGGGGGCGGGGGGAGAGGGGAGAGGGGACAACAGGACGAAAGTACTCACACAATGCAATGAAACCTTCTGGGGATCGCACTTCTCTCTCTCTCTTTCTCTCTTTCTCTGTTTTGCCTCAACACAGCTCTACTATAAGTTACATTTTACAATAATTTGCCTTTAACCATGGGCTTCTAATTTTTCTTAGTTACATTTTGCAGGAAAGTATCACAAAAAAATGTTTCGATTTAATTATCTCTCTCTCTCTCTCTCTCGCTCTCTCTTTCAAATGGTTATCAAATTCTTTAAATATTGTATTTTTAACACATTTCTCGGCAACAAAACAGTGGAACAGTGGAACAGTGTGTGTGTGTGTGTGTGAGTGTGTGTTAACGAATTACGAATAATACTCAACATTTTTGATCTAAAACGAAACATAAAGAGAAAACAGAAAAGATGGGGAAAAAAACAAATACATATAAACAGCAGGACCAAAACAGAAGACTTAAACTATAGCTAAAAACCGATCGGAATTGTGTTTTTGGAATTTTCGAAAAGTGTTGGGGAGCCGCCGCGCCTGTGGTTCTGCATTGGGAGTACAACTTAGGATTTAACCACAACCGAAACACACCAATCTATAACCAATTAGCCAATCCCTTAAGGACTATTATGTACAAAGGCCCCTAAGACTCCAGGACACTCAGGGCACACTCACATCGGTGCATTTGCACTGCGTCTCATCGAACACGGTGCCGGTGGTGCAGCTCTGGTTGTAGCGGCAGGCACAGGTGCAATTGGCATCGTCCCAGTACTTGCTGTCGGCCTGCTCCAAGCACTTGTCCCTGGCGTCTGTGTTCTGGCACTCGCAGCGGCACAGCTCTCGCCTGTAAAGCTGATAGGCATTGCAGTCCTCGGCCTTGATGCGGCAATCGCAGCGGCACGCCAAGTGCTGCTCCACAACAATGATTTCCGAGCCCCGCTTGGAGGTGCCGCCACGCTCGAACTTGCGCACGCGCATCTGCACCTTCTCCGTCTGTGTGGGCTGGCAGGAGATCAATGTGGAGCCGCAGCAGCCGTTGCAGCGATTGATACGCGTACACGAGGGCGTATAGTAGACATTGAAGCTCCCCGCCTCGTCGCTGGGCGGCTTCAGCTCCACAATGGTTGGCTGAGGCGAGCAGATCGCTGGCGTGGCATTCCGTATGGCAGCTGCAAGAGAGAGAGTTGTCATTATCCTCATTGTCCTAAAGTCTCCCCAAAAGACAGCTGTCGTTGTTCCTCTGCCCAATAACCATCAGAAATCAACAAATATCTTACATCTGGTGACGCTGCGCTTGAAGTTTTCTGCAAGAACAAAAAGAGAGAGAGAAGGAGTGAGTGTAAATGAATTGTAACTTCACTCAAATGTCATTCGACTCACCCTTGGATGATGTTTCGCCGGAGACGTCATAGTCGGCAGTAATATTGCTCAAGTCCGTGGCAAGTTCCAATGGCAACTGTTGAGAAAAGAATGCAATGAAAAGGTAATTCAAACTATAAGAAACTACTGAAAACTGCAAGAGCTCCCCGACATTTTTACATTTAATTTTCAACATAAATCGCCCCTGGATCAGGTCGATTGATCCAACACTTGAACGAAATGGTTGGCTTCTGTTTGCCAATCTCATAACTTAAGAATCTCATATAGATCTTTGGATTTTTTGCTTCAGAGAAGCTGTCGGCAAAGCCCTATCCTATGTGCATAGGCAAGTGCGCTGCTGCTTCTCACGTACAAGCGAGTAAAAACGATTGAAAAGATCTATCTTTAATTCGTAAATTATTTTGTAATTATTCGAAAATTATTGCCACCATTTCTGATATACTACATATGTATGTATTTACACCTGGAGAAAACCGAGTGTAAAGCTGATTTTTGCAACAGAATTTGAGCAATTATCAAACGTTTTATTCGGCAAAATGAAAAAAAAAAAAATAGCAACTGGCATTATAGCTATTATTTTATTATTAAACAACCGCGACAACACGTACAAGAGATCACTCCAGCGATCATTAGTCACTCTCCTACCCGCGTCTAAGCTGCTACTCCCTCTCCTCTCCTCACCTCTCCTCACCTCTTCTCACCTCTCTCGATTCGCCCTGAATTGACGTAGATACAGATACAAACGTCTGCGTATGCCATTTGTTGAATGACAGACGACAACTGCATAGAAATGTTGCTATCTCCAGCGAATAAATAGCTGGAAGCTCCAACAGATATTTTGTATTTGTTTTTGCATCTGGTGCTATGGTGCGTCACCCCATATCCATAGCTTCTGTTTCGCCACGTGCCAGGTGCTTTGACCATCTCGAACGTAGTAGCTAGCGTGCGTCGGTAGCGGTAGCGGCGCCAGTACGATCGCCTGGCCATGATTCATTAGCGCCCCGGAACGAAACGGAACGGATCCAAACGGGTTGCCATTTGTTCACTCTCTTGTGTTAATTGTGGAAGCGGCAGCAGCAGCAGCAGCAGCTATCACAGAGAAAGTTCAAGGGCAACAGACACGACTGCAAAGATGAAATGATCGTGAGGAAATGCTTAAGGCCGCAGAGCTCAAGAGGAACTTATCGTTCCGCCAACAGAGCGTAAATGAATCATTGAATGATCTTCCAATCAAAGAGAATCAAAGACAATATCAGGGGGAAAGTGATAAAATAGATTTCTTGAGCCATTGCAGCACAATTCGATCAGCGATCAGTGATCTATATGACACAATTTTGGCATTAATAATATGATCAGCGATCAGTGATCTATATGATACATTCGCGTTCTGCAGTTACGATAGGCAGGTTTTTTACTGTCTGAATCCCAAGATTCATAACAACAGAACTTTCTGGTGCCTAAAAACTATAGAAAATTGATCTCAAATTCCACTTGGGACATTTAGGGACAAAAAGTGCAATGATACGGACAGGCGGAAGGGTTGGGCCTGGAAGACTCAGTATAAGGAGCAAATTATGATTTGAGGTGCTACGAAGATCACCACAAATCCAGATTTATCCATAGAGTAAAATTCCAGAAGTGAATCATAGCTAAGACCCATTCCCATTCCTACCATAAAGAATATTCTCGAAGTATATAGGGCCATTTTGGGGCGATAAGATCGGGCGTAATCTTCTGATAAATAATTGCCCCCCCCCGCAATTATTCCAGGAAATTAAAGGCGGCTTTGTATGTGATCAGTATTTCATTTGTGTATTTAGAAATTGATCCTACCAGATGTTTACCCAGTAAATAATGCCGAAAAAGCCTCCACTTTTATCCACATCCGCCATAAGGGGATAACCGAACGCAGCAGGGAGCAGGTGTGGGTGGTGGGCGGAGGAGGAGGAGGAGTAGCTCCACTAGAAGCTGGAGCCCAGCCACTGTTGTTTATCTTTGAATTGACGCAAACAAAAGCTCTGGGGCCGACGGTGGGGGGAAGGGAATGGGCAAGGGGAAGACGTAATGCGAATTATTTGTTTTGGAATCAAGGCGATCGCTATCAATGCCACCAGAAGCATAACAGAGCCCCAGAAACAACACCCAGAAACCAGAGAGGCAGAGGCATAGGCTGAGAGGCAGTGGCTGAGAGGCAGAAGCTGAGACGATGACAGGCGACGCGTCGCACGGCAACGCCACTGTCCATGGGTATGGGTATGGGAATGGGAATGGATGATGGGGGGCTGGGGTGGCGGGGCTGATGGGGTTGGATTGGGGTCCGAGTTGGGGTTGTGGCTTATCAAACTGCAAACAAATGCGACGATCGCTGGAGGCTGACCCAAATATGCAATGTCTCTAGACGTCTCTGCGGCGCCACCATCAGAGGAGCTGTGGCGCCACGGCATATCCCCCATCCACCCCCTCCCCACGAAACGAAAGTTATTCTGTTATTGCTTCCCACAACTGTTAACATATAACATTCACTCACCGTTACAGGTGTTCCGGCATCTGCGGCTGCTCCCTGGCAACAGCTTCCCTCATCTTCCGGTACGCCGGCAGCAGCATTTGTCTGCCGCAGCAGACGTACCTTTGTCTGTGAGGCGGCATCTGATGGGGGGGTGGCCGCCGCCGTCGCCGCATAGAAGAAGCGTGGCGAGGGCTGCAGGTTGGCCGACGAGGCAACGGAGACGCCAGCAGCACTGCTAACGATTAACAGCAGCGGCAGCAGCAGCAGCGGCAGCGTTGTCGAAGATTTGGTTTGTGGCATGGCTAAGTGTCGGGTGAGAGAGCGAGTGAGAGCGGGCGCTCTGTTAAGTCTTCGGGGAACGGTTGGTGTTGCTTCTTCTGTTAAAGCTTCGTTGCGTCTTCTGTTAAAGGTTATGTTGTTGATTCTTTTATTTCACTGGAATGAGGAATAAAGGTATATTCAAATGAGGTGAAGCCTTTACAACTTTCCCAACTTTTACTTTGAAATAATATAGTTTTTTTATTTATTCAATTCGTTCTTATTTCCTGGTGCCACAATTGATTAATATATAAGAATTTGTTTAACCTGATTAACATATATTATACAATTTCGACTTTGCATTAAGTGGATTTTTATTCAAAATAATGAAGGTGTATTGAAAGAACTATTTAAATGTATCCCCAATTTGTGATGCACTAATCAGATGTAACGATTCCACTCTGGCTCTTCGCATCTCTGGCACTACCTACACCTCTGTGTAAATATAGCTTGCGTCTCATTTGCCAGGCTATTTGTCTGGCTTTGTGGCAGCATGATTTATGGTCTGATTTACAACGCGACGATGATGGCTGGACTGGGCGCGAAGACGTCACCGGAGATCGGTCTGTGGTTGTTTGTTCGGTGCTTAATTTACTTTTCTTTTGTCTTGCTGCCTAATTTACAATGTCAACTCTTTATTTATTTATTATTATTTTTTTTTTAAGAGGGAAAAGCGCCCAGGTGGGTGGACACATTTACCGTTCGAATTGGGGTCACCTTCTGAATCCGCTTTTTGTCGATGTTGTCCAACAAGAAACCTTTTTTTATGGCTAACTTGACATTGGTATGAAAAAAACAAAACGAAAAACTCTTATCATAAGCAAACATAAAAAAACAAAGACAGAGACAGAGCCACGAGTGTGGGTATGCGTCAGGCATATCAATCAGACAATCATCCGGAATGATTGCATGAGGAATGAGTGAATGGGGGCCATATAGAGTGTGTGGTAATCAACCTCCATGGGATACCTCTTAGTCATATTGTGCACCTCTTGAGGAATCACTAACAGAACAGGTAGGACCACGAGTGCACTCATTTTATGGTAGGAAACTATTTACAGCACTACTTATAGCCCTTTTCCGCTAAGGTGCATCATGCGTCACACGTCGCTGCGCTGTTCCCCTAAGTGAATGGATACATTCGTTTCAAATGACATGATTATAGGCATTTTTAATCCATTTTACAATAGAACAATTTATTTGTGGGGGTTTAAATATTTCCCTCAACTCTTTTATGGCAACTTTCATCCCTAACTTCTCCAGAACCAATATACCCATTCAGTTCTTATTTATACAGCACCAATATTTGTACAGCCAATGAATGAACTATGAATGAACCACGTTTGTTTTGCTTCTTTTATTACACAGCAAAGCCTTCTCTTGAGTCATAAATCAGAAGAACAGAATTGAAGCCATTAAGCAAACAGGATTATCATATAATCAACAGGTGCAGGGCGGAAATATCCCATACGATTTCCTGTCTGTCTTTTTGGGACCTTCAACGGGCAAGCCCTACGTGTGATTGGAATGAAATATTTCCTTTCATTGGTGTATCTACTAGTAGAGGTGGTAGTGGCACCTGTTGAAATCTTGTGTAATCCATCAGATATGTATGTACACTGGCACTCGTACCGCTGATTGTTCGTGCTTACTCTTCATGCGGGTATTATACGATTCTTTAAATTGAAATATTATAGCTTAAGAATTCCTTATCCTCTGCTTAGAGTGCAGATCGGTTTTATATGGTACTTCATAGGAATAAAGAGCCATAACAGATATTTGTTTCTTCATGGCTCTGTGAAATTTGATTTAAATCGGAATATATCTAGTCCTATAGGAAGCATCTCACATATTCCAAAAAACCATCGGGTTCTTCAAGAGTATTTAATGCTGCGGTTCTGTTTTTTTTGTTTTGTTTTGTTTTTTGTGTTCTTGGAATTTTAATTTACGCTTTTTGCATTTTATTATTATTATGTAGTCTCTTCTCTGTTCTGTTTTATGCCTCGATTGCAATGGAAGGCAACACCCCCACCCCCACCCTCCGACTGCTGCCCCTTCCTCCTCTTTTGTCTTCTGTGGGCTGCTCAAATATGAAAATTCTTATTATAGGTCAGTTCGCGATCGCGTTTCCCTTTCAGCTCTGCTGTCGATAACATAATAAAACTCTCGTACGACGAGCGTATACCCCCTGATAATGATATGTGGCTGGTATTTGTTTCTGTTGGCTCAAGGCGGTTTATCAGCCTAACAAAAATACGTACTCGTACGACACATTATATACACACACACACACATATGTACATATAAAATAGAAAGAGTCTGTGATTTGCCATTCATTCATAAAAATGCAAAACAAAACAACAGCAGCAGCAGCAGCCGCAGCAGAATGCCAGCGAGACAAATTGGCTCCCCCATGAAGCAAAAACAACAGATCAGAATGGAATATTCGATATGCGGTCTATGGGATGCTTAGCTACTCCGATTTATATGCTGTGAAAAATGATTTATCATTCCCCCAATTATTTTCGATTTATTTTTCTATATTTAGATAATAATAATTTGTTTGTTAGTCTATCAAATATTATAGCATTTTCTTGATTGCATTCTCTCGATCTTCCATATACATACATACATATGTTTGTCTTCCCACCTGTTTATACAGTCTAGATACCCTGCAAGATCTAGGGTAGCAGTTGTCCCCCGGAGTACCGGGTAATTATTACGAACAAGAAGAAGCAGAAGGAGAGAAATCAAGTACAGCCCAAAGAGAGGCCACAAACAACGGCACAGGAAAGGAGATAGATAACCCAAAGAAGAAGAGTAGAGGAGTCAGTGAGAGTGCAAAAGCGCAGCGCTGCAACGCTGCTACTGCCGCTGCTGCTGCTGCTGCGATCACTAAAAATAGCTTTAAAGCTCTAATTGTAACGGTGCCAGCAAAAGACGTGGTCTTGGTGGCTGTTGTTTGTAGAAATACCTACTGGTACAGGTGGTACTGCCCTTAACTGTTTTATTTGTTTTGTGCAATCATGTGACACAGGCTGACACACACGCGCGCACCCACAAACACACACACTCTACTGATACCACAGACCGGGCTGTTGCTGCTGTGGCTGCTGCTGCGGCTGCTGTTTCCATTGTTTTATTTTCTCCTGCTCTTCACCTCTCCCCTTTCCTTTCGTGCGGGGAACGAAACAGAAACAGTTAATCAAATACCGATTGATATGGGAGAGCCGTGAGCCAAACCTAAATCATTGCGCTGCTGCTGCTGTAGCTTTTGTTGCCGTGTATTGCTCACTCACTCTCTCACATCCACACGCACACCTGTGTGATTCATTATGACATTCCTTATTCTCATTCTTCGTTTCGTTTCGTTTCTCTTCTCTTGATCTCTTTGGAGGGGAGGAAGTGATAATAAATAGTAATCTCTTGGGGTTAAGCTTCAAAGGAGTGGAACTTCGAGATTAACCCTGAAAGGTCTTTCCTCCAGAATACATTTAAAGGGAAAATTATATTACAATTAAATAACTAGGGTAGCACTCGTTTCGCAGACTTCGGCTTTTGTTTTGATAGTAAAAACAGCTGATGAGTGCGCAATTCATTTTTATTACACGAAAATATTACGTTACTTTTGGTTTTTGAACAAACCGTCACGTTCTAAAGTTCACAAAATATTTAAAATAGAAAGGTTTTAAATTTATTCGATTTTTCGAGATTTGGGTTAGGGTCACCAGGTGAACAGCCACATTCGTTACGTTACGAATTAAATCCCAAAAAGATACAAATTCTTGATTAACAGTTTTATATATATCAAAGAATATGGAAAACATTCTATCGTTTCCTCGCATTGCTATACTAAAACAGCTGTTGCACCAAAAAAACAGCTGTTTAAATAATCACAAAACTAAGGAAAATATTTGATATCCAGTGTCAATACAAATGTCTACAAATGGAACACTTTACCTATCAATTCCCCCAGCTTTAAGTTCTTTGAATTAAATTCAAGTCGTACTTTGTGATAAATCGAAATTGATGCGTTTTAAAGTGAAATCGAAAACCGGACTGGAGCCTGTAATTCTAAGCGTAATATTCACTTTGCTAGAAATTAAAGTTATGTCTCTGAATGTTAAATGAGATCCTTATTAATGCGTAAAGCTGCTATAATAAAAAGTAAATTAAGTTACAGCATAGGCAAGTATATCTTTCAAAAGGTTTAACTTTCAGAAATGCCCCCACTCGCAGGCAGACCTTAACCTCATTGAACAGGGGGGTAAAAAAAGCTTGCCATAACGATTAATATTTAAAGTCATGTCACGCCATTCAACTTCAACTATTCCTTATTCTCCTTAACCGATGAGGATGGCATTCGATATCTATGATGATAATAGATCTGTTTATAACTCTATCGAGTATGAGGGCAATATCTGGAGAAACGCTTGCGTTGACGTCTATTATCGGTTGTTGGTTTTCTGTTTCACCGAGTGGCGAACAACAAGTGAGTGAGCAGAGCGGTCCAACAGGGGAGACGACCTGAGATCTGAGAGGGGAAACTGGGGAGGTGGGGCGAACCGATGGAGACATTGACTGCACAGCCAAGCGATTACAAAATTCAGCACGTTTTTTAATTATTAAATGCGTTTTGCGTTCGCTGGAATGCGTTTGTTTTTTTTTTGCTCTGTTGCTTTTGCAGGTGTTTTAGCGGTTATTTTCTTTTTTGAGGCATCGCCTCGGTGATGCGTCATTGCACAGGTATTTACCGAAAGGGAGACTGGAAGATATCGGAAGAAAGAGAGGCAGAGAGAGACAAATAGAGATTTGGAGACAGCGAAGCATCGAGGAATTGTGTGATATATGTTTATGCGCGAAATCGAAAGGATTTACAGTGAATGCTTTAATGGATGGCAAAATATATTCTTCAATGAAAAATACTTGTAAATGGGGTCTAAGAACTGTCTGCGGTTATGGGAGATTTCCAACCGATGAGCTGTCCCGCCGTTACAACGCTTTCTCATTCACACAATCATACAGAATTAATTATTGACTACAAACAATGTGTCCTCTTAGCAGATTTGGAGATCTGGATAAGGTTTAGCAGCAAAATATTATATCCATAAATATTTTAATAGTTTTATAATACTATAATACTTTCCTTTAAAATATAAGACAATATTATAAATACAAAAATTCTTGTCGCTGTGGTAAAGTTTTGAAAACAGCAGTAAACTCAGCATTCTCGTGTCTTTCGATAGAAGTGTGTCCGTTCGTTTATGGGAACATTCTGACAGTGAATCAATGTGACAGTTAAGAGAGCTTTTTGCTTGTGCGAGCCTTCACTGTGCCGCCAAAATACCGACGTAAGAGTTCGAGTACCTACATGGGCGGTCCGGTCCGGTCCCCATTCTGTGGGACTCCAAGGAGTGCCAACTTGTAATTGCCCCAAACAACAACATTCCACAGACAGACGGACAGACAGACAGACAGACCCATGAAGAGGGAACACTCTGGCATTAACGATAAGGAGGGGCACATGCAGAGGGCTTACAAAATAAGGAGACAGACGCCGTCTCAGGGGAGAGGTTTAGTTTGCAAGATCCATTCTGAGGTCTGGGGTCTGGGGTCTGGAGTCTGGAGCGTAGGGCTCTCGCAGGCAAATCAATTACAATATAGGAATAAATGATAATTCCTCTGGCTCTGGGGGAGAGAGCACCAACAAAAACAACAGAAACAACAGAAACAGTAAACAGAAAACAGCGAGCAAGGGACAGGAGGTTAACGGTTTCAACAAGATAAATTATGGATTTGATGCGCCCGCCGCCACCGCCCCCCCTGGTTGGGTCTAGAAGAACTGTCTGGAATGTGAATTAAAGATTAAACGATCTTCAACTTTCGATGTAAGATACAACCTATTATGTGGCGTTGGGTTGCATTTATTTGGGGATCGATTGAACAGAGAAACGTTCGATTACGCATTGATTAAACGATCAAGTAATTGTGGCTGAACTTTGATTGTTATTATAGGCAAAATCCATATTTATGAGTATTTATTCGATTCATTTTCTTCACCTTTTCAACCAACAATTAAATGGACTATTGATTAATGATTTTAAATAAAGTTCTACCTCCCCATTCATCGTTTAGTATTCGTTCTACTCTGGGATCTTCTAGTGAGTCAGTGAGTGGTATTCCTGAATATGATCCATGATCCAACTACATCCCTTCTTTTTGGGTTACCCATTCATTGAAATAATTTGTTTAATTTGCCTTTAGTTTTTTGATTCGATTCAGGGGATGGATGATCATCACGTTCGATTCACATTGTGATGTGATTTCCATTCAAGCCAGGTTTTCAAATGCTTTGACGTTGGGAGGAACAGCTCAAGCGCAACCATGGGGGGTTTTCATGGGGGGTTTTCCGCACCACTCATATCACAGAAATAGAACAACAACAACAAATAAAGTTAATTACATTTTGGTTTGTACTTTTCTTTTTTTGTATTTAGTTAGTATTTGTTTGCATTAAAAATGCCACAACACAACGGAATGGAATCTGTTCTCGTTTCAGTCAAAAGCTGTTTTTAGATGCCAAAAAAAAAAACACAAACACAAACACAAATGCGGTATGAAAAAGCTTTTTTAAGGCCCGGCTCTGCTCGGCTCCGCTCCGCTCCGCTCTCCTCGGCTCGGCTCCCTCTCTCGCAACTAAAAAAACAAACAACAACCAATGTGGAAAACATTTGCACAAACCAACAACAAAAGTTGTTTCAGTTTAAATGTTAACAGAGGCTTGAGGGTCGTCGATTTTTCGATTTGAATGTATTATTATTCTTATTGTGTTTTTCTGTTGCATAATGTTTTATCACAATTATTAAAAGTATTTCGACTGACTTAAATTTCATTAAATATTTGGTACACTCGTAATTTGTATGATTTTCAAATTTGTTTTTTGAATGTTTCATTTTAATTATTTTAAATAATTTTATTGTGTTTATTTCAATGTATCTTATATGTTTACACGCTTCTTCATATTTTGCATATTTTATTTAATTTTTAAATCAATTTTAAAGCCCTGCAAGATAGCTTCTTTAGGGTTTTTTTTATTGCAAGAGGATTGCCCACCCAAGATCGGGGGGTATGTTTATATTTAATTCATAGCTCTAATCGTAGTACAGAGACCATCTTTTAGCATAGAAACGATCGGAGAGAACTCAAAACGTATTTATGTACTGATCCTATAGCTATCAACAATCGATCTGCAAACGGTTCGAAAGCTTCAGAAATTAAATAAAATGATTATTATTTTTTATTTGGCACATTCCTTAGTATTTTTAGTCTATTCTTAGATGCAGATTTTATCATAATTTTTATATTTATTATTTGTTATTCATATTTTAGCACGTTTTACAGATTTATGCACTTTTCCATTTTTAGGAAAATATTTTTTTAGCTTTTACTTACAGCAACAACAAGAAAACCGCTCAAAAAAAAGTGCACTACGAAAATTGTCAACAGGCGGAAAAACGGTTGAAACACAAAAACGCACTCGAAAAAAACCAAGAAAAATCGAAAAGGAAAAAAAAACAAAACACGTATTTTTTGTGACTTGTGATAATAACTACGACAAAGACACGACGGTGGGGAGTAGACGACGGTGTATGCGATCCAGACGCCAGCCAGTTCGTTCCGTTCAAAATGTCATATCGGTGTGGGCCAAGTTTTTATTTTGTGTTGTTTTTGTCGTGTATTCGAAAAACCCCGCGATAGGCGCCCCTCCGTCACCAACATAACGCTTGTTCTCTCCCACTGTTACTGTTACTTTTACAGTTACTGTTACTGCAACTGTTACGTTGCTGTTACGTTACTGTTAATGCAACTGTTAGCTCGGGTGATTTAAAATATCGCATGTATGCGATATTATCGCATACATCGATTTCATAAAATAAGGGCTGTTTTGTTTGAAAATTCAATATTTGGCGCAAATAAAACTTAGTGCAATCTATTATATATGTATATTCTATCATGGAATGAGACACAACATACCTTTATGCATGCTTTTTGATGACATGCTGCTTCAGATCGACGATCCGACGGAAGGAGAAATTGCACAGCTGGCAAATGTGTGGGTCCCGTCCCTGCTCCTGGGCGGAGCAAACATGTTTGTTGAGGTCACAGAGCCGATTGTAGCCATTACCGCAGGCGGGACACAGATAGGGACGATCTTTAATGTGACTGCTCTGCACATGCTTCTTGAGGTGATCGACGGTGGTGAAATCCGCCTGGCAGATATCGCACACATGGCGGCGGATCAGGACATGCATGCGTTCGAGATGTCCTCGCAATGCCCCTCGGGTGGTGTGCATCTTGCCACAGAAGCAGCACTCGAGTGAGCTCTTTTGGTGTGTGTCCGCTAAGTGGCGGATCAGGCTCATGCTGCCGGGGAAGCCGTTGCCACAGATGGGACACACATAGCCGCTGGGCTTGTGATCGGCTATGCAGGCCTCCTTGTCCAGGTCCATGGGCCAGCCAAAGGTGACATCGTCGTCCCAATCTACGCTCGGCAGTATATCATCGATGTTCTCTTCCAGCATTTCCAGCTCCTCCGTATCGTCCACCTCGCTGTGGGTTTTCTTTGGGGCCAGATCGTGCGCCTGCTCGGCATGTGCCTGCAACGCCTCCATGCTGCTGAAAGTCTTCACATCGTTGCGGCTATTCGCACACATGGCGCAGTAGAAGAGCGAGTGCAGGCCGTGCCAGGACACCACGTGCCGGTAGAGGAACGTAGTCGATGAGTAGCGCTTGCCGCACTGCAGGCACAGGAATCGGCCGTCGGCATGCTTTCGCGCCAAGTGCCGCTCCAGCACCTTCTCGTCCCCGAAGAGGGTCAGGCAGTGCTTGCAGATGTGGAGGCGCCACAAACGACCGGCACATTGCAGCTCGTGCTGCTTGGCCTTTGGATACCAGCGAAAGCTGGCCAAACAGGAGCCGCAGTGGTACAGGCGGTCCTTGGTCTGCTTCTGTGGGGGCAATCTCTGGGCACCCCCGGGTTGGCCACCCGGTGGCTTGGGCTTAAGCGGTTTGCCACTCATCCAATAAAATAAACAATAAACCAGCGAAACGAATCGTAAAATATACGAAAAACGAAAGATGTGGAGGGAAACTGCAGCGCCAGGGCTGCACCATTTACGGACTGGTATTTTTGTGGCCAGCCCTGAACTGATATTCAGTTGAGTATAGTAAGCCGACAAATTTCACTTTTCAATCAAATTAAATCATAATGGAATCTGTTAAAATCAAAACTCTCAGTGATACTATATAATGACCATAATTACATTCAAATTTATATTTTTTAGGTGAGTATTTTTGGGACGGTGCAGAGGTATTTTTCATGCAATTCCGTAAAGTAATTTCACAGTTTTCGGTTTCTGGGCACACTGCCCCTACACTGTTGCATTTGCAGCCCACACAGCCCAAGAGGAAAAACGAAAATAAAAAGGCAGAAATGCCAACAAAATAGTGGCATTAACTGCATTTCGATACATACGAAACACAATTTTCGTGTGTGTGTGTGTTTTCCCCTTCAAAACAGTCGCCAGGCCCCAAACAGCAGCAGCAGCAGCATCAACAGCAGCAGCAGCAGCAGCAAAAGCGCAGCAGCAGCAGCACACACAAATCCACACACAAAACAGAAAAACGATATGAACGAAGAAACCGTAAGGGAACCCAGCGAGAAATCTACCTCGCAAAAAACTGCATCAGAGTCAACATCGATGACGTTGGCCTCGGCAGCCTTGGAGCCGAATGACACTGTAACTGCTGCTGGACAGCAGCAGCAGGAGCAACGTCCCACTACAAGTGCTGGTCCGCCCACAATATCGGCCGCCCAACATCAGCAGCGGCAGCAGCAGCAGCAGCAGTCGTCATCCACTCCTGACGGTGGCCCGCAGACGCCAAAACAAAAACCACAGCAACAGCAGCAGCAGCAGCAGTTGCCGCCGATGCCGCAGTTGAATGCAAATGATATGCGCGAACTGCGCGAGATAAAGCAGTTGTTGTGGGGCGATAATGTGCGCGAAGATGTATTCAAGCGTTGGTCTCAAGGTAATCATGCACCACCCACCACCCAAAACAGAAAAACACCCACCCACCCCCACCCACACACACACACACACACGCCCACGCACACGCTCAGGCTGCATCAACCCAACGCCCATCGAATGCAAACACAAAAAAAATAAAAAATATATACATATATATGCATATAAAAACAAAAATTATTTTGCGCGCCCTTTTTTTAAATGTGTTATTTTTTGGTCTTTTTAGGTTTTGAGTTTAGTGATTATGAGCCGTCGGCATTGGTGCAAAAGCAGGGCGGCCCTTGTGCTGTGATAGCGCCCGTTCAGGCGTATTTGCTTAAAATAATTACCATGGACACCCACGAGTTTCGATTGTCGGAGGTAAATTATTATACATAAATCCACTTGCTCCATTACATTTTGATTGCATCCATTCATTCATTTGTTCTCCCCCACCGAAAGATAACTCCAGCGGAGTGCAAGCGTCTTCTCATACAGGCCCTGTGCAATATTTTACGGAATTGCCGTGCCCCACGCTATCGACTTGTGCAGCTGCATCGGCATCGCATCAACAGTGACAGCCAGACAACCAAAGAGAGAGCCACCACATCGGGAACATCAGCAGCTGCAGCTGGTGGAGGCGGAGGCGGACGAGGCGCAGGACCTAATGCGAATGAAGTGGATGAGGAGGCCGCAGAGGCAACACCAGAATCGGTGAAGCATCTAACGGAGAAAGACAATAAAGCTGGACAGGCCTCGTCGTCCCACCATCATCCGGATCGGGACCTCACTCCCGAGGAGTTCCATTCGCGTCTCTACACGCTGCACTTTCTCGATGGTCCGACAGTGTCGCGATACTTCGGCGATCATTACAACCAACTGACGGACACCTATGGCGTGATGCTCTTCATGTATTCGGTGTTCCTTACCAAGGGCATTGAGCAGGTGGCCGCCGACATATCCGACACCTCGGAGCCGATCATACACAGAACCTTCGGCTATGGCGGCCAGTCCATGATCAATCTAATGCTCACGGGCCGAGCCGTTGGCTATGTATGGGACCATGAACAGGATGTGGGTGGCCTGAAGTTGAGGGGAATTTGCGAACAGAGCGATATTGGATATATAACGACAATGGAACAGATGCGCTACTGCACAGTGGGTTCGTTCTACAAGAACCCCAGATATCCCGTCTGGGTGATGGGTTCGGACACGCATTTAACTGGTACGAGAGAGAATAATCAACCATCCGTGTGGAATGAAACTATATTTCGTTTTGTTTTATTTTTGCTCTCTTTGGCAGTGCTTTTTAGCCACGAGAAGAAGCTGGTCTCACCGGAGACACCCTCAGAGCATGGTCGTCGCATATTCAAGTCCTTTGATCCGGAGGGTAATAATTTTATAGCCTCATCCCATCTACGCGAAGTATTGGCCCAATTGAATCTTGTCAGTGAGCAGGGATAGTAAGTATCCATCTCGCCCCTCCTCATTCAAATGTCTCTCATTTATCATATTTTTGTGTGTTTTTGTTTTCTTGTTTCGCGTTTCGCGTTCCCCCCGATCATACAGTGTTAATCTCATGATGAAACGTTTGGATCCAGAGAACTTGGGCATCATATTGCTGAATGCTTTCATGGAGGAATTCTTTCCATGCGAGCGACATTCCGCACCCGATACGTTCGAGCTAATGCACTACAATGGCATACCAGGCTCCAATGACAACAACAAGGTCGGTTTACATGTAACTTCTCTACATCTCTAAATTCCCATAACACTCTGTCAACAGCCAAACAAACAAAACGAACAGAACAAACCAAGCCCATCATCCGACCCACTTTTTCTGATAGACGGCGGGGGGCCGGCGAAAATGTTTAATGCATTTTTTGTATCAAGACTCTTAGAACTGTATGATTTTGCGAGGGTCGGTCGAACGGCTGCAGCATAGATCTCTATAAACGACACCCTAAACGACGATTAATAAACCAAATATTGATCAAATATAAAACAATTGGAACGTAATTTATTTCGAATTTTTATGAGTTACAAAAATAAAATTTCAATAAAAAACAAAAACCGGAAAAACATATAAATTTTGCATTTGAAAGCTAAATACTTTCCAGAAGGTGAGCTCAAGCTAGACAGTTTTTAAAATCGATTGTTAGCTGCAGTCTTCAGGGTTCGATTTTAGCCCCAGTCTATCAGAAAATGTCGCTTTGATGCCCAGAAAAATACACAATAAAAAGTGCATTTTTTTGTAGTCAAATCGGATTTATTTTATTAAATCTTAGGTATACGAAATATATAAATATTAATTAGAGAGTATATAATTGGATTTATTTAAGCCAACCTAGGCATAAGAAATAGGGTTTCCAACAGGTTTTTGAATGGTTTTGATGGATCTACAGGGATTTTTTGTATTTTTACCCTTTTTGGCTTCCCCTATTTATAGTCCATGTCTTTTAGCCATCCTAGGAATAAGTATTTCCAATAGGGTTCCAATAGGCTGGTTTGGAATTGTCCTCGTGGGTTCTATGGGATCTATAGAGATCTTGGTCTCTGTTTTATAGGTTCCCACTGTATAAAATCTTTCCCCCTCATTTAGTGTTAATTTATTTATGTATTTAATTAAAAATGGAAAAAAAATATGATAATGCTAAAAAGAAATAATAAGGGAGATTTTACGAAATTATTATGAAATTATTAAATATTAGATGTCAAAATTTTAAGGGATATTTCGGGGGATTTCCGATATTTTTGTCTCCGCCATTAGGGTATCCTTTCTTGAATACCTGGCTATCTAACCTTTTTAGATCGTTGTAAGGATTAATTTTCAATAATTCGAATTTGCCTTGACTTTTTACAGGTGCGCTACTATTGCGGTTCGGCCATTCTACTAGAGGGGGATCTGAAGTCGATTTGTGCCTCAAATCCGATGGTGACATGCCTCCAGACCAAGTGGCCGAATATCGAGATCAATTGGCATGATCCCTGGCACACACCATCATTGAATTGACATCGCCAGCTGCCAGCAGCAGTCGCAGCAGTCGCAGCAGTCGCAGGAGAAGGCGCCACAGCCGCAGCAGGTGGAAAGCAGCGACAGCAAAAAAAAGATAAAGATAAAGAAAAGAAGGGAAAGCAGCGAAAGCAGCAGCAAAAGCCGATGTTGTAGTAAGGATAAGCAAAAAGTATAACTATAGCAGATACAAAATAAGTAAAAAGTAACAAAATTTGCCTGAATTGGGGGAACAGGCGACAGACAAATGCACACAAATATTTTGAGTTTTGAAACGCTTTTCGAACAATTTGTGGTATATGTATTTATTGAAAAGTGTTTGAAAATAAAAAAAAAATAAAAATAAAATAAAAACAGAGGAGAAACATTGTGAAATGCACTCTGGAAGAGAGCATTTTGGAGGAGAACAATAAAAGGAAATGAAGAAAATGGATAGGAGAATGCCAAGCGTTGATTCTCCCTACCTCCACACACACAC
Source organism: Drosophila helvetica (assembly GCA_963969585.1). Lineage (NCBI taxonomy): Eukaryota > Metazoa > Arthropoda > Insecta > Diptera > Drosophilidae > Drosophila > Drosophila helvetica. The sequence goes on along the minus strand of OZ018401.1, from coordinate 3,567,249 downwards.
ACACACACACACACACACACCCAAACACCCTTATGCATAGCTGTATGCAAAAATATTATTAACAAAAGAACAACAACAAAAAACAAAGAAAAAAATGGGAAAAAAACAAAAAATTATCGATGTATAAAAATCCACAAAAACTAAAAATATATTCAACAAAAAAAGAAAAAAAACAAAAAAACAAAAATAATATACTTTATGTTTCAAAAATGGAAACTTAAAAAAACAAACAGAATTACGGGCAACCACAAAAATTGTATGGAATTAAGTAAGACGTAAACTCACAGAGAATAGAATGAATGAATGAGAGAGAGACAGACAGTGAGAAAGAGCTCATAATTTATTTGAGAATTAGACAAAAGGTAGAGCAGAGCGTGAGATAGAGAGAGAGAACGAGAGCGAGAGAGAGAGAGAGTAAGGAGCACACACAGAGCGTAAAAGTAAGAGAAAAAAAGAAGCTATGTCGTAGAGCAACAAAAAACATATTTGTTCTTTGGCCTTTTAAAAAAATTACTTGTAGTGTTAAACAATTTAATAAAATTAAACGAAACCAACTCACACAAAACTACTAACATCAATGTGAAGAGAAGATGCGAGGGCGTGAGCTAGAGAGTGAGCGTAAGGGAAAGATCAAAGAACAGAATATTTCAAAAATAAATATAAAACAAAAAAAAACACTAAATAGAAATTAACAAGAATAATAATTCAAATTTAAAATAAACAAAAAAACGAAAAAATCGCACCTCAAATTGTGATTTATTTTTAAAGAAAAAATATCCAATGGGAGAATAGAGAAAGGGCGTATGTACAGGGATATACAATACTTGGAATTGAGAAAGTAAACGGATTTAATGGAATAAGCCAGAGTGATATCAGTGATACCAGTGTGTAGGATTCTAAGAGCTAGGATCTTCAAAGGGAGTATTAAGTGGTTTTATCTATTTAAATCTTATGCATTTAATAGGGAAATTATATAAACCAGAGAGACATGTAGGGTTCTGGCAGTTAGGATCTTCAAACTGAGACTTACCATGGCTAGATTTGGGCTCTGAAAATCAACGCACTTAATATATAACAGGGGACTCAAAAGTAAGTCAAATCTATATAGATATATCGAATTAAAAAGTTCCTTACATATTTTAATTCATTAATTTCGTTACCTTTTGATTTGCTTTGAAAAATATCGCATTTCTAGGTTTGATAAATCATTTTATATACTTAAGTACATCATCCTATCAATTATCTATCTATCAATTAATGGCAGTCAAATTTTCTGGAAGGTATTTAGTTTCCGTAAATTCCCGTAAGGCTCATGGATCTGGGCTGCTATAGACAAACTCATCTTTTTAGTATCGGGATCTATCAGAACTATGATAATCTTTCAAAACAGACTGTAAGAGAATTTTGGGAGGAATGTCCGTCTGTAGATTGAGGCTTCTTGAAACCTTATAGATTATAGGTTGTTGCTGCTCTGAAAGATCTTTTGCCAGGGCAAGGACATCGCATCTCAAGACCAGAGATCGAAGGGAAATAAATTAATAATAAAAAAAAGAAGAGTGATCCGTTCTAAGGCTGTTGTTTAGTCGATGGTAGAGGATCGACCGTAGGCGTTTATTTATTTATACATACATATATTTATATATATATCTGTGTGCAATTTTATTCAGTGTATCATCACGCTTGGAATATTGGAGCCACAATAGAATAGAAATAGAATTAGGAATACGTAGATCAAGAGCAAACATTTTAATTACAACTAAAATAGAATAGGGTTCGCGATTCGGAACCGTTTTTGTAAGCTTTCCATCGTTTAATCATCGTCCTGCCTCGTCCACTTCCACTTGCGTTTCCGGTGCAGCTGCTGCTGCTGCTCGCGCTGGCCCCCCGCATAGATTTTCACATCCAGCCGGTAGGTGGGTGTGGGTGTGGCTGTGGGTGTGGCCTGTGGCCTGGCGCGGCGACACTCCCTGTGCATCGGATCTCATTTGACGTCGAGGCTGCGCTGGAACATTTGCATGGCCAGGTGCCGCAGCTCATCGCCCACCACGGGCATATTGCGCGGAAATTCGCATTCGCGGGCGGGCAGGCCGCACAGCTGCCGTCGCAGGCGGAGATCCTGGCGAGCGCAGAGCGCCCGACTCCCTGGGCCGCAGATGTTGCCCATCAGACGCTGGCGCTCGGCGGCAAGGCCGCGCAGGCCCTGCTGGACGCAGGCCATCGGCGCCAGTTGATCGGTGGCCAGAATGTCGCGGTAGTCGTGCAGCGGTGAGGCCCGCTTGAGGGCAGGCTCCTCCTTTTTGATGATGGGCAGATCCTCCGGATCGGCGGCCTGCTCCTCCGCCAGCTGCTGCTGCAGCAGGGCCTGCTCCTCGGCCAGCCTGAGCTGCTCCTTCTCATGGACGAGCTGCTGTCGGGCATCCTCCATGACGCGACGGGCATATTGCTCGCCGGCCATGCCAAACGATATGCCCATATCGAGAATCAAACGATGCGGCTGCCATCGCTGCTTGGCCGAGGTCCCTCTGTCCACGCCCTGCTGCTGGGCCGATTGCTCCTCTGCCTGCTGCCTGGTCTCGGCTATCAGGCCCTGCCAGTCCACGCCCAAGGCATCGCCAATGCCTGAGAATACACAGAGATTCAGAGATTAGTTGAGGGGTACGCTCACCTGATGGTTATTCTCACCTTTGTGACGGGCATCTTCCTCCAGCTCCCCGTCGGATATCTCCTCAAAGTCCAGGACCTCATCGACCTCTTCCACCTTGATATTGCCACTGATGTTGCCTCCATTCAGGCCCACCACTCCCGCACCCGTTGTCGTCGCTGTGGATGGACTCTCGCTCTTTATCTCCTCCGCTGTGCTTGGCGAGAGTGTGTCCGCGGAGAGCTCCTGTGTGCCAGCCAGTGGATCGGCGTCCAGCTGCGGCTCGTCCTTGGGTCGCACAAGGGGCGATGCGTTGCCCTCCAGATTGATCTCCGTCGTGTTGAGAATGTCATCGTCGCTGTCACTGATCTCGCTCAGCTCCTCCGCCTCTGGCTCCCGTGTGGGCGGCCGCGGCTCCTGCTTGATGATGCTGCAGCCCACCATCTCATTGCCAATCGCTGAGCCGCTGGGCGACTCTGAGTCCTGGGTGCCCAGACTGGGTGTGCTCAGCACCGAGTCCTCGGAGGCATCCTCCTGCTTGATGTGGGCCGCGGTGCCGCTGCCCAGTTTGCCGCTCACCTGGGCCAGTATGCCCGGATTGGTGGTGGCATTGGCGGCACTCTGGGCAGCCGCCTTGGCCGCTGCCACCGCTGTTGTGGCGGCTGCCACAGCGCTGGCTTGTGCGGCGGCGGCATTGCCCGCCGGCGGCTTGCCCCCGGGCGCCGACAGCTGGCACTGGAGCAGCGGTGTGGGGTGTGTGGGCGACACGAGCGGCACGTGGATGTGCTTCTTGAGGAACGATGATGAGCCGGGCGGGGCGCCACGCTCACAGCCGGGTCCGCCGCCGCCATACTGCATCCGCTTGTGGGGAAATCCCCGCGAGCCGCCACCGCCACCGCCATGATAGCCGCCCGGTGGCTGGACAGGCAGCGTCATCAGCGGTGGGGGATGGGACCTGTAGCCGGGACCACCACGAGACTCTCCATGATCGCCATGGCCATGGCCGCCGCGTCGAAAGCCCCGCCCGGAGCCGCGTTCGCCACGCGGATGCACATGATGGTGGGGCGACGGGGGATGCGGATGGCTGGGTGGTGGTGGAGCATCGTTGGAGCCACCACCGTTACGCCCAAAGGGCTCATCGTTGTCGCGCCAATCCCCGCTAGAGTTGGACTGCTGCTGCTGCCAGGAGCGCGGCTTCTCCCGCTGATCGTGCTCCAGCCAGGCGGGCTCGTTCTTGATGATGACAACACCGCCGCCACCACCTGCCCCACCGCTGCCATTTTCCGGCCTGTCGTCGCGGGGATCTCGTTCGCGTTCCCTCTCCCGCTCGCGCTCCCTCTCGCGGTCTCGTTCCCGCTCCCGCTCGCGCTCTCTTTCATCCGCATCCCAGTCGGGCTCGGAGGTGGAATGATGCTGCTGGGAGGCCTGCTGGGGACCAGCGCCCGGATGTTGCAGCGGCTTGCCGCGCTTGCCGCCCACAAAGCCGCTGGGACGGCCGGGAGTGCCACTGCCAGCGCCGCCGCCGGCACTGTTGCCATCGTCGTCCCATTCGCGCTCCCACTCCGGCCGGTACTCGCCGCGTGGCGGCCCCAGATTGCGCTCTCTGTCGAGATTGCGCTCCCGCTCGCGTTCCCGCTCACGATCGCGGATCACACGCTCCCGCTCGTCCGGATAGAGAACCTCCTCGGGCTCCACCAGCTCCCGATAGTCGCGTCCCTGGAGCTCGCGCTCCCTCAGCTCTCGGGCCTCGATCCAGGCCTCGCGTTCGCGCGATGAGAACCGCGCATCCATGAATGCCCGCTTGTAGGCCCTGGAGATGCAAGAGATTAGAGAATGATTGAAGGAAGGAAGAAGGATGCCTTTCTCACCTCTCCCGCTCCTCCTCGGAGTAGAGATCGCGTGGATCGCGCAGGCGGGGCACATAGTGCTCGGCCAGGGGACTCAGCTCGCGGCGACGATAGCGACGCATCTCATCGATCAGGCCATGGCCATGCCGCTCCTCCATGTACTCCTGTTCGCGCTCGTACGGATCCAGCTCCCGCTTGTCCCGAATGTGGCGACCGCCGCCCCGCTCTCGCTCCACAGCGTCCAGGGATCGTTCCCGGCTGGCATATGGCTGCAGGTCCAGGTCGCGTCCGCCGATTCCACCACCACCACCGCCGCCGCCTCCCCGCTTGCCGTCATCCTCCTCCTGGCGGCGCAGTTTCTCGCGTGCGAGTCGCTCCCGCTCCCGCTGGCGCTCCTGGCAGCGGGCCAGAGCCTCGGCGCGTTCCTTGTCCCGGGCCGCCTCGCGCTCGGCTCGTTCTCGCTCCCTGTCCCGATCCCGACGATCCCTTTCGCGCAGCGACAGATCATGACGCTCTCTTTCGCGCTCCCGCTCCCTCTCACGCTCGCGCTCACGCTCCAGGGAGGCAGTGCGTCCGCGGGCCCGCGTCTGAATGATGATCTTCTCGCGCGACATCAGCTGGTGGTGCATGCGCGACGATCCGGGACCAGGATGACCGCCGCTGCCGCCACCGCCGCCCGGGCCACTGGGCCCCAGGCCAGGGCTCTTCTGGCGTTTGCCCACCACATCCTGATGGATGCGGATCTTGGTTGTGGTCGTCGTGGAGGAGCTTGGAGGTGATCGACTGCTGCCCAGCCGATGGTGGTCCCGCTCCCGATCCCGCTGCACAGCCCGCAGTTTCTCACGCTCCCGCTGCTCCTTGCTGGCGGCACGCAAGCGCTTCCGTTCCGCCAGTTTCTTGAGCTTGGAGCGCGTGGCCGGCGACAGCGACCGATGGACATGGCCGCTCAGGGCGGCGGCGGCACGCTTCTTGAGTCGCGCCTCCTTCAGCTTTCGCTTGATGTGATTCCGCTTGGCCACCAGCTTCTTCTGGACATGATCGCGCTTGTCCCGCTTCCGACGCTGGTGCTGCTCGTCGCCCGAGGAGCTGGCAGCCCGCCGGCTGCTCTTCTTCTTGCGATGATGACGCTCCGCGGAGCGCGGATGATGCCCATGCGGATGGCCATGATGGACAGCTCCATGGCTGCTGGTGGCATGCCCCGTCTCGCTGTCGGTGCTGCTGAACGAACTGCTGCCGCTTTCCGATTCCGTGCTGCTGCTTTCGCTGCTCGTGTGCGTGGCATTGTGGCGAGAGGACTTCTTGTATCTCCTCAGAGTGTCCTTGGTCTTCTTCTCCATATGATATGATGCTTGAGCGTGGATTATCGGGTTGAAATGGTGCCTGGTGGCGGCCGCCGGACGCAAACGGAAACACTCACCTGCGCCTGCCACTTATGCTTCGCGGAGTTTTGCTTTTGAAATCCACTTAACGCCTTTTCCCGCTCTAAAATTGTTATTTATTTATATTACACTACTTTGTTGCACTCTCCAGTTTCTTTTTTTGTCTCTTTCTCTTTTTATTCTTTTTCTTCCTTGACTAGAGATGGGAGCTGCTGATATATCGATATATCGCTACTTGTTTGTTGTCTGATGAAATTTTATTTTTGCACTGGCGAAAAATATGAATATGGATATTTAAATGGGCTATAATCATCAAGGGAAATACTTTTCTTAATTTTTAGCACATTTACACTATTTTGTGTGTTGTGTGTTGTGTCCCGCTTTTAGAACATATACCAACCACTTTTGATTGCACTTATCGATGTACAGGGTAGCTTAGACAAGCATATCGGTATTTTCATGCGATAAGCGAAAAGTTTTTAATTTATACCGCAAAAAAACACAAACTATAATTTCTGTTGTTAACTGTTTTATTTAATATTACAGCAAATATAATGCAGGTTGTATCCCCTCGTGCTAAGTATCGTGCGTGCATGGCCTACACGCATGGTACTTTGGATTTGGGCGAGAACTGCCATAAATAACCCCCCTCTGCCATAATCTCGCATGCCCAAAAATGATCTTCTGGCGCACGGCAATGCTGCCCCAGAACGCCGATCTCTTGGGCCCACATCCACATGATGTAATGCTGTCCTGAAGGGCAATGTAGGCAAGATGTAGTCCTATTCTTGCTGTATTTTCTGGTTTATAAATACCTTTTTTTGCTCTCATTTGTGAATTCTTGTGTATGGTGTCCTCTGTGTTCCCTGGGGTTGCTCTGCGACAAATTTGGTAAACAATATCGTTCTGGAAATCTTACACTTAATATTCCGAAATTGAACACAAAATTTGTTTGTACTCTAGATCGGATAGAACTCACAATAATAATGAATAAAATAGATTCAAGTTCTGGACTTGAAGTAACATATTTTTGTGTGGTATTGGGATTAGTTCAGATTAGTTGAAAAAATGTAGCAAGTAAAATTGTCTCTAAATGCATTCGTTAATTAACTTTTTAGGCGAAATTAGCTTTGTTCAATAAGGAAAATAATAAAGTAAATTATTTATCTACCAATATTGCTCAATAAAAGGGTAAGAAATGTTATGTATTCCAACAAAAGTTTTGAATTATATATCTACATGTATGTGGGTGCATCCATGTGTTCAAAAATGTCTAAATATTTAAATATGAAGATAACCTTTTCTTAGGGATTTTCAGTATATCTGCATATGTATGTATATACATGGTTCGGATTTAAGTAAACATTTAAGCATGGTAATCAATATTACGATGAGACATTACGAAGTCCGAGGCATAAACGAGTCGTAAATAACTAATTAAATCAATTAGAACTATAGGCAATTCGATTTTTAAGAGAATTCTTCAAATTCTTCGAATGAATTCTTCGTTTGTTCTCGAGTTTCTTCCTTTTAACATAAAGAAATTCAAATAGTAAACGTTTAATTTTAAGAAAATACATCGTTTTTTTTAAAGAAACGTACAACTTCCGTATTGGAAGTTCCATCGGGCAGACTCCTCTGAGATATGCAGAGAGACTGCTGATGTATCTGTATCTGTATCCTTTGTATCTGGCCAAAAGTGAAGTCTTTGCGAATGATCTAAGGCTTAATGGCAGGGGCTCAATGAGTTTAAATACAAGAACTTCCATAGACTTATCTCATCCCATCCCCGACTAAAGTTGGGTAGCCGCTGAGAAAATCTTTTGATTTGATGTTGTCTGGTATTCTTAATCAACAAAAAAATACCAAAAACTCATCGATAGTCCAATAAAACGATGGAGAACTGCTGCATTGGATACGAGTATATTCCGCTTACCCTTGCCCGCTGCATTTCCCCTGTACCCAATTACAATGACAATTGATTTGCACATCCGCTGTTGGGGCTCAGGATGGACTCTGGATGGACTCTGGATGGTCTCTGGATGGTCTCTGGATGGTCTCTGGATGGAGAGTTGCAATCAGTCGGACTGATACTCGTACACAGATCCCAACATGAATGAAAATTTAAAACCCATAAATCTTGGCGACTTTATATCTGCTGCTCTGCTGCACACCCAGATTGGTGGCAATCAAATTAACTACTGGCTGCAAAACAGGAAGGACAGTTGTCGCCCCGGGATTGCTGGATCGTTGATCGTCTGGATCATAGGTTGTCCCATGCTCGCTCCCTCCCCACCTCCCCTCCCTCTTCTGGCATACCGCGTCTGCATGGGATCCACATCCAATCCCAGCTAATTCCAGCACGCGTCTATGACGAAATGTGCCAGCAACAAATGCCTGCCTGACTGCCTGCCTGGACTGGTGGCACCTGTCCAGACGTCAGTGGCGGCTTAAGAGCTCACTCAAATTGCTGCATGCAGCGCTGGGGCTGCAGCTCCAACCGCTGCTCCACATTGTCAGCAGCAGCGTCGACACCTTGACAATGTGCCGCAGCCCAAACATAATTTGCTGCAACTATTTTCCGAGTGCGCGTGTGCGTCCGTCTTTGGCTGATGAATTTATTTTTAATAACACTAAGCAGCAAACTTCTCAAATCCAAAGAAAATGGATCGGATTGGATCGGATTCATTCTTTTGGCTATAGAAAACCTCTAACACTTGAAACAACGCAATACAAGAAAAATTTAAAAACATAAATACAATCATAAAACATACATACATATAAAAGAAAACATACCATAAAAAGCAAAAATAAATAAATAAGGAAAAACCTAAACTAATAAATAAATAAATAAATTAAATTAATTTTTAAGGAATGGAAAATATTGTTTAGATTTAAGAAAAAAATAATATTTTAATCATAACTGTCCACTTGTTTACTTGTAGCACTAGGAATAATTCAACATAAAAATGAAAAATGAAACAAATGTGTCATCGGCAAGTCGATATTTATCGATTAAGTGCGCAAAGTGCGCTCGATAAATTGTGAAAATTATGCAGACTGTACAAATTTGTATGATTAAGGGCCCATGAATTCCTTGATGGAGCTAAGAAACTTATAGAATACCATATAATTGATTGGAAAATGTTGATCTTAAGTCATTTCTGGAATATTCGAATATTTATTATTATATTCTTGGATGCCAAATGGTCAAGTAAAGTCAATAAAAACACATTATCCATATATTTTGGTCCTGAGAATATATTACAGTTTATTAAAACTTAAGTAATTTAATAACTTCATTAATTAAATTTTTGTGTCTATAGTTTTGGGTATTTTCAATAGGAGTTCCTTGTTTTCCTTTTTTTTGTAGCCTATAATAAAGTTGATTCATGATAAAAGTTTGTCTCAACCATTTTTAAAAATTCCTGGAATATTTTTGCTATTAATTTGTATTTATTAAAAAACGTATACATAATTTTTGGGTAATTTTCCAAACGACTTTTAAGTGACATCAATGCACAGCATTCCAAAAATTAGTCGCATTGAAGTAATGTCTCAGATATCGCTGAAATCGGCTTCTGAAACGTTGTACTTGGATTCTTCAATTGCGAATGATCCATGGAATACATTATAAGTAGTACCTAAACCATGCCGTTTAGTGTTATCATCATCCATGCTCATGCATGTTCTCTCTCTCTCCCTCTCTCTCTCTCTCTCTCTCTTGCTTTCATTGTTGACAATGTCGTTTGTCGCCTGTGATATCTGGACGGCAGGTGCAAACAGGCGCATTGCTGGAATTGCCTTTTAATTGTCTCTTTGGCTCCTTCTTTGCAGCTATTTTCGTTGGGATGGGATGGTCCACCGAAAGAATGGTTTGGAATGGCAGGCTAGGAATGGCTAGGGAACGGGCAGGAGCATCTGGTGGAACGTTGTCGTTGCAGCTTTGGTTAATCTCTTGAAGGCTGAGGCCTCTGAGGCTTTCATCTGATTTGTGGCTGTCACGTCCACGTCGGCGTCCATGTCATGTCGATGGAGTGTTTGTTCGAAATGGAAAAGAAAACAAGTTGCGGGAACAGAACTATAGAACGACTTTTGGGTATACCCCTCCACAGCATGCGGTAGAAGAAATGCCAACGAATAAAAGGAAAAGTTTAGCTGGATTTTTCTTATTTTTTTAAGCCTTTTTTTAAATTTTTGTTTTTTTTTTGTTTTAATTGCTAAAAGCGAGCTTGGATCTGCGATCTGCGATACAGTAAAAATACATATCCACAAATACCATATACCCTGGTATGGGGGGGGGGGGGAAATGGGGAAATGTGGCAAGATATGCCCATGCCCAAGCCCAAGCCCATCCCCTCCCCATTCCCTTAGTTCTTACAGTTTTTGCGTTTGCTGACAAGTTTCTTTGGATGGGTGGGGGGGATGGGGATGGGGATGATTTTTGTTTTTGTTCTTGTTATTTTTAAAGAAAACATCCATAACATTCCCGCACTGACGCTCTTTGGGTTTTCTTTTTCCCCTGAAACAGAATTTGCGTTTGGCATATTTATAGACTCTTGGTGCTCTTCTACTTCTGCTTCTGGAGACCGTTTTCACAGTTGGTTTCCATTCACTCCCCCCCCCAGCCTCCCCTGCCCTCGCCCTCTCGCAGTATCAGCTGCAGCTCCCATCCACTCAATCGCTAATCTCCTCTGTGGATCTGTTGAAGTTGAAGTTTATTTGTTGTCTTGGGGTCTCTGGTGCAGACACGAACATTAACATTTGCCACTCCGTGCAGCATGTTCCCCACTTAATTGCAACAAGTGCAGAAATAGCAGACGAAAACATTGATTTTCTGTTGATTCTTCATTCTTGATTCTTTTCTTAACAAGAATTTTTCGATGGGGGGGGGGGCGGGGGGCAATGCCAAGAATTCGTTTGCAAATGGGGATTACACGTAGTTCAAGTGGTGCAATTGGAACAAGATTTTCGACACAATGTCCATATGTGCCGAAGATATCTTCGGCTATGAGTAGGATCTATATGTAGTTGCAGGACATTTGGCCTGTTGACATCCTTTCAGTGCAAAGGAACACCACCCGCACCCCCCTGCTGGACAAGAACCTGAGCAAGATGCTCCCTGCAGATCTCCGGGAAGTCAGCGGCATCCACATGGAAACAATATTATCCTTATAAATGAAAGATCATTTATTGTATTTTATTTATTTGGTTTTTCTTCAGCCTAGTGCTATATTTAAGGCACAAGTCACAAAATTATTCTAATCCCATAATGTAGATTACATACATACATCGGTCTTTAATTCTAAACATTTATATTGCAGTTTAATTTCATTTCTGATTTTGTTTTTATAGTCTTATGTTAATGTTTTTTAATTAATATTATTAATATTTTTATTTTAAATGTTAGTGGTAATACATTGGTTTTTTTCAATTATTGATTTATATATATTAGTTTATTTTATTTATTTATTTCTTAAATTTTGTTGATTTATTTTCTTAATTTTATTTATTCATATTTTTATTAATTTGTTAAATTTTATTATATGTTTTGGTATTTATTAGTTAAATTAAATATAAATTACATTTATTTAAATTAAAACCTTAACAAAAGAAGGTTACTAATAAGCAGAATGGGAATGAGGAGGCTATAGACTTTGCAGAGATTTTAATTACTTATTAAAGTATTAAAGGCCCTATTGCACTTTGGCCATTAATATATACATATTATATATTGTAGGACTGTATGTTTTGACTATTAATGAAGTCTTATTTCCCCCCAAATACAGCAAAAATGTTGAAATCTCCTTCTATATATTCACAATGGTTATATTCCGATGTGTTCTCCACCATTCACAGAGGATTCTCTTTATTTTTTATAGTTTCTACATATTTTTCGAGGGGATATCTCACTTTAAAGTCCGAATATTGTTCTCATGCAAGTTGAGGAGTCGCTTCGAGAGCTTCTCCGCATCGGTTTTCAGGGCATTATTTATTCTCTATATCGCTGTAAATTTTACAATTTTTAAGAGTAATGTTCAAGTAGTTAGTGAGTAATCGCTAATGAACATATGGGCTCGTTGTGTGTGTGATGGCATCAGAGAACCCAAAATGAAGAGCATCTCCATCAACATTAGCAGAATGTCATTATAGCGCATATCCTTGTGCCTGCCAATACTTTCTGTCAATTTTACCAATTTCCCCTCGAGTTTCTCACAGCATTTGAGAACTGTCAAGCATCTGAATGAATCATTCCATGTCAAATTACTTTATCTACTCAAAACATATACATTTTTTCCTTGTAGTAGTCCTTGATTTCACTGATATTTGCCTTTGTACCTCTACCCCCATTGAAATCTCAGTCTCTTCCTGAACTTCACAGTGAAACAAACTATTCGTGCGTGTACACAATAAAATAAAATTTAATTTTACAAAAACCAAATTCAATGGTAAAATTTAAGCCAAATCAAAATAAAAATTTACAAAATTAGTGCTGCATTTCCTGGCTTTTCAGATGTTTTTAATTCGCAGACAGCCCAGTCTGCGGAATATTCGGGCAACGATCCACTTTCAGGGGTTCGTTACTTTCCCCGAGCCATCGATTCGGGTGCTGGACGATGAGCACGATTATGTGAGGGCTGGGCAGGCGATTTTCGCCAAGGGGCAGCCACCACCAACGCCTCCGTTGCCGCCCAAGCCGCCATCACCGTCAACTGGAGTCGACACTTCGGTGGCAACAGCAGCGGCCGGAGGCGATCGAAAGGCACCACCGAAGGGGCCCGATCCACCGAAGGGGCCTGCTCCGCCGAAGGAGCCACCAAAGCTGCCACCAGCCGTGGCAGAGAAGAAAAAGGAAGCCGGACCACCGGCACCGCCCAAGCCCAAGGAGAAACGCGTCAAGAACTTTGAGATCTACCGCTGGCAGCCCGGGGAGCAGCCCAAGATGCAGACGTACCCCGTCGATCTGTCGCAGTGCGGCACCATGGTGCTGGATGCCCTCATCAAGATCAAGAACGAGGTCGACCAGACGCTGACCTTCCGCCGATCCTGCCGCGAGGGCATCTGTGGCTCGTGTGCCATGAACATCAACGGCACAAACACCCTGGCCTGTGTCACACCAATTGACCAGAGCGGGGGGGGATCGTGCAAGATCTATCCGTTGCCGCATCTGTATGTGGTGCGGGATCTGGTGCCGGACCTGAGTCAGTTCTACGACCAGTACCGCCTCATCCAGCCCTGGCTGCAGCGCAAAAACATCCAGAACGAGATGGGCAAGGCCCAGTATCTGCAGTCGCTGGAGGATCGCAACAAGCTGGATGGCCTGTACGAGTGCATCCTGTGCGCCTGCTGCCAGACCTCGTGCCCATCCTACTGGTGGAACAGCGACAAGTATCTGGGACCGGCCGTCCTCATGCAGGCCTATCGCTGGGTCATCGATTCCCGTGACGAGGCCACCGAGCAGCGTCTGTGCTTCCTGCAGGACCCCTGGAAGCTCTACCGCTGCCACACCATCCTCAACTGCACCAACACCTGTCCGAAGAACCTGAATCCGGCCAGGGCCATCATCCAGTTGAAGCAACTGCTCTCAGGGGCCGTAAAGAAGGACAAGCCGGAGATCAAGACCGATGCTCTATTCGCGGGCAAGTAATGGCCTGCAGCACTCGTAATTACATTAAATCACTGACACTGACACTGTTAACGATGCCCTACACTTATTACTCAACTCGTACAACATTTAATAGTAAGCGGTAGCCAACACTAATACTCAGCGGTAGCCAACACTAACACTCAGAAAACACTGAGTACATATAGCGGTATGACACTTAACACTTCATTGAAACCTTACCCAACACTGTTTCTGAATGCATTCAGCCTTAATACCTACTCACATTAAGCCAAACTGAAACGCAACACGTTGCATCGCAGCAAATGACGAAATGCCAAAGAACTTGACAATGTACAGCCCTAATGGAGGCTTACAACACCTAATCGCAACGTTACCCAACACAGTTTCTGAATGCCTTCAGCCTGAATACATATTCACAAACTTAAAACAAACTGAAACGGAACATATTGCATCGCAATTAATGGCGAAATCTTAAAGAACTTAACAATGTACATGTATGGGGGCTTACAACACCGAATCGCAACGTTACCCAGCACTGTTTCTGAGTGCCAAAGTGTCAAGGTATTACCTTGACATTTTAATGAGTGCTACGTTGCAACTACACTTTTTACTTAATACTCACGATATACAGTGCTGTTTATGGCCAGAAATGTGACGTTATGCCAATTTTTTTTGCGTAAAGACCATAATACTTTATCATGATATGCAACACTGCTTCAAACATTTAATTGAAACGTTATCCAGCACTGATTATTGATTATTTTTATGGCCTGCAGCCATGAATGCCGAAAACACTTTACTCCACTCCAACAGAAATAATTGTAACATTTGGAATATCTTACACTACAAATTCGAACTGAAACAATTAAATGTATTATAGGCATCGTTAACAATTTAAATGATAAGCAATGGTACGAACAATATTAAAGATTATAATAAAATGAAAATCACTAAGAGATCTTGATGGGAAAGTGGGAGCTGCAAGGCTCTGGGACTCTCCGTATTCCTGCAATGTACTTTAGGCGATAGAGGATACCTATATACATGGAATGATTGGTTATAAAAGGCCTTAAGCTAAGCCATAATTAAAGATAGCCATAGGTTGGGGGACTCCTTGGATGGTGGGTCGAAGCCAATGAAAATGTACGAATGACTTTGAACGTGAATCACTTGGTAGCCAAGAGAGATAAGCTCCCTAATTCCTCTTTGGATCTTTGGAAATCTATCTAGTATTCTATTTTCGCATCTCAAAGTCATCCAATTGTGTGGGTGAGAGAGCGAAAAGAATTCATGGACAAAGAGAGTGCATTTTTTTCTGGGAGTCTATGAATCATAGAGTGATCAAGGTTCTTGATGGGGTAGGTCTGTTTTCCATAACAATAGCTTCTGTTATGTACATTGAATTAATATTTAGGATACATGTACATATGTATTAGAGATACAAAAAAATCCACTATAATGCATTCGAATTGAATTGAGTTGCATATACCATGTATATCTTCTTCCCCATCGATCATGGAACCCCAGCAGTGGTTAAGTATTTTTTTTTTGGAATTTCGGTACTCGTGGCACATCATTTGTAGGGACTGCATGAAATTATGGTCATTTTGATTATGCCTCTTTGTGGTATTTTACCCTCTGTGAGTATTAGGTAGAACATTGGTTCTGGTAGTACCTTAGTTTTGAGTTAGTTTTCATAGAGGGAATAGGGGAAAATTCACCTTAGGCACCTCTACCTCCATGGGATTCTAGGTTCTATGAATATGTAGTACGGGTATACATATATTTATTGTTTCTATTTTTCAGCAGAGAAGGGTATGTGTGATTCGGCGATAATCATTTGCTGGGCTTCCTAGAACTTTTCCGCAAAAGCTTTTAGCTGCTCTCGCTCTCGTTCGAAACTGTCTCTCTATTTTGGCTTAAACGATTGAATATGTAAATGAATGAGTCGCAAAATAAAAATGTAAATATAAAAATATTTACACATGCGTAAGTGGGTGGCGCTGTGTGGCAGTGTGTGTGAGTGTGGCCACCCACAGCCAGCGCTCACCACGTGCGTGCCTCCAAAAGAGAGAGAGAACCAGATTTGAATAACGTAAGGTAGGGCCATTTGGGCACCTCTAAGCGGATGCTGCATACCCTGATGCACTGCCTCACCTCTATGCTGAATGTACCTTTCGGGCCAAAGTCTGAGCGGGAGCGAGAGCTTTTGCCGCCTACGTCACAGCCCCCGATGGCAGGCCAGGCCAAGTGAGCTTTCGGACGCCTACAAAACAACCCCAAGCGGCATCGCGAATCAGTCGCAAAAAAGTTTCCGTCGCCAGAACGCCAGCAAACAAAAAAGCAGCAGTCAAAACCGAAAAATCAAAAGTCCAAAATCAAATCGCAATCAAATATAAATTAAGAAATTAAATAAATTTCCAAAAATTTAATAAAAAATCAATTATTTTGCAAAAAAAAGTAAGAATTTGCTCTGGGTCGCTATATATATAGTATATATGCACATATATCTGTATATATACATATGTATTTTTTTTTGTGTGTGATTGTGAGAGAGTGATGTTGTTGCTGGCGACCGAGAAATGTACGAATGCTGAGCCTCTTCTTCTCCTCCTCCTCCTTTGTCCTTCTTCTCCCCTTCTCCACATCCCTTTCGGCGACGTCATTTGACTGTTACTGCTGCTGCTGTTGCTGCTGCTGCTGCTGTTGTTGTTGTTGTTTGTTTGCTCTTTGATCCTATTATTTAAACGAATTAACTTTCCAACCAAAAGGCAACGCGCGAGACGCCAATTCCCCGCCGCACACACGACACACACACAACCGACGCCCGCTCCTGGCCCCCCCGAGACGAAACGAGAGGAACAAGGAACAGGAAGAGAGGCACAAGGCACAAGGCACGAGGCGAGAGGCAAGAGGCAAGAGGAGGGCTGGGCGCACATTAGAGGAGCGGTAGCAGGATAGCAGGACACACGACCCACTCAAACACACACACCACACACAACCACCCACCCACCCACCACACACTCAACAAAGATGTCATGGAGATATGCGGTAAGTGGAAAGAGAGAAGAGGAATAGTGGGATAGCGGAAAGAGTGGGCAGTAGGCGGCTCGGCTCCCCTTCCTACGCAAAGGAGTAACTAAGCAAACAAAAAAAAAACAAAAAGCCATGCGAAAAGTGGGAGAAAGAGCAATCATAACAGGATAAGGGGAATGGGAGTGCGAATGCGAATGGAAATGGAATGACTAACAAATGAATGGGGCTGGGGCACCTAGAAACCCAGAAAGTCTAACGGTAAGAGTGCTCTAAGAAGAGTAACAAATCAGTGCGAGAGCAGGAGAGCAACTGTAAGAGTGGGAGGGGGAGAGAGCGGGAACACAGGCGAGTGTGGAAGAGCAGGAAGAGTGGGAGAGCGGGAAGAATAACTAAAACCAGAAATTGTAACGGGAAGAAATGATGAGAAGAACGAATAGGATCAAGGAGCACTAAATATGAGGTATGGCTTTTGCCAAATTACGTACCCGAAAAACAGTCAAAGAACGAATCCTTGATCTTAATATTCAAATTCTAGAAAAGCTATAAAACATAGAGGTGTAAGCACTAGGATTCCTTCATTTTAGCGATTGAATGCACTCCCAGTGCTTAGATGTCAGAAACGTACAATCAATCTACCCAAATACCACATCAATTTCCAACTGTTTGGGATTTCAATAATGCCCAACAAAAAAAAGAGTACGAATATCCCAAGTTCTCAAGTATCAAGTATCCCAAGTTTACCAATATATCAACGAATATAGAAACGATCTGCTATTGTCTTGCAAGAAAGTATACCTTCTCAGAATGACCTTCCGAAAAATGTCCACAAATCAAGGGCACCGCATATCATGTGGCTGGCCTCACCTTGTACTGATAAACCTTGTAAGGGAGGCAGCAGCAGATGAGAGTCTGAATGAAGGCTGTATAGGGCCGAGTGAAAGGAGCACGGTCAAAGGATGAGTGTGGAGTGGAGGAGTGGATGGATAGGCAGACTTTTCGACGGCACGGGCTTCATTTTCCGGGCATCTGTCAAAAACAGCTGATGACAAGGACGTTGCTGATGTTGAAATTATGGGGGAATATGGAGCAACGGAATGACCTTGACTTGCCTTCCTTTTGTCCACTCTCACTCTCATTCTCCCCCTCTCTCTCTCTCTGTGTCTCTGTGTTTGTCTCTCTGTCTCGCTGTGGTTAGGTTTAGTTTGCTCTGCTGACCCAATTTGCCTGCCAACCCCCCACTTCACCTATAAACCACCGAAAAAAATAGCAATGAGGAAAATAGAATTTGTACTATTTTCTGTGGGGACAGCGAGAGATAGAGATAGAGAGAAAGAGAGAGAGAGGCCTTGGCATGCCAAACCATCCACCATCCACCTTTCTCATGCCCATTACACCCGCCTTCCCCACCCATTGAAGGCCTCCAAATGCAAATGCAAAGTTCAAGTGCCTTTTCAAGGCGTGGCAGGCAGAGGCCCGGCCTCCAAAAACCACCAGCCCATCAGCCCATCAGCCCACCAGCCCATCAACCCACTAACCCACCAACCCACCAACATGTGGGTCGTTAAATAACTACATGCCTTTGTGTCTTTTGGAATTTATCAGGAGATTATCTTCTTGGCATTAACTTTACATTTGGGCGGTGCCCCGATTTCCAGGGAGTGGGACGTTGCGCGTTGCACGCTGCAGTTGGCAGGTGGCAGGTTGCAGGGCATGGCCTTGGAGGTGTACAACAGCCCCTCCTCTATGGTGGTTTAATTGCTATAAAAACCAAAACAAGAGTATAACATTTTCCACAATTGATAACAAAAATAATTTAATGTTGGGCTAATGTTTTCTGGGGATCTACTATAATTATAATTGGATATGCTCCAAAGATCAAAGAATATTTTACAAATACGAAGATAAGCTATAGGACCTTGAGTTTGGGGATCGAATAGAGTATTTTCTAAAATAAGTTGGCAACGTCCAAATGTTGGGGAGATTGTACATCCGCCAGACACTTTAAAGATAAGAAACTATAAAGATGAACTATTTTTTTTTAAAGATTTAATGCCCTAAGATCAATTATTTAGTATATTACTTATAGTATCGCCTAATAATCTTTATTTAAATTGATTTTTCCTATGAATGAGAGGGGGCTTTCCTTATAAAAATGGTATGGAGCAATACAAACATCTTTGTATAGGAAGATTTCCGTTTGGTGGGGAGTTTGTGGGGAGATAACACCTTTTATTGGGAATATATTTCAATGGTTACCCTCCATATCAGGGTAAATATTTACGTGTGTGTGGGCGTTGGGGGTGGTCTCCCCTCTTAACGTAACGAATTAGTGACGCTGTGCACGCTGAATGGGACTCGATTGACCTCAAAGAGCGGATCAATGGTAATAGGCTTTTGTGTGGGCTGCCCCCTAAAGCTGATTACTCATACGCCGCGTGGGCCAATTAACTTAATTATAAAACGAATATTTCGATGGGGGGTGGGGAACGGACGGGAACCCATCCCCTGCCAGGTGGCACATCTCCTATTAAATGTCTCAAAGTCTTGTGCAAAAATAAAAGAATAAAATATATATAAAATTAATTAAACCCCAAGCCCAAACCCAAACCCAAACCCAAACCCGAAGGCATAGCCATAGCCATAGCCATTCAGAGTCAGTGAAGCGTATTGAGCTGATGTCTCCTTCCGCCGTATCGGCTCTCCTCGCCTCACATTAATTGCCGTTCCGTGGTGGGGGTGCTTCCGTGTAATGTCGATTGTAAACTTTATACTATATAGTATATTGTATGAACCAAAAAGCTTAGCTAAAATGTCAATGTCATCAACTGTGTTGTTTTTGCTGTTGCTGCTGCTGCTGCTGTTTCTGTTTTGGCTCAGTGTCAAGCCCATCGAGAGCGCTAATTGAACAATCGATAGAGCATTGTACACATTTGTAGTTTCCTCAACAATATATATGTGTACCTACTACACTCTACCCTGTACTCGCAGATGCATAGATATACAAGTAGTATCTGCAGCTATAGCTTATAGGTATAGCTATATAGCTGTGGGCGTGTCGCCTCATCGCTATCGCTGTCGCTGTCGCAGCTGTTGCGCCTGATTGAGCAAAAAAGCGAAAGGCAATGCGCGCGATTCTAAACTGTGGCTCTGGCTTGAAGCCGATGGCTGGCTGGCTGGCTGGCTGGCTGACTGGCGGCCACTTGAAAGCGTTTCCCCATTTGGTTCGAACGGAAAAACTCGACCCAAAAGTGTATTAACACAGTGGGAAAATACGAGTGAGTATTCTGTTTCAAGGTCAAAGCTGGCTAGATCTTTCTTAGCGCTAGACCATCAAGATCCATGGAAGAAAACTTATAAAAGGGATTACAAAAATATATATAGAGATAACTATTTATTTCATTTTAAATACAATTTTAAATTGAAATTAGAGTATATACCCAATAGCTATTACCTATCTATATTTTTTTTTTGTTGCAACTTTCTGCTTAAAAATCAAACTTCATGGAAAAAAGTATGGACTATCCTTACACAAATATATATATAAATATTTGTAATGTGATAAAAACTTTGTAAAGAAAAGCAAATGTAATTTTATGTGTGTGTGTGTGTGTGTGTGTGTGCGTGCTTTTAATGAGCCATTGTTAATGAGCATCTCTCCTCATATTACCAGTTGGGGCAGATCCATTACCTTTAGGGCGGTCGTCGTTTCCTTAGCAGTGTAAGGTGGATGTGGATGTGGATGCGCCCTATGGACAACCTTCAGTCCCATCGCCTGATTAGCATTTCATTTGCATAAATTCATTCGAATCATTCGAATGATGATGATGATGATGATGATGATGAGCGAAGTAACATCATTAATTGCATTTTGCACACCTTAAAAGGCCAATTAAGCAGCACAGGAATTGCGCATTAAAATTAAATTGAAAACTTTTTTTTTTTGCAATCTTTTTGCAATCTTTGTTTGTGTTTCTGTTTCTGTTTCTGTTATTCGCAAATGAATTCAAATCCAAGGGAATCGGAATTTTTCAATCCGCCTGCCGCTGCCAAAGTTGTTTTTCCCACATTCGGATATCGCCTCAGGAATGTCTCTCGCTCTCTCCCTCTCCCTCTGTTTTTTTTTTTGTTGTTTTCCTTTTAATAATTGTCTCGGAATTTTATTTACTTTTCTTTTTGTTTTTTTTGGAGGTAAAGGGTTGTGTTCGTTGACTGTTTAATCAATAAAAATCTGCAGGAGCCTCTGCCTCTGCCTCTGGCTCTGCTTGCATGTCAATGCAATTTGCATTTGTTGAGTGACCCAAAAAAACACAAAAAGACCCAAAAACTCTGCATATATCTTATACATATTATTCGCAGACAGACAGATATATGAATCTGTCAGATACATGCATATACTCTGCATAGATATGTAGATTTATCAATGCCAAAAATGTACTCGTAAATTTGCTAATTTTCATTTGGTTCATACATTAATTGTGGCTCTTGCCATTTTGTTTTTGCTTTTGATTTTCCAACACTTGGACGTTGAGATTATTCACACTTGAAAAATTAAATTTTTTTTTTTTTTTTTAGGAATGTTTTCTGCTTTTTGGTTTTTCGATTTTTCTATTTTTGGGTGAAATTTTGTTGTTTGGTTCTTCAAGGCCAGCGGCAAGTAAATTGCGCTACAAATTTCACAGATGCTCCTCCAACGAATAAATGTACATGAGAATGGTTCTATTCATTCATTTCGAGCATACGAGTTAAAAATCATTATAAAATTGTTGGAAATAGTTTTTGTCAGTTTTTGTTCCATATGAAACTCATTGGGAAATCTTGAAAAGTGTTTTATTAAATCTTTTAATTGATTTTCGAGGTAAGAAGTAGTTTTGGAATGAAATAAACTCCTTTCTCAGATGAGTATGACCTGGATGATGTCAAAATGTTCCCCTAGGCGAAAGGACACACATTCGAGAGCATTCGCCGCAAGAAATTCGGAATTCTTTTACTATGAAACCTCAGGAATATGTTGGGCCTTCGAACGAATACATATTTGGAGAAATTTCAATATTATAATGCGATATTTGGAGGGTAGATGATCCGAAAACGCTTAGTTCTTACCATAGATGAACAGTTGAAGGCACTGCGAAAATTCCATTCCGTCCCCAAGGAGATTCATCCTGCAGCATGGGGCTTAACTGGTTCACGTTATGCAAAAGCCGCACAGAGAACCAGTGTGACCACAAGGCAGAGAGAATATCCATAATGCAGTCATCTTGATGATGTCATAATCTGATTTTGATTATAGCTGATGTCCTCGAGCATCTACTGGGCACACAAACACACACACACACACACACACACACCGATCCAATCAGCCGCACAATCCACAATCGGATGACCCACATCCGCTCCACATGTTGCAGCACAGTGCAGTGCAGTGCAGTGCAGCGCAGTGCAGCGCAGGTTACGTGTTGCAGGTTGCACCATCCAACCATTCAACCATCCGCTCGCTGATTGTGACAACAGTTGTGGCGGCTGGGCCCAATGCTTGACCTCTGGGAGGGGCTGGCTGGCTGCTTCTCGCTGTCAGGAAGTGGCAGGAAGTGCCACAAACTAAATACAAAAAAAAACAAAAAAAAGAAAAACCAGCAGCAAAAGAACTGTGTCACGATGGAGAATGAAAGACTAGAGCAGGGTGGGTGGTTGGCTGGTGGGGTCCGGCAGCGGTTCATATAACAGCTATATGCAAATCGTTTAGATATGGATTAGGTTTCGGACACACCTTTTGGAGCCCCCCCCCCCGTTGAGGTGTGCAACTTGTGGCTACAATCGAAAAGGCGATCCATAGAATATGGAAATAAATCTACAAATTAACTTTTTAAATGAGAATTAAATTCGATTTCTCCACGAATAAGTCTTAAGATTTCTTTTCTCATTTCCATTGTCCTTGTCTTAGTTCTGTATCTTGGATCATTCTTTATTATCCTGTTACTCCCCCGGTTTGTATACCCCGTATACCTCAGTCAGTGGGTAATTTAGGTGATTTATACAATGTATTTCATGTTTGTTTTTATTTTTGATATTGCTTTCGTACGAATCTGTCAAACAGTTTCGAAGATTTTTATGTATTCGATTTGAACTCTGATTCTATTTTTCTTTACATTTTTTTGGTTCATCTGTCTTTTTTTCTTCAATCTCACAAGTTTTGTATCGCGCTCCCCTACACGAGAAAAAGTATATGTGTGAGAGAGAGAGAGAATATGCGCGTGGGCAGGGGGTAGCATAGCCCAGTGGCAATTTAATTTGTTTCTTCTGGCTATTAGAATGATCCGATCTGAGCCAGATTCGGTAATCTGCTAGATATGGTCATTATCTATGACTCTGCTTTTCTGATTTGATTTTCTTGTATCTTTAAGAGTTACCGCTCGTAGTATATTTTTGAATATGGAAACAATACTGATATTCTCCTCAAAAATTAAGACCTAAACTCTGGCAATTATTTCTCATCGAGAGAGCATTAGTGTATTGTGTTTTTTTTTTTGCGTGTGTGTGGCATACCTTTCAGGTGAGAGTCGGAGCTGAATGTTGTTGCTATAATTAGATGCACGAGAACAGTTTACATTGGCATTTTTCTCTAACACACGAATCATTCATTCAGTCAGTCAGTCATTCAGTCATTCACTCGAGTCACCCATTGGGACTGGGGCTACACAGATATCGTTCTATATATTCGATATATTATACATACATCTGTATATATGCTGGCGATTACGATGCTCTCAGATGATGACCAAATATTCAATCATGTTTCCATTTAACTTTATTTTGGTTTTCCTTCCCGCTTTGTTCAGATTTCGAGCTTTTCTCTGTCGTGTCCAGCTAATTGTCTTGTCATGCGGGCTGTGGGTCCCCCTTTGGGGCCGAATGTGGTGGGGGTGGGGGTGGGGGTGGGTGGGGGAAGATGAGTCATACAAATAAGGAAAACAACAACAAGTATTTCCAATACATTTTCTTGAATAATTTTCTCATTTGTGTGTGCTCTTCTGTGTTCTGAGTAATTTATTCTCTGCGGTATTTTTAGATCCATAGAAAGTGTGTGTGTGTGATTTTTGGGAGAGTAATCTATCTGCTAAGGGGTATACATATACTCGTACTGGTGCTGTTACGATATTTGTAGATACATCAAAAAAGCATGGCAAGGGGGACAAGGTCAAGGCGTCGTCGCCTGGTAGCCAAGAGACGTACATACAACTTGGGGGCGATGTCGATCTCGATGTCGATGCCTCACCTGCCACGCCAGCAAAAGCTTTTACTCTGCTATTCTCTGTTTCCGTTTCTACCTGAACGATAGTCTATAGCTTGGGGATCTATACATAGATCTATATGTAATTCCCAGCAGATATTTTCGATATTGTATTACTTGCGCGGAAAATAGTTGCCTTGGACTTGATATTGATCAATTTCGTATACCTATAGAATTCGAAATTAATTCCTAAATATAAATCTTAACAAAAATGTTCCTTAACGAGTTTTAGTCGTGGTTAAGCTCTTGGGATACCCACTATAGGAAAAATAATGGTGGTTCTATCATCTAAAAATTGTAAACAGAGTCTGTATTTTTAAGTTTTTCCCAATTTTTTGTTTTGGCATAATATTGAATTTGTTTTCGTTTGAATATCGATCTGTTTTCAGCTTTCAACGGACAGATACAGCAGCAGTATTGGCGATAGATATAGTCCGCACTATTATCAGGTTTGTTGTGCATGAAGGATCGATACCGATAGCGATATTGATATTGATACCGATATCGATAGATTGTGTTGTGTTGTGTCTAGTGTACTCGTATGTGTTGTCGTTGTTGTCTGTGCTGCATTTTGACCCTAACAAAAACAACAAAAATCAGCTAAAATCTGCTTTGAGTTCTTGGATTTTTCAGCCCTAACCAAAATGCTGTACTAACTTACGATAGTTCTTAAGTCTATATAACACTTCGATCGGGGCTGAAACTGAAGGCTAAAAATAATTTCCAACACACGCATTTTGTCTTCCGTTTTCTTTAGTTTCGGTTGACAACAGATTTAGAACAATTAACCCACACACACCTTGCATACCCCATGTATATGTTTTTGCCATACTATGTATAGAAAAAGATATATATAGTACACGTTATATGCGGCAAACGAGAGATAGATCCGTCACAATAGATCAGACGGACAAAATGTTAAAGAACTTTTGCAGGCAGGCGACAGATGCCTCAAATTCTTATACGATTTTCGTTTCTTGTTTCGGGGGATTTTCTTTTGGTTTTTTTTTCAGGGTCGCATGCCACTAGGAAAAGCAAAAACCCCCACAAAACGTGGGGGCCCATATGATTGTATATATTATGACACTTGGGGGACAGTCGATAGCCGGGAATGACAACAAACAACAAAGACAGAGAGAGAGAGAGAGAGAGAAAATTAAATTAAATCTGAAAATGAAAATGAAAATGATTGAAAAAAAAACTCTCGTTTTCGTTTTCGTATTCGGGGGGGCATTACAGTGCACAAGTTTTCACTTTTCACGGCATGACCCTGAAAAGTGCCAAACAACACAACGCAAATACAAGCCCCTGACCTCTCGCTCCTCTGCCCAGACGCGGCTCTGATTTGTCAACCCGAAATCGCGACCTTCGCCTTTGCCATAAATCTGCTGCCCAAGCATTTTACTTTTATTTTTCTTTTTTTTTCGGGCTTTTTCTGCTTTTCTTTTCTGGCAATTGTCGCTGGGATTGTGATGTCATGGGCAGGCGAGGTGGTGGGGTTCGGGGTGGGCGTTGGCAAAAGTTATAATCCTGCCAAAATGTCCACGAAATCTAATTACAGTGGATGGAAGCACTGACTAGTAGCAGTAGCATTGAAGTTGAAGGCCTGGAGCACGGCTGAAGGGCTGTTTATGTTGGGTGTAGTTCTATTCATGGTCAGAGAATGGTCCCACTGAAGAGAAGAGGCGGCTCCTGTTGGAAGAGCCTTCCATCGTAGAGAAAAGAGAGTGCGCCGAGTGGTTGTGCCTCGACAGAAACGTAACGACTGTTTCTAAATTAAACTAAATGCCATTTTAGGGAGGGATCCTATGATTTGGGAACACTTCCTTCTGCATTCCTACGATTTGGCCACACTTTCTTTTGCAATCCTACTATTTGGTCAACTTTCTTCGGCATTCCTACGATTTGGTCACACTTTCATGAGAATTACTACGATGTGGTAACAATTCCTTCAGCACTCAAACGATCGGGTCGCACTTTCTTCAGCATTTCTGGTGACATTTGGTGACACTTTCTTCTGCATTCCTCGATTTGGTCACACTTTCTTCCTCATTCCTACGATTTGGTCACACTTTCTTCTGAATTTCTGGTGACATTTGGTGACACTTTCTTCTGCATTCCTACGATTTGGTCACACTTTCTTTTGCATTCCTGAATTTGGTCACACTTTCTTCTGCATTCCTGGTCACACTTTCTTCTGCATTTTTGGTGACAATTTCTTCAGCTTTTGAAGATTTGGTCACACTTTCTTCGGCATTCCTACTACCTACTATTTGGACACACTTTCCTGCGAATTACTACGATGTGGTAACACTTCCTTCAGCACTCAAACGATGTGGTGACACTTTCTTCGGCATTCCTACGATTTGGTCACACTTTCTTCTGCATTCCTGGCTGTGGTCACAGCTTTTGGGAGTCAAGCTTCATCGTTGGTGGAAAAGAATACAAAAATATTGATTTTCAATTCCCTGTTCCACTGGGGGCATTCGAATTTCGAATGACGTTTATGCGCTGAACAAATTACCCATAAGCGAAAGGAGTAGGTGCTATGCTTATTACCATTTGTACTAAAACGAAGCTCAAATGAAATGTAACTTGTATCTTGAAGCATGAAGAACCTAAATCGTTTCCGGATTGATATTAATGTGCCATGTCTTGCGGGTTATCCTTGCAGTCGCCCAGCCGGTTGGAGACCTCCGAACAGACCACAGGCCGCCAGCTGCAGCGTGTCCTGCACTACTCGATGGCACCCACACGGGCCCTGCCCGGCCTGAGGCGGGCCGAGTGCGCCATCCACGATGTCGACTGCGATGAGGTCTATCCGGGCATCTACATTGGCGATGCGTAAGTCTGGGAGTGCACTTTTCCTGTGACTACCAACCAACTAACTGGTTTTTCTTTCTTTCTTGCACAGGGCGGCGGCCAAGAACAAGACGTATCTGAGAATGATGGGCATTACGCATGTCCTGAATGCCGCCGAGGGCTGTCGCTATGGCCAGGTGGACACAGGACACAGCTACTACAGGGACATGCCCAGCATTAGGTGAGCGGAAAAGCGTCTTCCACACTTCCAACAAAAGGCAACAACATGAACAATGGAACCAAGTTTTCCAATCCAAAATTTGTTCATATTTTGTTTATTAATATTTTTCTTTAGTTTTATTTGAATCGCTTTTGATTTGACTTTCTTCAGTTTCCTCACACATCTCAAAACTGTCTTCTTTTTCTTTCTCCTCCGCCCTCGAATATCAATCCTTCCGTCCATCCGTCCATCCATCCATGTATCTCCATTTGCCATCTCATTCTGATTTTGGCCTTCATCTATATGTTGTTGCTGTTTTGTGGTGTCTGGGGGGTGTGCATGGGTGGTGTTGTGTGTGGTGTGTGTTGTGTACCACAGACGGAACCATAAGGACTGTGTTTTTAGGTACATGGGATTCCCGATGATCGATGCCCCCACGACAGACATCTCGCGCTACTTCTATGTGGCTTCCAAATTCATAGACAGCGCCATCAGCAGCGGAGGTGAGTACTGGCTGGGAGAGAGGGGATGGGCATGCAATGTACAGCAGTGCACCTCGGTTGGTCTGTGCTTCGGCGTTTCCCCAGAAGAACCCACTTGAATAAAGTCCCATTCTGTTCCTATCCAAGAAACTATGGAATAAAAAGGTGGCAAAACACATTCTCGATAGATCTGTGGTCAAATAATAATTAAAGATATATTTGTTCAACGCCTAAAGATAACATTTGCATTCCCCTGTTTCTGTATTATTGTATTGTTGAATTGAAATTAATTATTATAAAATATTATAAAGAAAAAACTTGAGTGTAATCGGAAATATGATAGTGATGGGTGCTGAAGAAAAAACCTGAAATAGTTGTGCATTTGTGTTTCCCACTCTCCTTCTATATATTCGCATAAGTTCATATATTAATTTAATTCTAATATGTGTATTCCTGTAGGCAAGATCCTGGTACACTGCCTGGTGGGGATGTCCCGCTCGGCCACCTGTGTGCTGGCCTACCTGATGATCTGCCGCAAGATGTCGGCGGTGGATGCGATACGCACGGTCCGGATGCGTCGCGACATTCGGCCCAACGATGGCTTCCTGCAGCAGTTGGCCGACCTGGACATGGAGCTGAAGCGCAAGAATCTGTATCCCTACTAGGCCCGTTGCGGGCGAGGGGCATCAACAATAAGGAAAAGCAATTTCAACGCAGAAAAGAGGCAACAGCAAATGCTGTATGCTGCGGGAGGCGGGGGAGGACGGGGGGGAATATATGTAGAGTAATGATAATGAATACGTTGTGGAGCTGGAACTCTTCCAAATCCAAAATCCAGCAAACTAACCAAAAAAAAAAAAAAACAAATATATATAAAAAAAAGTATATATGAAAATGTTGAAAATCGTTGTTCTAAACAGATAAAACAAAAAATTTAAAAGGCCCGAAAAGCAAATGACTTATTAATGGTAACTTGGTCTTCTGCATATACATACAGACATACATGGCCCCCGAAAACAACAATAATAAAAACAGATCCATTATCATGGCATATACATATATAGTATATATAGTATATATACGATATACGGGAATCAAGTTATCTCCATTCACAAACAGACACTTAGAGACCTAGATTGTTAGACAGACACGATCGAAAAAAGCAAAAACAATACTCGTAGATTGGCGATAAAAAAAAATCGATATATACACTTCTATATGCGATATATGCATTGAACCTATATACCTTTTGCCTAAACCCTAGACATACAGATTTATATACATGTATTCCTTACACCCATATATACACATATATATATACATATATATATATATAACTATATATTTATATAAAACGTATCTTTTTTGTATGGTTCATCTTTGTTAGAGCTGTTTCTTTGTTTCAGTCCCCCCATGTTATACATACGCCCTGTCCCAGAACAGAACCGAACAGAACAGAAACCCTCTACCCACAAAAACACCCCCCACATATGATATAACACATAGATTTACTATGTTTAAGAAGAGCTGAACAACTATAGATCAAGAAACAATGTATGGAATCGAAACCAGATACTGATATATAACTCGTGTAATGGATATACAAACGCATGCGTTATATACACCTATACCATATATATATACACACACTATATATACAAATACACCAAGTGTGAAACAAAGTAATAAAACCAAAAGAATACCAAAAAAAAACAAAAAGAAAAAAACCAAAACCAAAAAAAAACCACTCATATTTTCTAGTACATGTATAATGATGAGCAAAACCAAACGAGAATCAACTAAAAACTAAAACTAATGTCTAAGAAGTGATTAATAATACAAAAGAAAAAAAAAAACAAAAATACAAACAACAAACAAAAGAAAAATAAAGAAAGAGAAACCAAAAAATGTATGATTGAAGTTCCATATTTAAATGTGTTATTTGGAATCTTTTGAAATGGTTCTACCATATGAGGGCCTCCCAAGATTACCTCTAGATTTTTAATTGCTTTTGTTATGGAAGGAATCTTTGAAGATATATACCTATAAATATATATCTGTTATTGGTTCGTTTCCCAACACAAAGACTAAGCATTACAAAGAAAACTGAATGATGTTCACATTTTAATTTTCAAATTCGTATTTCTGCTTGCAAAGCTTTTGAGGGCATATGGATTTTGATATATCCTTGAACAAATGGGTTCTATGGAGATCTACTTAAAGAAAACCATTCCCATATAGTATGTAGTTGAGGTAATAGCGATTCGGATATGGCTTCGGTATATCCATTCATAATTTTCAACAATTATTTGGATAATGGCCATATCTGCTTCTTGGATTTCTTATGATCTATCAAGCTGCAAGCACTATATTTACTGTATGTGTAAAGATATTGTATTAAACCCTTGCCTCATCGTCTTGCAGCGTGAAGAAAAATCGATCTGATTTCCCTCCCCATTTGCCACCTCTGGAAGCATCTCTTTCGAGACTCTGCACACAGATCTGTGTGTGTGGGGTCTCTGGTGGGGGCCGACCATTAGCCCTCGCCTGCTAACTGCTCGGAAACACCTGCAGCGGCATTTAGAGGGTCCCGCTTTCCCGCTTTCCCCCTTTTCTTGTGTTATCTAGTGCTCTGCTCTGCTCCAGAACCACTCCAGGAGTGGTACTTGTAATTAAAACAGATGATAAACCTACCTGGCTGCTACCTGCAGATGGAGCTGGAGAGAGCGCCCTGCTAACCGCATAGTTGACCCTAATTTGAAACTATCAATAACTGGACTGAGCAGAACTCTAAACAGAGCTCCAGCCACCACAAGATGGTTTAAACAACAAGATTCTGATCGCGGTGTGGTGGCGCACACAGTCAAAACAATAAAATTAATGTCTCCGGTCTTGGGGTTCACGCGCGAGTTCAGCGAGGGATCAGCGGGTGCCACTTAAGTGATCCCGAAATGGAATTCCATCCAAAAAAAAAGGTATATTTTCCGAAACCCCTAAACAGGTAGCAGTTGTAAAAAGTCGTTGGACAACAAATGGAAACAAACGCCACACGAAGACGACGACGACGACGATTTTTAAAGTATAAACACTATGGCCTGGCATTTGGTATCACACAATCCGTGAGGGACTTATGTACAGACATATAATGATGATACTGATTGTGATGAATTATGACTTGGGATACTTAATACTATTGCGAAATGAAGTACTATAAAACATTGGAAACTAAGGATTTATTACTTGAAAACTGCAAGAAATACAGTGCTGACTGGTATGCCCAGAGACAAAAGTCACTGAAATTTCGAATATTTTCTTTTAAATTTCAATATTTTTACTTTTTTTATGTTGATATAATTCTAAAGATTCACAGATTGGACATTTTAGCAATATAGTCCTTATATTTCACATAAATTTTAACATTAAAATGCAAAATATTTTCATTGGATATATATTATATTTATTATTTTATTATATACTTATTATGGAGGATTAAAATTGTTATTATTATCAATATATGACTCATAAAATGTATTTATTAATTTATATTACATTTTTAAGTTTTTACTATAAATGTATAATAATCTATTAAATTTAATTTAAAGTGTTTTATATTCAGATTAAATATGAACCGTGTTGAAAAGACTTTTTTAATGCATTCATTTTTAAATCAAAGTGAATTTCAAGCCGCATATTTAATTAAAATCTTGGTTTGCTATATTTCTCCGAGTGTAGATGGGAATAAAATTTTTTAAGTGTAGCCAAAGATCATGAGATGTACCAGTTTTTTTTTTAGATGAAATACTAGAAAAGAGCGTCATTGTATCACCTTTGCTATTAGTAATTTTTTATCCTATGGCTAGAAAATAAATAAATTAATTGATAAATTGTATAAAATTCTTCAGAGCTACATCTAATATATACCATAATGGTACATACCTTGAAAAGTGTATACAATCTTCGATCGAGAATCTAGATTCTAGAAATTCGAATCGACCTCAACTGTGTGTATCTCACCCTCTCCCTCTCTCTTTCTCTTTCTCTCTGGTCAAATGGCAAAAGGCGATGTCCAGCAGCGTTAAAGAGGGTCCTAAATTTGGGGGCAGGGGTGCATATGGTTAAACTAGTTTTTGGTGTTCCCAGGCCCATATACCCATACCCCCCAGACGTAAGCCGCTAAAAATCATTTTTCAAAAAATTAAACACACACACACACAACGTCCGACGTCCAAGGATCTTCCTTTTGTGAAACATGTTCCAGGGGGGGTGGGAATGGTGAATGGTAAATGGTAAATGGGTATGGGTATGGGTAAATAGATGAGAGAGTCCTCACACACGAAACAATTATTATTATTAATAAGTTAGTTTTACTCCACGTGCTACCTACATTCTCTCTCTCTCTCTCTCTCGCACTCCCACTGCCCTGCGTTGCAAGATTAAGCATGAAAAATGTTATGAATGTTTCCTCTGTTATAATTAATCTTCATCTGGCGCTAGCTACATGTTTGTGGGCGGAGGCGGAGGCGGCGATGGTAGCGGTAGCGGTAGCGGCTAAGCGTTACGAGTGTGTGCCAAGGGGGCTCGGGGTGGGTGAGGGGGAGAGGGGGAGGTACAATGCAAAAGAGTTAAATAATTATAAGCACACACTACTCCTCATGCATGAGCAGCTAGCGCAACCCTTTGTGGCAGGCAACCCTCTCCGCTCCGCTCCTCTCCACTCCTCTCCTCTCCTCTCCTCTCCGCTCCTCTGCTCTCCTCTCCTCTATGGCCCTTTGAATTGTATCTTGTATCGTCCTTAAGCTCTTCAAACAGTGGATGGCTCAGCAGCTGGGTCCGGGGTGTCCTAATAGATGGTTTTGTCATTGCTGCTTGCTGCCGTTGTTGTTGTTGTTGTTGCTGTTGTTGTTGTTGTTGTTGTTGTTGTTGTTGCACTTGTTTAAGGCTCTATTGGTGCACCTGCAAATGTGTGGCACTTTCTTCCTGGTCCTTCCTGTTCCTGCAAATAAATCGATGTCTGTATAAATGATAGAAAAAGTGAAATTGGGATTGAAACACCATTGCCGCTCCCCATGGATCTGCAGCCTGCCACGACCACCACATGTCCTGCGGGTAGCCACTCACCGCAACACCGCTATTAATCCCCTGTACAGGCGCTGCTCCTGGGCCAAGTGAATGCACAAATGCTCCAGCAACCGCTGTTTGGTGGCTCGTCGAGCTCCTTCCGTCTATGAGAGGATGGCCTTCAGTAGCTCAGAGAGATTTCGAACAGTATGGTTGATGATCCCTGGCCGGTGGCGATGGGCAGCTCATGGATCACTTTCCACGCCTCTTTGGCCTTCTCAGATAAAGATTATAGGAAGATGAAGAGACAAACAACAAGAACCAAGGAAAATTCAAACATTTCAAAGACAATCTACAAAATTTATTTCCACAAAAAATGTATAGCTTGGAATTTAATTTAGATCTTTGGAAACAAATTTTAGCGTCTTAACATTAATTTGTAAATTGATTTTGAATTTTTTCTACAATTATAATCATGATTTCGTATATTCTAATGAATGTTACTTGGACAATCCTTCGTCGAAAGACAATATAAAATATATTGTATACTGCCTGAGGATAAAACGGGTCTTAATCTCTGTTGATGCTGTTCAGAATTTGATATATAGGTAACATATAGATTGGGTCTCAGCTGTTGATCGTCGTTTATCGTGATCCTAAACAAAGAGCAGTGTTGCACAGCTCTTTTAGCTTGATTTCGATCAGTGTTGTGAAGCATTCTACGATGCTGCGAATCTGAGTTGTTGGCGATAGAGAATTCCCCAATTTGCATATAGAACTCTTCCATTTATGGAATTTCAAAAGACAATTCCCTTATCGGGGGATTCCATTTTATTTTATTTGCCTTTTTCGCATAATAATTTCCATCGAAAATGTTGTAGCAGAAATTATTTAATTAAAATGTTGCCAGCAAAAAGTGAAAAGTTGCGCAAATTTTAATTAATTTTTACGAGTATTGTTTGGCTTATTGTTTCATAGATGGGTTTTAAGCAAAAAAAAAGAAGTTATTAATGAGCTAAGCAGCTTCGGGGAGCTATAAGGAAGATGGAAAAGGACCTTGCAGCACACACAAATGGTCCAGAAGTTGGGCCAATGCATTAAATGCATTCTGAGAGTGCCACAAAAAATATTCATTCAAATTTGGGGGCAGGGTAGAGTCGAGGAATGGAGGAGGATATTTTGTGGTTGCTCAACGAAGTGAAAAACAATAAATAATGCAGCCAATTAAAAGTTTTGGCTGTTTGGCTGCAAATGCAACACCAGCCAGTCAGCCAGCCAGCAGTAGCAGGCACGGATGTGGCAGGGGCACGCACTACAAATGCCACACCAATAACATCAACAAAAACAAAGGAACACAATCACTCCCCCAGCCACCGCCCCCGCCCAACAACTAATTGAAAAACAAGAGCAAATTGATTGCAATAAAGCACATGTCATATTGGGTCAACGTCAACCCATCCCGACTCCCAATCCCACTGCCACTCCCACTCTCACTCCCATTTCCATTTCCATTTCTGTGCAGATCCATGCCATACAATACATTTATGTATGTGCACAGATATGGGCTCTGCTCTGCTCTTCGTGGCGCTGCTCTGCTCCCGTCTATCTGGCCAATGCCATGTGCCATGTGCCATGTGCCATGATGGACTGACAACAATCAATCGAATCAAAAAGAGCAGGCCAACAGGCACGGCACGGCACGGCACGGCACTCATGTCTGTTGTGAATGCCAGAATACGCTTCATCGAAAAGGAAGCGAGGCCAAGCCACACTGGGAGAGAGCGAGAATTTCTATATTAATTATTAAATACAAAATAAAAATATGCAAAATATAATACATATTATTGGTGTTCGGAGCAGAGCGACATATAATATCTTATATTAAAGTTATGCTATGGTTTTTGCTATGGTTCGTTATTTTCTCTCTCTATACAACTCTCTCTCCCTTTAATAGCAAATTCATATAATTTGATATCAATATCTAAACAATTTTGATTATTATTTATTTATTTCTTTATTCTTATTCATTTTTTTATAAAAGATTTCGAAATAGCTTGGTGTATCTTGCTGTCATTTGACCATTTTTAATTTAATTAATTTTTAATAATTTAATTTTTTAATATTTTAATTTATTAATAATTTAATTTATTAATAATTTAATTTTGTAATATTTTATTTTTTTAATAATTGAATTTGTTATTAATTTAATTTTTTATTAATGAAATTCGTTGTTAATCTAATTTGCTATTAATTTAATTGTGTAATATTTTAATTTTTCTATCATTTAATTTTTGAAGAATTTAATTTGTTTGGAATTTATTTGTTTAATAATTTAGTTTTGTAAAAAATAATGCAATTTTTTAGTAATTTAATATTGAATTAAATTACACGAGTAAATTTACATACATAAATTTACATATGTGTAGAACAAAAAGTATCGAAATAATACCTATTTAATGATAATTCTTAATTTTATTTAATTACTATTCGTTGTACATAAACGTACATTAAGATAATAGGGCTTTCCAGGGTATAAATCCTACCTAGAACACTTATGGAGACCAATAAAAGCCACTGCAAAACCATTAAAGGATACCAGTAATCTTCTTAGTCTCTGCAGATTGGAGTCATCTTTGGAACCCATGCATTGGTCTTCTTTTAAAGTTCTTTCCGATCTTTGGGTAAGTCCTATGAATATAGAAAAATAAGGACAGATGAAAACAAGGTGCACGGCTTTCTGCTCTGGAAAATGTTGGTACCTTCAAGGGCAGAAAGGGTATAGCAACAGGCAGGCAGTCCAGCCTCACGGCTACTCCAAAATTATTATTATAAACTTCTTCACTTTTAATGGAATTGTTATCAAAACACATTAAAAACGACAGACGGCGGCGAATGAGTGAGTGAGTGAGTGTGAAGGCGGGATGGGTATGGTTATGGGGCTGGGTGGCAGGCGGCATGCGGCATGGGGTATGAGGTATGAACAAGAAGACGACACACACGCAACGAAACGCAGTGCATTGCAGTGACTGAGAGAGAGAGAGAGAGAGAGAGAGAGAGAGAGAGGGAGAGAAAAGAACCAATCAAATGCACTTTGTCAATGCCAATTCACACAATAAATCTACAGAAAGATAGCAACGTGCCGGACAAGGCGGCAAGGAAATGGCAGGGAGGCAGGGAGGCACTGCAGCGGATGCAGGCATTGAAAAACGGATGGCAGGGGGCCAGGCAACAAAAGAGCGAAACATGAGAAACGAGAAAAAAAAAACAAATTGAAAGAAAAAGCTCACCAAATATTGAGGTTAACTGAAGCGCCACAAAGCGACGCTTCAGATACACTGGACAGCAAAAAAGGAAGGGATATTTTACGGACCCAAAGAGGTCTGGCATCTCTGGTGGCACTTATGAGGCAGAGCAAATAAGTCTGGCATCTCTGGTGGCACTTATGAGGCAGAGAAAAGAAGTCTGGCATCTCTGGTGGCACTTATGAGGCAGAGAAAAGAGGCCTGGCATCTCTGGTGGCACTTATGAGGCAGAGAAAAGAAGTCTGGCAACTCTGGTGGCACTTATGAGGCAGATAAAATAAGTCTGGCATCTCTGGTGGCACTTATGGGGCAGAGAAACGAAGTCTGGCATCTCTGGTGGCACTTATGAGGCAGAGAAAAGAATTCTGGCATCTCTGGTGGCACTTACGAGGCAGAGAAAATAAGTCTGGCATCTCTCTTATGCACTAACATTTCTGTTATAAATAGAGACGATTGTTCATTAATTGATCAAATCGAATATAGATCCATAGATCCATAAAATATCTTACTCGAAAGACTACTAAGAAAACTTCTTTGCGAATTAGGAGTATCCTTGCCAATTCGATGATACTCTCAACCCAAGCCATAGGGCATAGGGTATGCGAAAGGGCAGCATATGTGAGCCCAAATATGGCTCATGGCTCCAGCTCTTTGTGGCATGTGCAGCAGAGAGGCAAGAGCCAACAGGCAACAGAATGTTGAAAAGAGTTTTGAATTTCATTGTGAAACTGCCAGCCAAAACTTTAAGCTTTAAGCTGATCATGTTTTGGCCTGCTCATCTTGGGGGCAAGAAGGCTCCACAAAACAAAGAATCTTTGGCAAGGAGCCCAAACAATCATCAGGCATTGACCTCACTTCTGATAGCCACGTGCCCCCAAGGCTACGAAAAGGGTAGCCACATGGCATCGGCGATTTCCAATTGGAGCTGGAGCTGGAGTGGAGCTGTGGAGCCTTCTACCTGTGGAGCTGGCTGCCACGCCTTCGCGATTCGAGTGGAAGATCAGCCGTGCTGACACCTCTCCCTAAAAAGGGACCCAAGGGATAGCTGCTGCTGCTGCTGCTGGGGCCATTAGAGTCTAATTGTGGGGACTGCGCCTGCGCGACCTGACACTTTGTTGGTTTCTGCACTGACATTTGTTTGGTGTGGATTTTTGCATTTCCCATTAATTTGTTTGTTGTCTAACAAAATGAAACAAGAGGAAACAAAAAAACAACAACAAATAAAACTAAAACTAAAACTTGGACACGCTTCGACGCCCTTTGCGCCTGCGCGTGCGAAATGTTAGAGGAACATAAAGAATTGTCTTTAAATTAATGTTGAAAATTAAAAACTTCACACGCACCTATCTCGACCATGAAAAACATGTGCGAAAGAGAAGAAGAAACGCACACAGGGAGAGAGAGAGAGAGAAAGGTGGAGGGTGATATAAAGATATACTAGATGGACGGCGGGACCGGGACCTGAACCCACGCCAGAGACCGTCGTCGTCATCGTGGTCGTGGTCGTCGTCTGGCAAGTCACCAAAGTTTGATTGACGACAGTGGTCGACGGGAGTCTGATAAGAGACAGAGGCTCTGGGGGAAGAGCGTATAGAGGGGAGAATGGAAAATGAAGAAAGCACGTACAATAGGGAGAGGGAGAGGAAGAGATGCATATCTGCAGGATACTGAAAGTAGATATACACTGACCCATGCATACTCTGTATGCAAAAAAAAAAAAAAAGAACGTAGAAAAAAAAAAAAAAGAGGCAATAAAAGACAAACTACAATGGTGAAAGGGCACCCACAGATAGAAGCTAATAAAAAGCTAATACAAATATGTGACTCTACTGATTTCTTCACAAATAGTTAGAAAGAAATCCGTTTGCTTATGGGAATTTCCTACAGCGAAATTCAATTTCTTCCTTGAGGAAAAAGAGGAGGAAAACGAGGAGGAGACAGTGACAGAAAAGGAAAAAGAAAATATAACTAAAAATGAAAAGGCAATAAAATCGATAGAAATAGAAGAGAGAACAGCAGATTAAGAAAAACCAATAAGAGAGCCGTTCGTTTATGGGAAATTCTTGAAGAGAATATGCCCTTATTGGACCAGGTGTATTCCTCTTATGTTTTTTTCATCGAACTAGAGACTATATGAAATCCTTTCTTAGTCTGCGCGTTAATGCCCACAAATACTCACACATTAAAATAAATATAATATATGTAGATAATTATTTGCTTATGTTCCACGAACGTCTGCCCATAGCGGAGCTACCTTGTACGTGTGTTGCACTGTTTAGGCCTTTACGATGTACGCAGGGGCAGGTAGACCTTCCAGGCAAATGCCTTCTTACGCTCTTACCAATTAGGCAAATCGACGCCAAGTGCGTGTTCCGCGTTCACATCCGTCGCACAGTCCACAGTCCACAGTCCATGGGGAGTGCGGGAGTGCGGGAGAGAGGTGTGCGTGGGTGGGGGTGTAGTAGGGGTGTCATGCGTCAGCGGGCAATACGCACAGGCGGTGGGGGGTCGGGGTGGTAGTACGAGAAATGAGCGAGGAAACAATGAGAATGCGTGGCTGATGAATTACTTGCGATGTGGAGTGTGAAGCCAGAGGAAGCGTGGAAGGGGGTAACGGTTAGAGCCTGGTCAAGTGCTTACCTATCTCTCTCACACTCTAGCTCTCTCCCTCTCTCTCTCCAGCTCTATTTCCAGCCAAAAGAGTGACGAATCGTCAAGCTGCCCCTGAAAATGCATTGCGGTCTTGAAAGAGTGCAACAACACGCAGAAAAAATTACAGAAACGAAGGGAGTGATAAGCAGGAGGAGGAAGGTGGATGGAGGATGGAGGATGGAGGAGGTGCCACAGAGAGAGCGGTGAAGTGGTGGGCAGGGTGGGGGAGGGGCAGGGGGTAGAGGCTACTAAAAATGATGATCAATCTTCAGAGCTTTGACTGGGTTTCTACACTGACAAAAAAAAAATAAACTAAAATATAAAAGAAAAAACTCTCTCATTTTTAGGGAATTTGTAAGAAAAATTAAATTTCTTTCAGAAAATTCTGAGGAATTTCCTATGAAAATTCATTTTTTCAAAGCTATTTTCTTTTTAGAAAAAACACTTTCACCAGAATCATGTGTAGAATGGACCTATATAATTTGTTTATGGGCTAAAATCTATGAAACATTGAAAGTTAATTGTTTTTTTTTTTTTTTTGTTTTTAGTTAAAGTATTTTACAAATAAAAAACAAATATAAAAAAAGACTAAAATTATATATGTTCTTAATTATTAATTTATTAATACTACTTCATATTTAGTAGAAGAGTTATCTCGGTTTTTTTTTCGAGTGCATTTGCTGCCCCGCACCACACATACATACATACATATATGTATGTATTTATACAATTTCTTTGTGGGTGATTCCTTTTTGGCCAAAAGTTCAGAGCATATTTCACATGTCCCGGGTAACGCTTAATAATTTGACAGCTCCTTTGACAGATGAGCCAACCCAAAAAAAAAAGAAGGGAAGGATCAGATGTTGGTGGATAAAGAGAGCGAGCGCAACGAGAACGAGAGCACACGCTGCAGCGCGCTGGTCTGCCTGCCGCGCTCTCAATAATAAATTAGCTAAAAAGAAAAATAAAATAAAGGAGAATGAGACGGGGCAAAAACCCTTCAGCCCGAAACAAAAATGTAAACTGTAAATGGAACAAGAAACCCAACGAGCGACAAATGCAATTTCGGGAACGCATTTCAGTGGACACGGGACAGCGCGCGACGCGGTGGGGAGGGGAGTGGAGGGGAGGGGAGTGGCGTTCCAGTTGGAGTTTCGCAGTTTTCGGAGTCTGGGCCTTAATAGCCATTAGCTGGGCAATTTTCTCAGCCAGACAGAGAGACAGACGGAGCCATGCACATGTATGAAAAATTGGCAGAAACGCATAAAAAAAAGCAAGCCGGAATGGAGCAGGGCTCTGCAAGAGGGAGGGTGTGCTCGACCTAATAGATGATAGGATCATCATTTTATTCGAGTTTTATGCAAGTCTCTGGTTTCTCCTAAAGGAAAACTCTTGGGAAAACTTTCGTAAATTAAACACAGTCCAATGGTATGTCGTCTGGTAATTATTCCATAATATAATATGATTTATCAACAAACTGAGATTAACAATATATTTTCTTTCTGTTCCGATTGGATTGCCATCGGTCTGTTTTGTTTTCCAAATCCATCTATCATTCGTTTAGATTGTTTCGATCATTAATTATTCTATAAAATTTAATCCAAATAATTATTTAT
Source organism: Drosophila helvetica (assembly GCA_963969585.1). Classification (NCBI taxonomy): domain Eukaryota; kingdom Metazoa; phylum Arthropoda; class Insecta; order Diptera; family Drosophilidae; genus Drosophila; species Drosophila helvetica. The sequence continues at coordinate 3,527,302 of OZ018401.1, read as the reverse complement.
TTTATTACAATATTTCCACATAGTTTTTTTATGCGTTTGTTATTTTAATTTGTCAGATTTCGTATTGAATATCCCAAAGGCCTCATGGGATATATATAATACTGATAACCGACTGTTTAAAACACGCATACACCCCGCTAATGTCGGTTTTGGTATCGTACAGGGTATACGTGGAACAGTTTGGAGCAACCCGATATATCCTCGACGACCAGCTGCAATCTATCAACCGCCAAAACGCCTGCAGACAGAAACAGAAGGAACCAGCACTCATACAGCAAAAAATAAATACAAGAAAATACCAAACAAATATAAAAAACAAACAATAAATAAGTTTAAAAAAACAAACGTTCCGTAAAAATTGTGTGGCCAAACATAAACTGAGAGAAAAAAAAAAACGATTTAACGTAAATATTAATTCACAACATTTTTGGGCCATAACAATTTGTATTCAGTGTGTGTGCGTGTGTGTGTGTGTGTGTGTGCGAGTGACAAATATACCAATTAAATAAATGCCAAAATATAAAAGGCTTAATGCCAAAAGAATATGCAAATAAACATTTATTAAGCTAAATCACATGCAAAACATACAAAAGTCCGACTGAAAAAGTGGTTTATAATTCGGAAAAATATCTATAGAAAAATATGACAAGAGTTGCCGATGCTCTAGAAAATCAATCGGCAGATGGTAGATATATGATTTAGGAATACGATCTGTAGAAATAATCAATAAATAAATAAATAATAAATAATTTTGATATCATTTAGATATTCAATGATATTCTCCTCAAAGAGACCTTCAGAAAATTCAGAAAATATTGTTCCTTCTTTTTTTTTCTTTTTTCTTTTCAAATGTTATTTTTAATAAATCGTTGGAGTATAGACCGAAATATACATATGTGATTGAAAGTGATCATCGATGTCACTCGAACCCATGTATCTATTCATTACAATCTATTCTAAATCTAAACTTTGAGATTATATTTATATTTCATTATTCATTTGTTTATAGTTAGCAATGTATAATATACATTGTATATATGATTGATTCGATTGATTCATCTTTTGTACATATATTGGAATTATTCTCAAATATCATAATAGCAAAACGATTTTTTGTACGTATATTTTTTTATATTTTATTTAATTAAACAAATACTTTTCCCTTGAATGTGTCTTTTGTTTGGTTTGAATTTCAATATATACTCCTATGTATACGGGTATTCCTTATCTCTTTATATACTTGAAATTCCTGCAAATACAATGTATGGAATTCATAGTGTGTGTCTCTGCCATCCCAGGCCTTATCCTTTGTCAGCATTTTTTTCTGGCTGCGATTTTCCGTCTGCAGTTCATTAAATTGTGGACTTGAAGTCGCTTTCGAGTATCTGTATCTAAGTATGGCTATAGCTTTGGCTATATCTCTGCCCCAATGTGTGCGATGTGGTGTGGTGTGGTGTCATGTGTGAATGTGTCATTTGAGCGTCATTTATGCGCCACATTCAACATTATCAGCATTTATTCTTCTCTGCTCTTGTCATCGTCTCATCACCTCACCTCCTTTTGTTTTTTTTTTGTTTTTGTGTATTCCCTTGGCAGTGGGTATCATGATTTTGACCATATGTTTGTAGTGCAGGGAGGCATACATATACAGCTATAATAATAAAATAATACAAAAATAATAAAATAAAAGTGTTCTATTATTGATCAGCAGCAATTGAATCTCTTGTTGAGATTCGATTTCTCCAGGGGAAAAATTATTTTATATATATATTTTATATGTATATATATACAATAAGAAATATAGCCCAAAATATATGTCTATGAGAATGAAAGTAGTTTGGAAGCATAGATTTAGTTTTCACTTGATTTTATGGACTGACTTTACCCTGATTTTATCATACATTTCCCATAGCAACGATAAGATGGAATGGAAAAACATTTAGAATTATTATTGTCGATGGCCTTACGTGGCAATGAATCAATGAATGAATGAATCAATTACTTCGGCCTAAATCCATTGTATTTGATGCTCTTCTGCTCTTTGAAACCTCTTTGAATATCCTTAAGGACATATACATACATATGTTTTGAAATATGGGATATCCCAGAAACATAGATATCTTCTGTTAGGGTATCTAAATGTTCGGCCCCCCTCCCGAATCTAGTCTTTCTTCCTTTTCTTTTTTTTTGGTTTTTATTTCGCTATTTTTCCAACGTAATTTCAGAGCCGACTACCAGGGCTGTGTGGATGGATGGTCGTGGGTATGGGTTCAGGGCCCAGTTAAAACAGGAGAGTGCCGGCAGGGGGGTATGGCTGGGATGTGCTGTGGTGTGGTGTGGTGCGGTGTGTGGCACGACAAGTGCTGGTTGTGGGTCTTGTTCTTGTTGTTCCTGTTGTTAAAGCCAACGATGCTGATAACAATGTTGGATGATGAAAGCCATTGATGGGCGCTGCAGAGAAAAAGAGAGAGAGGAGAGTAGAGCCATAATGATGGGCTCTGACGATGACGATGATGACGATGATGATGATGAGGATGGTATCGTCGTCTGGCTGAGTCCGAGAGTGACAGAGAGAGATGGAGAGCTTCATATAAAACATATAAAGTTGCGCTTTATCTACAATGTGTCCAATTTATGGCATGTGCGACAGGGACAGGGCCAGATAGAACCGTTACTTTGGCTTTTGCCAGCGATCTGTGCTCATCCCCTCTCGCTTCCACTTATTATTTTTATTGCTCGATGCTGGCTCGCAGTCGCAGTCGCCGTCATCGCTGCGGCAGCCCGCGGACGCACTTAGCCCAAAGTGCAGTAACCCTAGCGCACCCATTCCCCATTCCCAATTCCCCTCTCGCCTCTACCCCACTGCAACGCTCTTGGTCCCTCTCCCACACTCCCGTTTACAGATGTCCCATGTCCATGCACAGAAAGAGGCAGAAGACAGTGACAGAAGAAGGATAGCGGCAGTGGACAAGGTATATTATTGACTAGAAGGTTGGCCAGTCCCACTTGCTCCAACATTTTGCTCTCTACAACCACCGAAGCCTACACCTTTATTGGATATACCTTGGACAGCGGCAGAGACGATACAGCGACAGAAGAGACCCAAAAAGATAAGCAGAACAACAGCAAGAAATCAGATTTCGTTGTAATTGATTTCTATGATGTGTGAAGGGGTTTGAAGAGGGTGCGAGGGGCGAAAGAGAAAATAAACTTGCATGTGTGTGTGTGTGTGGCGAGCAGAAGGTAGAGACGTGTTAATTTACACGGTTTTTGTTACTTGTTTTTTGTTTTGTTTGGGTTACAATTAAACAACAACTTTAATGAGAGCCAAATGACAACAAATAAACGCTGCCGCTTGCTCTCCCACTCTCTTTCAGACTCTTGCACGCTGCTGCTGCTCTCCTTCTCTTATGCAGCCGACTGCGCTGCTCTCTACTCCTCTTATGCTGCCGACTGCGCTGCAATCTACTCCTATTTTGCTGCCGACTGCGCTGCGGCTCTCCTTCTCCACTGCTGTGCACCCTCCTTCGCTAATTCTGCTGCTGCTGCTGCCTTCTAATTGATTTCTTTGAAGCGTGAGAGGGCGGCAGACATAGAAGAAGAACTTGTTGGATGCACAGAGAGAGAGGGTGGGGGCACTCTGTGACATCTTACACCTTTTTGAGGTCACAATTAAAGAGCATTTTCCAAAATGAAGGCAAGGAGACAATGTAACACCTGCTCCCCCCTCCCCCTCCCCCCACACACATACCAACAAGCTTCTACACTGTTCAGATGCTACTTCCAGCGACGCTTTTTTTGGTGGGTAAATTTGGCCATTCACAAAATGCTGTTTTGTTGGTGACATATTTTCCTATGCCATCGATCCATCGTTTACGCTGATCGGGATTTGTCGTTGGGGAAATGCATTGGTGAAAGGTTTTATGTACCTACATACATATGTATGTATGTATGTGCATGTGTATTTGCTCAGAAACCATCGGTGCAAAGCGTATCATGTAACAGGCAGTCTTATCGTTGCTGCTGCCTCTACTCTGTTGCATTCTCCTCTGTTGCTGCTGCTGCTGCTGCAGTTGGCTGCTGCTGGCTGCTGTGGCTCTTGACAGATGCCGATGGCAGTTTGTCGTGGCTGCCGCTGTCAATTAAGTCAAATATGATCGAGTGTGCGGCGTCATAAATCTCATACAACTGTCAAATTTTAGACAACTTCAGACTGCGACACAATCCACACACCACACCACGCCACACCACACAACACAGTGTCCACATGCTTTTGTGTGCGACTGTATGTCCAACACCCAACTGTCCAACTATGGGCAGGCAATTGGAACTGCAACTGCAACTTCCACTGCCACTGCGACTCCAACTCCAACTCCATCTCTCCACATTTACAGCAATTAAGCCGAGACATAATCGGTGGCTAAGGGAGGGGGATATCGCGCAGAGGGTAGGGTGGGGTCGCCACATACGAGTACTGTCTGGTCTGGGAAACGAGTCAAAGAAATCATAATTGTTTGGCTTTTGATTTATATGGCATGGAGATCGGGTTTTCCCATTGGGCATTACAGTGGTGGGGGGAGAGGGGAAAGGGGACGACTAAAGCTGTCATTGTGATTTTACTCAAATAATACGGAAAATACCAATAAATTGTACTAAAAATATACTCAACAAGTACTGAAATTACTAAGCAATATCTCTAAATGTACCATAAAAATACTGAAAAGATTAACGAATACAATTAAATGTGCTAAAAAATTAGAACGATGTATTAAAACTACCAACAAAAACAAAATCCAACACCCAAATATACTAAAATAATACTGAAAGCACTACATCTAAAATATTACTACAATACCAAAAAAATAATATTCAATGTGCTGAAAAATACTGAAATTACCAACAAAAACACGAAAAATCATAAAAATACCAACATATACCCACAAGTACTTATTCTTCCCCTGAAATATGTTCTTTGTATATACTAATATAACAATGAAAATACTACTAACATTACTAAAAATACCAACAGTTCCACTAAAGACCATATCATTTCTATATATGTATAAATATTATATAAATACATATATATGTATGTATAATAAAATTATATATTAAAAATACCAACAAATAACAACAACCACCAAATATACTACAATAATACTAAAACTAACAAGGTTTTTCCAAATAAATACCAATATTTACTTATTATGACTTAAGTTAAGAAGAAACCTTCAAGCATTGCAAAACTATATATTTTTGATCAGATTACAGTAGTAAAATGCAATAAAAATTACAATACACAATATTTGCATTAATACTATTCTATACATACTATTATATATTATACTATTCTATAATATTATTCTTAATACTAAAACTGAATACCAATGATGCGGACTTAGATACTTTCGAATCTTTCGATTAAGAATATTGAGTTCTCCGAATGATCTGCATTTCCAGCGGCAAACTCATTCCGATCTTCCTGCTTTCAGGGAAATATCTCTGTAAAGCTAACGATACAGTTTCCCCTTCAGGGCTTCCCCCATTCCTTTCTATCCATCAAAGAGACAGGTGAAATGATCGGTATATTGATCGAGGAAACGTTCACATTTGTGCAAATATTGTATTTATCCAAAAATTATTATTCCAACGATCACTCTCCCTCTCTATATGATTTTGCACGATTTGTGTTTTCCGTTTTCCATTTTCCATTTTCCGAGAGCTTTGCTTCGTGTTTACACGTTCGCACCCCACCAGCAACATCTCGTTTTGGGGGTACATTTTATTTATGTTTTATGTTATAGGTTCCATTCACTAAACCGAATCGGAAAGCAAATTTGGAGCACTTGTCCGGTGACTTTGAATGAACAAAACACAGACAGAGACACAGACACAGGTGAGGGGAGTCAGCGGAAGGAGGCAGGAGGCAGGAGACAGGAGGCAGGAGAGGCTGCCTCTCTCTCTCTGTCTCTGCCACTCACTTTAATGGAGTAAATTATACAATTTAAGCGATAATCATATGGTAGCTTTAGTGGGCGTGACTCAACCCCAAGTGAGTCGCGGCGATCCTCAGGTAAGTGAGAGTCCGTACCCAGAACTAAGTGAATAGTTTTGTGTGTGTGTGTGTGTTTGTGTGTTTAATGTGCCTCGAAATGGCATGAAAATAATACAAGAAACGAATCACATTTTCAAGCAGGTAGTACTAAGAAGTACACATAGCTTGGTGGCTTCTCCAGGGGTTGGGGGGACGACTTGTGGTGGCTGGTGGCTAGTGGCCAACGAGGCCAAGATCACAGCAGCCACGATACCGATCACCGTAGACTCTGGCGGAGAGCGGCGGCCCAAAAAAAAAAATACTCCAAAGCCCGAGAACATTGCGATGAACGGATTGATTGAATCGCATTACACGAACGAACCACCGCACCGCAGGGGGGGGAGGGGGAAAGGCAGTGCTGCACCACAGTGGTTGGGGATCCCGTCATTAGGGAAGCATCATTCAAACGCTTATTCGTTATTCTAGGGATTGGTTTTTCCAGTATTTTAGCAATTTTGTACGTGCTTTGAATCGTTTTGGCATTTGGAAAGATCTTCGCTATGCATAGACGATCGGAGAAGTTTTTCGGGCACCAGTATTTTTTGGGTTACCAGTATATTTCTTTGGAATTAATTATTGTATAATTTTTCACCTATTTTCAGTTCTTTGAAAGGGCAGAAGGTAACTCAAGGGGCAGCTTAACCAAGATGAAATGGTAGAAAGGAGGAGTCTTATTGAGTCTTATCCACTGGGAGACATTGGGCAGCACAACTTGATCAGCGATCAGTCTCTATATGATACAATTTTGGCATAGATTCATTGATCAAATGCAGCCTAAAAATAGTACGATATGGAGAGAGAGTTCTAATGTACATATGTACATAAGTCATGCAACATTCGCGTTCATTAGCACTCAGACTATGATCAATGCGATACTTCACTGATCACTGATCACTGATCAAGCTTCCATCTCAAAAATGGGAATATTTTGTTTTAATTCTGTATTTGTTTTATCAATTTAATCCTAACTTTCGTATTTATTTCTGTAGCATGCTTAAATTAAAAAAAAAATGATTGTATATTTAAGAAACTGCTCACAATTTAATTTATATTTTATTATATATATTACTTCATTATATTTATTTTTTAGTATTGCCACCAGTCATATAAATTCCTGTAGCTAGCTGAAAAGTTACAAAAAACAAAAAACGTATCATATGGAAATTAGCGAGAGCTAATTGACTTTGAAAACATTCCATACAAATCCGACAAAAAAGTTGAGCGCTTTTTTCGTACCCCGTATTATGCATATAATTGTTATCTTACCTTCCATATTACGCACTAATTGAGCTGTCCAATTTATAGTTTTCATCGTGCTTAATATATTTAATTATGAGTATAATTTTGTACCCTTTGCTAATTACTGCAAACATTTCGCAACTCAAATGAAGTCCCAAATTTGATTTAGCCTTTATTAATTGGGAGTTTGTATTTTGTATTTGTAAATTAATTTAATTCCACCTTTTGTATTGTACCAAGTGGTTTTTTTTTTGTATTTGTTTTATGAGTATATTTGCACATTTTTACCCAAAATTCCAAGCAAATGGAATGTCCAAATGGCCAAACGAAAACTGAAACATTTTGACCGGCTACAAAGACAAGACAACAATTAAAATTGTAATTTGATGTTGAATTTTTTTGTTTTTTTTTTTGGGGAAATTATTTTGTTTTTAATTTGCGCCATCAATGCAGGCGCCCACTGTGCAATGGTCAGGGCCAATGCACTATGGGGAATTTTGCCACTTTTTCTGGCCAAAACCCATTTTCAAGAAGTCGTTAAAATGAAATATTTTTAACCGCTATGTACCAGAATAACATTAGTCTTCAATGTTATGTAGTCGAAATTTTAACAGAGCGAACCACTGTTAAGTTAACAGCTGTCAAAAACAGCTGTTTGCTAGCGATGTGCAAGTTTTCATACAACGAGTAATTTTTCTCTAAGTTGAAGGAGCTAAAAAGGTGGTAACTGACCAATTTAAGTTCAATTTTTACAATGGACTCGAATCAACGAGGTTTTTAATATGTATTTTTGTTTTTAAACTGTACAAATACTCCTTATATTTCATGTAATTGTTAATTGTTTACGAGTATCATTTTGTGACAAATATTAGTCTTTCAAGAGGCGTACAAACTGAGTCCAACCTATTCCAACCATAAGATTTAATACATATTGTAGAGAATTCAATTCTCTTGTAAATGCATATCATATTAATGTGCACTTTTGCGCACTTTCTCTGAAATTTGATATTTTAGTCCCTAACCTAAGTTTGTCAAATTCAGAGTTGTTTCCCATGCGGCCAAGAATATGATCCGATCTGATCCAGATTCAAGGTTCTGATAGATATGGTCATTCTTAATGATTCCTCGCTTTTATTTTTATCGAATATTTAAATTTTTGGATGCCACAGATTGTCGTCCTTTGTGTGGTCGGTAGAGGGCGGGGCGAAATTTTGAAATACACTTGTAATAATGGGATATGACAGGATATTGGATAAAAAGTTTGGTTGATCTAGCGTTTATAGTCTCGCAGATCGAGGCGCTCAACGAGAGGGAACGTTTCCTCTCTAAATGGGTTTCTTCATTGTGGCTATATTAATTATCCGATCTGATCCAGATTCAACACTTGGATAGATATAATCATTCCTTATGATTCTGCGTTTTTAGTTTTCTCGTAACTTTAAAATTGTGCATGCCACCGATTTTCGTCCTTTGAGTGGGCGGAAGGGGGTGGGGCGAATTTTTGAAATATACTTGGAACAGTGTGGTAGGACAGGAGTCTGGATACAAAATTGTGTTGCTCTAGCTTTTATAGTCTTTGAGATCTAGGCGCTCATGAAGTCGGTACTCTCGAGTACCTTGTATAAAAAGGGCTGCCACGCCCATTTTTTCAAAATTACTTTCTATTGCTATTACAAACTCATATCAAAAAACCAAATCAAAAAATATTGTTTCGTTTGGAAGTTATTAATTAATGCCACAAAAAGTGGCAAAATTCCCCATAGTGCAATGGAGTGGACACACACACACACACACACACACACACACACACACACACACACACAGACAGAGACAGAGATCTGCTCTGTGTGCTCCCCGACTTTTGTCTCTCGAATGCTTTGCATCCGAAAATATTTGTTCGGTTTTTCGTTTGTTTTTTGTTTTTGTTTTTGTTTTGGTTTTTTTTCTTTCTTTGTTTTTATGTTTGTTGTTGTTGTAGCTCGCTGTGAACAGCATGATGCCATCAGCAACAAGCATTGACCACGGCCTGGACCTCAGCTCCAAGCTCCAAGTCGAAGTCGAAGTCGAAATCGAAGTTATCTCCATGCATTGCTCGGCGGCCTTCAATCTATGTCTGTGGACCCATGGAAATGAATTCTGGCCAAGAGACACAGACAGACAGAGAGAGAGAGAGAGAGAGAGAAATAGAGTTCTCCCATGATGGGGCAACCTCTTGGGGGCAGGCAGGCAACCTCAAGGCTCCGTTATCGGCCCAGGCATATTTGCATAGCTCTCAAGTATTCGATCTCTCTCCGCTCCGCGTTTTCCCTTCCCTGCACTACCCTCCGCTTCGCTTCGCTTTGCTTTGCTTTGCTTCATTCTTTTCTTCTTTCATTCGGTTCTGGTGCATATTTCCCATAATTTTCCCAAAGATCTTGCCATACATTAAATTACTCTCTGAAGACTCTCAGATCGGGAGAAGCGCTTTCCCCCCTCTCTCCAGAGAATTTCTATGTGAGATGTTTGTTGCAGGAAATAGCACACAAAAATCCATCTGATAACTAATGAAAATATATATAATCATAGTAAAATATTAAAAAATTATATCAGAAAAAAAGGCAATAATTTGGATTAATTAGGAAAAAAATTAAACTGCATATTGGAGATCCCTTCATTCCCTTGGATCTCGGCAGGAGCATTCGGAAGAGGATCCTAGCCTGGCCACAAGGCACATACTATGAAAAACTTATGATCCGAATGTGGGAAAGTGTCCGTTCACCTATGGGAAATTGCGAGCATCGAGTGAATGAATTGCTGCAGCTGAAGCACTGACGGACTGCAGATCACAATTATGAATTACGAACCAATTAATATTCAAACTCCATTCAAAGAAACAAATTGCAGTTTCTCAACATGCATTCATAAATCTATTCATAGATAATTTTATTTAAATTGCGGATAAATGAATATATATCATACATACGATCGTTGGATCTGCTAGGTTAAAGTAATGTTTCCCTGAGCATTGATTTCCTGCAGATTTGAATAGGTTTCTGTTCGATTCGAATGGCCCGGTATATTCACATGCTTATTCACACTTGTGCACACTCATTCACAAGGCTTATTCACAGAAAGATTGGCAGAGAGGCAGAGGGGCAGAGAGGGTGAGAGGGCGAGAGGGTGAGGGAGAGCCAAAGTAATTTGCATTTTCGGTTTTGTGGAACAATTGACAAATGATTCATAGGCCTCCATGTCCGAGCGATCGATAAGCATTTCAACGGGTTGGGTTGGACAGTCATGCCTCCCCATGCCTCCCCATGCCTCAAGCCACATGCCGCACATTCCCCCACCGCCGCGGCGGTGTTCAGTGGGAGAGACACTGAGTGCCCTTGAAAATGGCAAAAACACATGCTCTCAACCAACGATCCCTGGGCCCGTTGGAGCTCTTTTGTGGCCAGTCCACAGTCCCCAGTCCCCAGTCCACAGTCCGTTTTGAAGTTGAAGTTGATGTGGCCCGAAGTGAAGTGAGTGGCACACAAAAGAGATGCCTGAGCAACACAGCAAAAAAGAAACAGAAACAGAAACAGAAACAACCAACAGGCAGTGTGTAGACCACAAAACGGCAATTACATTGCCACATTTGCCAGGGAATCGTTTGCTGTGTGGCATGCCACATACAATACAAAACGAATACAATCATAAATAATATGATTATGATACCACATTCGCCATGGTCGGGGGGCGCAGGCGCGCAGGCGCGCACTCTTGCATTCTAAAGAGGAGCCACATCCCAAAGACCGAAGCCCCAAGACCGAAGCCCCCAACAACAAAGTTGACAAAAGAAACCATGAGGAATGCTCATTGCGTTGCTGCACGTTCTGCTCTTTCGTTCAAGAAACTATGCCACATATACTCATACTCATACTCAAACTCGTACCCGTACTCGTACTCGTACTCACATATCATACAAAGTCACAGACAGACAGACAGACAGATAGAGTGAGTGAGGGAGGGATGGAGTCACAGCCATTAAAAAATCATAAAGAAGGGCCTCACTTCTTTGGCGACAGAAGCATCGTTCGTGTACACCCTTCGGAGTCCCGAAATACCATTTAACAGCGCATCGATTTGCATGATTTCAGATGATTTGAACATATATTCAGTCGAATCTGAATGACTGAATATTTGATTGCATTTTCATCAGAATAAGCAAGCTTTTAGCTTTTAATCGACTTTATCTGGAATCACTATAGGCTATAGTGATGCCACAAATAATACCAGAAGAAATACAGCTAAAATCCTTTTGCACTGATGTTCAATTTCTGTTCAAATGTGCCCCTAAGCGAAAGGACACATTCGTTTCGAAAGACTAATCGATTTGGTACTTTCAACGAATGCCAGAAAAATACTAAATACTAAATGAAAAGTTCAACAAAAATACTAAATAAATACTACAAATTCATTTAAATTAATATTGAAAAATACTAAATAATAATAATTAAATGAAATAAATAATTAAATAACAAAAAATGCGAAGTTCTATAATAAAAAACATAATATACCCGAAATATTATATATGTACACGGCAAATACCACAAACCTTTAAATAAATACTAAAACTAAAAAGAAAAACCCAGATGTACTGTTAAAAATCAAATAAATACCGCAAATACCAAATAAACACATTACAAAAACCTTAAAAACTAAATGAATGCCAAAAACATAAACGTTATTACACGACAATTACTAATTTAAAGATATAATATTCGAAAATGTATATAAAATAATTTATTTGATACATAAAATGGAGAAAAAAAAGCGAACAATAAATATATTGTTATTTATTAAAGTTGAACGGAAAATGCACATTCATGAGTGAAAAGTAAAACAATGAAAACATTGCCATTTTCTGTTACGGAATACGCGGCGCAAATTGTACCATGTTCCCATAAACGAATGGATACCATTGCCCTTTCCAATGGGCCAACAACAGCCACAATGCCCGGTCGTTTAGGGTATACCAAAAATTGTTATTTCATTATCGTGCCCTGACAATCAGTCAGCGGCTCTGAGCCAAAACTTGAAATCAACTTTTGGGGCCTCCATTTGCCGTAGCCGCAGCCCGTAGCCCGTAGCCCGTTCGCTTGTTGTTCGTCACGTTGTTCTTGGGTGTTAGCTATGCTGTTCAACATGATCGGGCCAGGCCCGGGCCAAGAGCGGCACAGACACAGGCACAGGCACAGGCACAGGCATAGGCACAGGCACAGGCACTCTGGGGCCCATGAGTAATATTTGTTCAACAGCGGCAGCGGCAGCGGCAGCAGCAACGCCCTTTTTTGTCGGCCCGCCCCCGCAGCAGAGCCCCAGCTAAAAAAGCCAAAAAACGAAACAAAACTCTACGAATGGGAGACCCATTAGCAGAAGTCAAGCGCCGCCGTTGCTCCGTAACTTCAAATTTCAGTTGGGTTTTTTCGTTGTTGGCTTTTGAGATCGGCCACAGATCGGCAAGAGATGGGGCATATCCGCTAGAGGGAAAACATACGGAAATCGGCATAAGCTGGAGATCACAAATGCGAGTTATGAGTCCAACAAAAATCAAGGCCGAAATAATTTACAAATTACAAATCAGAAATAACTTTTATTTTTGATTTTTATTTAAAAAATCACAAAATTATTTTTATTTCAAATTCTTATTATGTAAATAGAAAATATTCCTTACTTCTGATTTTTATATTACAAATCAAGAATTCATTTTTATTTCATGCTTTTTATTATACAAATTGTAACTCTTACGATCCCTGGATGAAAGAGAAATAGGTATAAGTCTAAGTATTCCTCCATGGGATGGGTCCAGTGCGAAAGAAAAGAAGCTGCCAGTAGTGGCTCTTTCTCTCTTTCCAGTTTGGCTTAACAGTCTCAATATATCTCTCTCTCTCTCTCTCTTTCTCTCTTCCAATGTGGCTTAGCTGTCCCAGTGTGTCTTAGCAGTACGAGTCTGTCTCTCTCTCTTTTCCAGTGCGGCTCAACAGTCCCAGTGTCTGTCTCTCTCCCAGTGCGGCTAAGCAGTAGCAGTCTCTCTCTCTCTGTCTCTCTCTCTCTCCCAGTGTGGCTTAGCAGTAAAAGTTTCTTTCTCTCTCAGTGTGGCTTAGCAGTAAAAGTCTCTCTCTCTCTCTCTCTCTCAGTGTGGCTTAGCAGTAAGATTGAGAGAAGTTTGTGGAGATTGTGGAGTGGATCCGAATCCAAATCCAAATCCGAATCCGAATTAGAGTATCACCGATTCTCCATCCCACCAAGAAATGGCAGTTTTTTTTTTGTTTTCTTTTGTTTTCCGCGTAACACCCGCACTTTTTGGTCAGTGGGAGAGGGGCGGCCGGGCCCGGGCCCGGTCCGGGCGCCACGAAGCGCAGCTGCCATTTGCTGTGGCATTTTTCAAATTTGCGCATTTGTCTGCGCTTTGCATAATTTTCGTCTTATTTATTTTGTGGTTTGTTTTTTTTTGTTTTTTTTTTTTTGTGTCCATTTGCTGCTGTGGCTGTGTCTTACGTTTTTTGGGTCATATTTTTCATGGTTCGAGTTTCGGGTTTCGTTTCGGGGTTTTCGAGTGTTTTGTTTGCCGGCTTCTAAGTGGCCAAAGAAAAGCGAAACGCGAAAAAGCCAAACGACAGAACTTGCGGCCACACAATGGGAAAAAAAAAACAAAACAAAACGACTGGCACATACGACTCGAACTCTAGAAACAATAAAGATCAGAGTTCATGGGGGGTTGGGGTGGGGGTGGGGAGAATTGTGCAGCAAAAAACCATTGGCCGAAATCGCTGTTTCATTTTGAATTTGATTTTGATTGGGATTGTGATTGGCGCTGACCCTTTCATTTGCGTGCATTTATTTTTCAGGGCTAACAATGCCACCACAGGTTGGGCTCTCACCACCCAGCCCCACCCCCACTCCCACTCTCTTCGCCTCTTCATCAACCATCGAACCGACTGGATCACCCTCCCAGCAACTCCCAACCGATTGGATCATTCAGCCCTCACACTCCCACTCCCACACCCAACCCCAACCACCAAGCTGCAACCGATTGGCTTTGGTGTAACAGTAATCCAGTTGCAGTGGACTAGCCACACCCCTCCCGCCCGCCTGCGCTGCATCACATTTCCATCGGTTGCAACACGTTCGTTGCTCGAGTCTTTTGTTCCACGCAGATTTATGTCATTCTCTTGCTCTGCCCAGGGGAGCGGGGGACTGACTGGCTGACCAAAAACAAAATCCACTTAGATATTTCCCTTTGTTGCTGTTGCTGTTGTTGTTGTTGTTGGTTGTTGTTGGTGTTTCTTTTTGCTATTTTTTCTCCCATTGCATTGCATTTCGCTGCCTGCTGCTGTTGTTGTCTCTCTCTTTTGCTTGTGCATTCCTTCGGTCGAAGCGAACTTCAACCGGTTCTCAGCAGGTTCGATGTTTTGGTTATTGTTGCTGCTTGCCATTTATCGCTACCACAACTAAAGAAAGAGAGTGATAGAGAGAGAGAGTGAGTGCAGCAGAGAGGGGGGGCGAGGGAGAAGAGAGCAGTCTCAAAATTGTTGTCAGGTTGGTATCCCAGAGCGGGAGAGAAAGAGAGAGCAGGAGAGAGAACTCTTCTGGGCAACCAACTCCTTTTGGGTGCAATCTTTTCTTTTGTTGTTGTTCCACTTCCTTGGATCCTGTTGAACCGGTTCAAAAAGAGCAGCAGCAGCCCAAGCAGCAGCTTGTTTTTCGTGTTTTCCCAACAGCCTTACGATTTTTCCCTTCAAATAAAATACAATTAAAGTCTTTCGTTTTTCCCCTGCATTTCGTACCACATTCAAACACATTCCACACAACGCAACCGCAACTCGAACCACAGGCAACATCGAACCTGCTCGAGCGCCAGCAGCGCGCTTTCATACTTCTCTCATACTTGAGCTTTGGCAACTTTATTTTATCCTAACAATTCAATGAATTAAACATTGTTTTCTTTCATTCAATTCAAGGATTTGTCATCAAACAGAATAGAACATAGGCCAATTCGCACACAACACGCAACACGCAACTCGAACTTACAGCAACATCATTCGGAACTATGTTGCCAGTTCTTGTGTGAAAGGGGTATTATGACAACGAGGTGGTGCTTGGCAGCATATCAGCAACATGCTTAATGTTGCTTGCCGCTTCCCTGCTGCGCCTACACACCCTGTTCCATTATTTATAGGACAATGAGCAACAATGGAATACATACCCTGGAAATATGATATAGAATTGGGGACTACACATTTGGCATTTTATGCTATTCTTACATTATTAGGCCAAACGTTAAAATCACATTTGTGTTTCAATGCCGTTTCTTCCGAAGCTGATTGGAAAACAGAATTTAAGCCTTCATAATAAAACATAGGGTATACAAAAGAGCATATCAAACGCTTAAACTCATACTTGATACGCAATTGTGAGCATCGACTCGACATTTTTGTACTTTGGAAAGGTATGCAACGCCGGCAAAAGCATCCCCAGCAGCATTACAAGAGCCCACAAGCCCCCACCCCACCGTGTTTGATCAACAATATGCTGTGACTTTTTACGAGGCCAGTAAACAATCACGGTATGTCGCAAAACGGGTGAGACCAGCGTAGCCTGCGGTGGTATTTTCTGCGCCATTCGCCTGCTGCCCATACCCTCCTTTGCCAACGACAGCACACGCTTGTTGCCGAGCAACATGTGTCCCAGCTCCAGCAACATCTGAGGGCGGGCGTATTTGAAAGAACGGCCCAATGTATCTCACAAATTGTATCTCAAAAATTTTTCGGCCGCGGAAAAGGTAACAACGGAGTGTCGAATTTTTTTCTGAATTCAGAAAACTCGTCGTCGGATGAAATTCTCGTGCTGTTGCTGCCTCTTACCCGTGTACGTGTACGTGTTCGTGTGCGCGCGCGTGTGTGTGTGTGGTGTGTGTAAAGGAGAAATTATCTAAAAACCGGTTCAGCCGCGACTACTTCCTTTGAAAATTGTCCGTATTTTTTTGTCGAAAACCCAAACAAAATAAATAATAATTCGAAAAGAGCTTGTGCGTTTTTTGTCGGGAAGGAAGATAGACCCCCTCTCCCTCAGTCACACCACTGCCACTCTCCATTCGATTCGATCGGTCCGCAATCCGAAACGCCGCGAAAACAACAACAAAATCTAGCATTTATTTTTTTCTTGTGCTCCTGCGAAAAAAATCCCCAACAAAATAAAAAGTGTCAAAGTGTCCCAAAGAGAAATCTGAGAATAAAGAGAGCAAAAGTCCAAAGCCAAGATCAAAGGCAAAAAGGAAAAATATTCAAAGTGCAAGAAAGAGTAGAAGCGAAAAAGAAGTAGAAAAAGTGTGCAAGAAATACGAGAAACAAAACAAAAAAGTTGCAAAGATTTACCGAAATTTTCGAGGAAGGAAGAAAAGGTAGGAGAACACAAAACATGTGAAGAAGTACATAGAAGGAGAACGAAACAGTAACCGTAATATTGCTTTTGCTGTGCTGAGTGTGTGTGTGTGTGTTGTGCCATTCACTTGCATTTTGCGCCAGCGAGCGAGCGAGCGAGAGAGAAACAGATGCAGATCTGCCTGGCTGTTGCTGCTGCCGCTGCTGCTGCTGCTGCTACCTGCTCTATGCCTGTGTGTGTTTGTTTACGTGTGTATTTGTGTTGTGCAGATCAAGCTGCTGCTCTCTTTGCAGTGGCTCCGTTAGGGTACCGTACACCCTTTTACTTTGTACGATTGTGATCAGCATGGTTTGGGTCGAAGAAAATATAGTATGTCGAATGGTTATATTCTTTGGAGAGTCATCTGAATTGAAACCGCTATGAACTGAGCAGTTCTCATACATTTTCTCATAGGCCAGCCAGTGCCATCATTTGTATTCAAATTGAAATGACTGTGTTTTCATAGGGTATCCCGCAAGCCTCGGGTTCCTGTTTTGTTGGTTCGTTCTCTCGCTCCATCCCTCTCTGTCTCTCTTTGGCTGAGAGGCAAATGATTTTAGTTTTAGTTTCTAGCGCGCCAAGTGCCTGACATTTAAATGATGGCGGTGGGGGGGACTGGTGCATTCAGGGCACGGGTGCAGTGGCAGGGGGGTGGTGGGGGTTGCATGTGGCAGGTTAAGTGCCAGTCAATGTGTTGCATAAGAGAGACAGCCAGAGGGGTGGAGAGGAGTGGGGAATAATGAGCCACAAGCGCCAATTCGAATGCCAATTAAGCGGAAATCTAAATACAAAATTTCCATTTATTTTTGCGGTAAAATGAGGGAATTTTTTTTGTGGAAAAAAAGGAAGGAATTTCGCTGCGAAAAAAAGGGAAAAAAAGAGGCAGAATAGAGGGAAATCAAGGGATTCCCCCCCTCTCTCTCACGCTTTGTGAGCCAGAGATTAACCGTAGCAATAATTTATAAAACGCATAAATTGGATTTGGAAAAAAAGTTACTTAACATCCACATTAACCGTAATTATGAAGATATCGTTCACTCTCTTTCTCTCTCTCTCTCTCGCTCTAACTCACTCGGGAGGAAACGGAAAGGGGGAAAAAGGTTCCCAAAAAACAATAAAAACAAAAACAAAGGAGATATAAACGGAATTAACAGAACGGTAGAACCACAAAAAGAAAAGAGAAGAGAAGAATCTGTGGGAATTTAGAGCGAGTGTAGAGGAGAGGAGAGGAGAGGAGAAGAGGAATCTATGGGAAGAAGAATGTGGATTGTGGATTCCCGGAAGAAATTGGAAATCAGTTTTAGAGAGAGAGAGAGAGAGAGAGCGATGGATAGATAGAGGGGAAATCTAAGAGATGGAAAGATATGGAATGAAATGATGCGAAGATGAGGAAGCAGAAGGCGAGAGAGAGAGATAGATTAAGAGAGTGCTTCCTCAAGGAGAAATATCTAGAGATTATGGTAGTGATTACGATTAGAAATAGATAAAAAATATAGAAAATAATTATAGGCAAAATGAGAGATAAAAGTTATTATAAATGAAGCAAAACCATGAGAATAAAGCGAATGCAAAAATATATATAAAATAAAGCGTACGAATATGAGGAAAGGGTACAAAAATTAGAGATATTAAAGAAACTATAGATAGTAAAAATGGGGAAAGAAAACGCAAGGCCATGAAATAGTTAGGGAATTCTATATATAATAATATAAATATAATATAAAATATATGGGAAATAAGTTGAAGACCAATGAAGGATATAAAATAAAAGATATCAGAATATATCTGAAAAGCATATTAATAGAAAAGAAAAATGTTTACGGAATTAAAATAAATTAAAATGAATATTTCATTCATTGCTAAAATTTCATAAAAAATCAAATGAAAGGATTGAGAGATTCAAGAGAAGAATTCTGAAAGTATAATTCTGAAACTTATTGAAAAATAAATATATTCAAATAATAGCTGGAAAGATTAAAGAGAAGATGGACAGAAAAATACAAATAAGAAAATAATATAGATAGAAATATATAATGATAAATAGATTGAAGAGAAATAAATAGATGGAAGAAAATGTAAATTAATTATAGAAATCGGGGCTCAAATTTCCTTCTGGAAAGCTTCAAACCGCAAGTTTTTCTTTTTTTTTTTAACAGACTTTTTCCTTTTTAGAGAATTCCCACTCCGAAACATTCTCACGCAGTCGAAAAGAGAGGAGTCTCTCTCTCAGGCTGTCTTTCAAAAACTGAAAATTATTTCATCCAGAAAGATGATTTCCCTGTGACATTTGTGGCTCTGTTTTCCAGCGTAATTTTCTTAAAAAAGTTGATGACAAGTCTTTCGTCTCCTCCTCATTCACCCCTCTCTCTCTCTCTCTCTCTCTGGCAGGGAGGGGGTGTGCGTGGGAGGTCAAGTGGTTTTGACCGTGAATGTGCACAAAACAAAAAAGAGAAAGAGAGAGAGAGAGAGCGAGAAAGAAGAGAATAAAAAGGAGAGACGACAATTGTCATGTGAGAAGAAAAACAGAGCCATGACAAAACGATTTTCGAGAATTAATTTGTGGAGAAAAAAGAATGACTCGAAAGGGGGGAGAGAAGAGCGAGAAAAGAGGAATGACAATGTGGCACAGGGAAATGGGAAGGGGAAGGGGAAGTGGGGAAAAGCCAGCCATTTATCCAGAATTTTCCAGTATTCTTATTGTTATTTTTTTTGTTTTGTTTTAAACGCTTATCAAACGCTTCGAATCGAGAAATAAGAGTTCTCTTCCCCCCCTCTCTCCCTCCCACTCTCTCTCCCTCTCATATTTCGATTGAAAAATCATTTCGGAAATATAATATCTCGAAAGTTGTTGCTGTCTCGACTTTTTTTCACTCAATTAAAAACGGTAGAGAACTCGATGGAAACTACATAAAATAAATGGGCATAAAAAGGAGATCAAGATGGAATAAAATGTGATAAAAGAAGGTTCAGAAGTGGAAGCAAAGGAGGCTTCAAAATGGACGAGTAAAGAGTGTGATTAAGTGGGAGAGCTAAGAGCTAACGGGTATCCCCGTGGAAGGTAATATAATTGGCAAAAAAAACAATACTTTCCGCTTCCCTTCATTTCCGCCTACATCCACTCTCTCCATCACTTCGATACCATAATAATAATACTCTCAAATGATCTTTCCCTGCCATCAATTGCCAATAATTTCCTCCCTGATTTCCCACCCGTAAAATACATTTAAAAAATATTTAGATAGCATTTTTAAATTAATAATTCGACATTTAAATCGTTTGGCTTTTAACTGGAGGTTTAGTTGGGAGGGAAATATATCATATATCACATAAGTATATATATTTCTTTAAGTTCCGGATTCAGTTTACTTCTGCCTCAATTTTCCACCCAAAACACACTCTTTCCGAGTTTCCCTTGCTGCCTTCCTGCCTTTCTGCCTGCCCTCCTCTGCAATCATCGTTTCGTACTGCATTTTCCCATCCATTTTCCGCTCAGGTTCTCTCCTTTTACTTTTATTTTTATTGTTATTTTAATTTTATTCTTTATTAGTTTTTATTGCATTTCTTTTTGCGGCGTCTTACGAGCGAGGAGTCTTCTCTTTGTGCAACGTTTTGTGGCAGACACGCAGCAAGTGCGACAAGTGCGAAAACAAAGCGAAATAGTTGTGGAAAAATCCAAGGAAATTGAATGAGGGAAAACTTCCGCTCTTCCACGTCTCGGGGGCTTTTACTTTTAGGAATATTTTTGTATGTTGACAAGGGGTTTCCCTGCTGCCATTTTCCATAAGTAATGCTATTTTTTTCCATATTTACTTTCATTCAATTCAGTGGCAGGTTTTTCCACAGGTTTTTCTTAAGCCAATGAGTAGGGGAAAATGCTCAAAAAATGACACCAAGCCCGCTGCTCGAAAAAAAATAAAAAAACTTTGAAAACATTTATAAAAAAAAAAACAAAATCTTCTACAGGCGAAGCGTCTCCTATTTCCTCATTTTTCCATATTTTCCAGTCCCAAAAATATAAAAAATATTAAAAAAGTTTCAATTTAATCAAGAAAATGTATCTAATTATTTGTATTTTTTTCTAAATTGAATAGACATAAAAAAATACCTTAAACCGAATTACAAAATGTTAAATATTTATTAAAAAAAAAAAAAAATAAAAAATTCATTTGCCGCTTTCCATTCCATTCCATTCCATAGGAACCAACACAAAAGTCAATCAAATAAAATCAAAATCAAAAAGTTCTTTCATCTTTTAGCTACCGGCAACCCCTCTCCCCCTTATTGTTTTCGAAAAAATGTATGACTCCTCGAATTAAAATGCAAAAAAAAAGAAAAAGAAAAAGAAGAATCAAATCAAAACGCAAATCGATGACTAAAATGTTTGAATATTTATTGCGTTGAAAGACAGATGGGCACAGGGAAGAGGGGGGAGGGAGGAGGGGTTCCCTCTGCGTGACATTTAGCGGCCCAGTGCTCCACCTCCACCTCCCTCTACCCACCACCCTCCCACCATGACTTCGCGTAATGTCATTCCATACGAAATCTGAAATCTCAGCAGAAAAAAAAACGAAGCGAAACAGACAGCAAAATACAAAAAAAAAAGCAAAACCAAAAGAAGAAACGACAAAAAAAAAACAGCAGCAAAAACTTGGCCCTGAGACCAAGAAAAAAAGAAAAGAAAAGAAAAGAAAAGAAAAGAAAAGAGAGAAGAGACTTGGTAATTCGGAGCGTTTAATCATTTAAAAAGCATCTTTTTCTAAAAAAAAAAAAAACCAAAAAAAATGTGTAGCGGGAGTGGGCAAGGGGATTATAATGGGTGGAGTGCCAGTGGGTGGGGTGGATACAGGAAAAAAAAAAAGAAAAGAAAGAAATGTTTTTTGGTTGTATTGTTGCGGATAAAACAGTCAAAAGTTGTCGCTAGTTGATGGGGGGTGGAGCGGCGAAGGAGGAGCGCTAGGTAAGAATCCTTACAACGCACATACATATGTACACAAATGTACATGTATGTGTATATGTGGATAAGGCTACTTAACTGGAGTGGAATGCGAATACAAGGCCAGAATAATCTGTACTTGAAAATAGAAATACTTGCTGGTGGGTGGGAGGCTGGAAACTCGATAAATCCTTTAAATAAAACCTAAAAACTCACCTTGCCTCACCATCCATATCCTCTATATTTTTGCCCCTGCCCTCCCCCCCCCACCTCCATCCATTCGGTCACGCATCGAACTACAAATTGAGGTCAAAAAATACGAGTGGCATCTTGCGGTGTTATCGACTTTAAAATACCCATTAAAATGATTTCTTTTCGCTGGAAATTAGTTCAAAAAGAGAGGAAAAAAAAAGTGTAAGATCAAATCAAAGCGAATATGATATACCCTGGAAATGTAGGCCTTAAACGAGAAGGAAGAGAATGCAGCCAGGACTACTGAGCGGCTGCCTCTTTACTGTTTTTGTCTCCCCCTCTCTATCTCTCTCTCCCGCTCTCTTTCTCTGTTTTAGCCTCCCTTTCTTTGCACCCTCTGATTTCCTACCCCTCTCTCCACACTCCTCCAAAGACAGAAAGAGATTGCCTTTGCCTTTGCCAGCGGCAGCGGCCGAAAAGTTACAATAACTTTTGCCACAGTTTAAGTTGGTCGCCGCCGCCTCCGTTTTCGTATCTGTATCTTTTGTTTTTTGCCTTCTTCCTACTGTTTTTCTTTTGTTTGCTCTTTGCTTGGCGAGTGAGGAGGGGGTGCGGCCAGTGGCCAGTGGCAAGTGGCAAGTGGCAAGGGGAGGTGTCAGTGTCAGTGTCATTGCTACTCGAATGCATTTTAATTCGATTGAGTATCTTTTGCGCCGTCTTAACGTCTTACAGTTTTTTATTTAATTTTGTTTGTTTTTTACAGGGTAGAGCATTGAGAGTATAGGCGACTAAATTAGGGTTTTGGAGCTAGAAAATGTGGAAAATAAATAGAAATGCAAGACTTTAAGGGAGAACAAGAAAGAACATTTACAGAAAATGTATTTGAAAAAATATGAATTATATATTTCAATATTATATTTAAAATTATAAAATTAATTTAAAGTAATTTTGGATAGATGGTAGATGGAGTGACTTTAGGGTTTATTCTCTAGAAATTTATAAGATGTAATCAAAATAAATGGACGTAGAGTCTAATGCAATAATTTCATTGTTATTCTGAAAGAATATCCCATTTTTTCCACTTAAATGAATTACGAGTATTCTAGCCAATAAACCAAAGATAGTTTTCCCTTAAAAACGTACTCGGGGAATGGGTTCTCCTTGGGAGATGAAAAATAGCCCAAAAAGTAGGAGAAATATCTTGTCGTTTTCGTTTTTCGTCTGCTATAAATCTTTGTCCATGAGTCAGAAATGGAAATGGAATTGAGATTCGAATGAAGAATGAATGGAGGAGGAATGGCGGAATGAGGACAAAAGACTGGTTTGCCAATCGGAAAAGTGTTAATTTCCTAAGGTTTTATGCGTGTGAAATGATGGTGAATATTCACTTGCAGTGAATCATAGAGTGAATCAGTAGAAGGAGAGCTTGAAAGCTGGAAAACAGGTAATCGAAAGAATGAAAATCAATGGCACTTTTGGGGCCCTGATTTGAGGGGGTTCTAACATGCAAAAGAGTCGATCTTTGGTCCTCTTTAAGCATAAGATATATCCATTTAAATAGATCTGGTTGAAGATACGCGCAATATATCAGCGTTTAGATTTGGGAGGCTTTTCAAACTACAGGAAAGGTTTATTTCCATGGGAAAGGTTTCTGGGGGAGAGGATAAGAATATTTAAAGGGATTAGGATTCGTTTTAGCAATTATTTTAACAAAAAAAAAAAAAAAAACGAAGCCAGCAGAAAATCTCTTTTAAAAAAAAATAAAAATCTTTATTTTATTTAAAATAATATTTTCAAAAATTGTATTTCTTATGATATATCTACATATAAATAATAGAATAATGCTTAAATATGTTTAATACATCAAAATGAATGCAATCCACATGAAAATAGTTTTTTATATAGTTTTTTTCATTCAGGAATTCCCATACAAATATTTGTTGTAATTTTTAACAATTTTTGAATTTGTGAAATATGTTGATTAAATTAAAAAAACAAATTTCTGTAAATATTTTATTAAATTGTTAATTGTTTAATTGTGAGATTTGTATTTATTGTATTTTATTTGTATTTTCTATTGTTTTCCAGGCAGAACTTTCGAGTGGAGATGCGACTTTTGAGGTGCAGCTAAGAAAAGGTCAGTTCTAAAGGATGCGCATCTGTTGGATGCAGCCAGGTCCTTAAGGAAGATTGAAGCGTAAGAAAAAGGAGAAGCGAAATCAAAAGGAAGATAAACAGAAGAAGGAGAAGCAGAAGTAGAAGCAGAAGTAGAAGGAGCAGCAGCGAGAAAGCGAAAAGCACAAGCAAAACAGATTTCAAGGTGAGTCGAAAGCCGGGCCCGGGCCCACCTGTTGCCTCTAGAGTCTAGACTCTAGAGCAATCTGAGGACCCCTGCCACCAACAGACCCCCCCTCCCCCCTTACCCATATATTTCTCACTCTGTCTCACTCTCTGTCCGTCTGTCTGTCGCTCTCTGTGAAAAGTATCTGTATCTTGAGGGGCAGACGCGGCCGCTGCTGCTGCTGCTGTCAAAAGTGAGCGCCAAAGTTTACGCTTTCGACTTGGAGATACTTGTGCTACCCCTGCCACCCCACCCCACCCCACCCCACAGATACAGATACATCCGAAGCCTATCCTTCCCCCCCCCCCCCCCCCCATTCCTCGTCTGCTGCCCCCCTTGCTTTTGTTTGGCTTTTCTCTATCTTTAAGATACTTTCTCTCTCCCTCCACTATTTTCTATTGTTTTTTTGGGTGGTGGTGGGGGTGTTTTTCTTTAGTTTTTCGGGAGTTTTCACCACCCCCCCCCCTCCCAGTTTTTAGCGTTCTTAGAAGGTTTTCCTTTAGTTTTCTTCAGTTTTTGGAAGGTTTTTCTCTGGGTTTTCTTTAGTTTTCTGCAAGGATTCACCTTTCTTGCAATTTTCCAGTTGAACAAACTTGTTCCTTGGAAAACTCTACCACGTCTTCGTTTTCTGTTTTCTGTTTTCTATTTTACGTTTTTTTTTTTTTTCGTATACCATCAACATTTTTGTTGTTTGAATTTCGTACGTTCTTATCTAGCACCCCCTCACCCCCGACCCCCTGCCATTGGTTTTCCTTCAATTAGCATTAACCTGTGGAAAAATACATGTCTGTTGGTTTTTCCTCTTGTTATGGGGAAAAGCCTTTACCGAGAAAGTAGGGAAAATGTTAAACAATTATCAACCGAAGCCGAAGGACATGGCAATGATAAAATATAGAATAGGGATCATCCAAAGGGTAAAATTTGTTCAAATAAGTTTCGTAATCAACAAGAAAATTTCCATTAATTTCAAATATTATTAAAAACAAAAAAAATTGGATTAAAATTCAAAGTGGGATTTGTATGTATATTGGAACATTTGGTGCCTTCAATGGCATCCACACTATGTTCCACATTCCACATTCCAAAGTGGAAGCTGCGCTCGCTCCTTCTCTCTCCCTCTCTCGCTGTCTCGCTCTCTCCCTCTCTCGCTCTAGCAGCAGTTGAAAGGTGTCCTCGTACGGGCGCCCGAAGAGTGGCGGAGAACCGGACCCTCGGCCACGATCTGCTTATCGCACGGTGCATTTTTTTTTGTTTTTTTTGTTTTTTTTGTTTGTTCTTCTCAATTTTAATGCCGCACGCACGCACACCCCTCCACTCCACCCTTTCCCCCGCTCAGCCCCACAGTCCGGCAGCAAGTAGTCGCCTCTTCCTGCCGCCAACTCGAGCGTCAAACAGTCACCTCTCAGTGTGCCTCTCACTCCCTCACTCATCCCTCGTTCTCCCTCTGCACCTGAACACACTAGCTCCCCCTCCCCCTGCCCCCGCCCCACGCTCTCGCTCTTCACCTGCACACACACTGCTTGCGATTGCCTTTGCTCCCTCCATTCCGATTCCCATTCCCCTTCCCACAGACAGTCACCTACCATTACCCATTCCTCTCCGCTGCCCACCCCTCTAACACGTTACCTAGCACTAGCTCTAGCACGCATATTCTTGCCCCTACCCCCACCCCTTGCCCCTGCACCGTTTCTATACTCATCATTCGATGGCATCGAAGAACCATTGAAATTTAAATCAATTTGATTCTGATTAGCCACACACGGAGTTTGTTTGTTTGTTGTTTCTCTTGTTGTTGTTGTTGTTTCTCGTTTATTGTTGTTCTTTGAAACCTACGCACCTCTCCCCCCCCGCCCCTCTTTTGCAGCAACTCTTTCTCTTTCCCCTCCCTCCCTCGCTGGCCTTTGTCATGGCATTCCGCTCTCTCCTCTCCACTAGTTATTTTTTTCTTGTGTGTTTACTGTTGTTGTTGTTGTATTTTGTCGCCATGGTTTTCGGAGTATGGAGTATTTTTTTTCAGAGTATTTTCTACCGATTCAATGCGATGCCGATAACGTTGTTGTTGCTGGGCTTGTCTTTTCTTTTGTGCCTACAAAAAACTAGTAAATAAATTAGTTTTTTATTATTGGAGAAGAGCCCCAGAAAGCAGAACAGGTTTGCCTTTGCCTTTGCCACTTTAAACAGAGACAGAAAGGGTGGACAGAGAGAGAGAGATAGAGATGGAGAAAGAGAGTGAGAGAGAGAGAGGGAGGCGGTGGAAGAAATGTGGCGCACACGCAGGTTCTTCTTCCAGCAGCAGCAGCAGCAGCAGAAAAAAACGCAGAATTCCTTCACAGTTCTTTCGCCCAAAGAAACCTGTTTCCAGCAGAGGGAGAGCGAACGATAGAGAGAGAGAGAGAAGGTGAAAAAGAGAGGTTCGAATCGGATCGGATCGCCTATCATCCCATTCCCTGTGTGTCCCTGTCCCTCTCTTATTCTTTGGGTTTCTTCTTTGTTTTTGTTGGTTTTTGTTTTTAGCTCGACTTTCTTTCGTTTTTTTTTTGTTTTAACACTTTCGCGAGTCAGTGCACAGTGTTGCACAGTGTTGCGAAAAAAGAAAAAGAGAAAAAAGAAACGGCAACAAGAACGAGCAAGAGGTGAGGCTGTGGTACGCGGCAAAGGCCGCGGTTTTTATTTATTTTTTACATCTATCTCTTTTTCTCTCTTTATCTCGCTTTGCTGAGAATGCGTAAGCGCGTGGGCTGGGGTAGCGCAGCCACCGACATTTAATTTCTTTCTTCTGATTAAAGTAATGATCCAATCTGATCCAGATTCGGTAATCAGCGAGAGGTGCTCATTCTTAATGATTATATAATTTCAAATTAAAATAAATCAATCAAAACGTAACCCAAAACCCTTTTTTCAATGCTTCTTTTTGATTTCAAAATCAATTAAATCAATGGGTAAAAATGCACCTACCTTTGGCTCTACGGCTCTTCGCTGCTCTCTCCTCCCTCCTCCCTCCTCTCTCCTCCCTCCTCTCTCCTCACTCCTCTCTCCCCCTCCTCTCTCCTTGTTCATTGGTTCCCAAACACAAATTATGAACAAACAGACAGCGGAAGGAGGTGATAAAGGACGGGGGGAGTACAAGTACATGAGTGCCATTTCCCCCAGGCCCCATGAATATCCCATTTATGAATATGTGTGTGCGTGTGTGTGTGTGTGTGTGTGTCTTCCACTCGTAAAACGACTACGAGAAGCGCCTCAAGTGGGAGCAGGAGGAGGAGTAGGAGTACGAGTAGGAGTAGCTGTTATGGAATAGGAGTAGGAAGAATAGTAGTTACTATAGTAGTAAGAACAGTGGGAAGAGGAGTAGGAGTGGGTGTGGGTGTGGGAGGAGTTATATCAAAAAAAGAATAAGAAAAGAAAGTATTATTATTATTATTCCATTCCAATGCCATCATCGGATACGATGCGCTCTGTTTGCCATACACTTTAATTCTTCTACTTCTACGCCACTACACCCCCCCCCCCCCCCCTGTTTCCGCTCCCACCCCCTTTTATGGCTGTGTTTGTGTATTGTCGCTGTTTATGCGCCGTGTCTAATGACAGTTTTTGTGGTCATTATTTTATTTCATTCTCGTTTATTCGTGAATATATGGTATAAATATCTGTACATACATATGCGGGGGGTGGCACGGCCATGGGCGGGGGAGTGGCACATTTTTGGCAATTAAATCTTTGACCATAAATTAAATGTGTGCCACACATAAAACCAACAACAAAAACAAAATCAAAAGAATCGAAAAGATTGCGGCCATTAGGAAAAAAGAGCGATTCGCGAATCGATTTATGCCCAAATGACGTCATATTTAAAGTATCCGAAAAAATCCGGAATAATACACACTCATGAATGTGGTGGAAATTAATGAATACTTGCCGTATTTTACGGTCTTATGGGCAAGGTTCTGTGTGGTGTCGATAGCTCTCAATAAAGGTTCGATTTTTAATTTAATTTATTTTTTTTTTCGATTTTTTTTTAAATTTAATTTTATTTTCTGTTTACTTTTTTATTTTTACATTTTAATTTTTTTTGTTTACATTTTAATTTTTTTTGTTTACATTTGAATTTATATTTACCCCTTTATTTTATTTTTTACATTACAATTTTTGTATATTTAAATTTAATTTTTTATTTTTTTATAATTTGCTTCACAAATATTTCTCCTAGGTTTTTCTTAGTTTTTCTTTTAAATTTTCTCATGTATTCATTTTCATTTTCGTTCTCTTAATTTGTGCAGCTTTTCTTCAAATATTTCTTTTTGCTATTTTCCCTTCAATCTTACACCTATTTCCGGTCCCCCCTCCCGCCTTTTTCCGCGGTATATTCCAACCCCTTTCGTTAATTTGATTCACGCTTAAATCTCCGATATACATAATCCACAATCTACTTTGTTTTTCCTTTTGGGCATACAAAAATGTTTATTTTCGTGTTGCAATTTTCTTGGGAAAAGATTTGCACGCCATTTGATCCATGAGAATCCGAGAATCCCCAAAGACGAATGTCTAGACGGTTGTGTCCTCTCCCCCCCCACCGCCTAAGCAATCATTTCTATGTGTGTGTGAGTGTATTCATGGGTGCCACATGTAAATCAATGCATTATTTTCCCACGTCCAAAACGTCAAAAAAAAAAAAACAGAACAAAAATCATTTATCAGCGACTGAGGCGGCGGCCCACACAGCATTCGTATCCGTATCGTATCGATAAGGTGTTCAGAATGAACAGAGAGAGAGAGAGAGAGAGAGAGAGCGCGCAATGGGAATCAGAAATGAGCAGCATCATCATTTATACGATTTAACGATAAACATAGCCAAAAGCCTGGACTGGCCTGGACTGGCCTGGACAAAACAATCGATGGATTGCTGATGGATGATTATATGAGTGGGAGGAAGGCATGGCAGTGCGGGGGTGCAGGGGGATTGGATCTCAATTGGATTCGGGGACTGGCATGGGATATCGAATATTTTTAAGGGTTAAGGAAGGCTCTCGGTGAGGGTTAAGGGTGTAAAATCAGGGGGGAAATTGGCAGAAAACGTTGTAGAATTAAGTGAAAAGAAAAGAAAACAATTAAAAAGTATTTTGGACTCATTTCGCGACTCCCCATTCGAGCATTCGCACTTCTATTCGATCGCTGGTATTCGTTGGCTTGTGAATCACTTCTGTGGGGAAAACCAAGAGGGAAAATGCGGAAATTATGGGCAGGAGTACCTCTATGGATACCCTGTACTCCCTGTACTTCGTGTCTCCTGCGAGTACTCCTCTGGGGTATACTACTGCTGCAGCTGACTCCTCCCTCGTCCCTCCTCCTTCGTCCAACGTGCCACTCCTTCCTTTTGCCCCTCGCAAAGCCAATGTTAATGAAAGGGTGGGGGGGGGGACTCGTCTGCCTCCGAGTGTCCTTTGGTCCGAAACCTTTCCATTGTCCAAACCAATGAATGATACGATAACCGACAATATGGCAATGTTTCCCCCCCCTTTCCCCATTTTCCCACATTGCCACCATTCATAATTCGATATGGATTTCACCTTCTAGTCCCCGATGCCACAGAGAGTCCCCGTCTTCCCCAGAGAACCTCCCTCCCTGGCTGCCCTTCCTGGCCTCGCTTTGGCTCCTCTTCCTGTCCGCTCTTTAGACTCTTTTTGGCCCCCTTTGTAAAACTCTGTAAAAAGTATTTTGTGCAACGTTTTTGGCCACATTTTTGCTTCATTTATCACAAATTCATTTATCATTTGCAGAAAACACCCCCTCACCCCACCCCACTCACCCACACACATAGATACTAGAAACACACACAAATACACTGTGGAAAAACCCCTGCTCCATTGCTTCCTGTTTTCCGTTGGCGATTTTTCGTCTGTTTTTCTTTTTGGCGCCCAAAACGAAATTTTTATCGGAGGGAGACGAGGACGAGGAGGACGACGAGGACGACGACTGTTCCGACTGGTTGGGGCGCCCGTCTGTTGCTTTATCATTTTTCTTCGTCTGTTTTCAACCCTAGCACCACCCCCCTCTTTTCCCACTGTTTGCCTTTAACTCCTGGAACCTATTTTCTGCAATTTCTATCTTTACTTTTGGTGGAAAAATAGCTTAGGTGGTGGCAAGTTCAAAGGTGAATACGCGAGTTCCTTCTGCCAGCTGGAAGCATTTTTAAATAAAAAAAATAAAAACTAGTCAACAAATGAAGCACAAAAAAAATGTTCCACAAAAAGAAAACGCTGAAAAGGAAGTGAAAATCAAATTTCCCACCTCATGATGAAAGATTTCCGGATTTTGTCAAAAAGAAAAACAGCAAAAAAAGACAAAACAACAACAGGAAAATAGAAAACTTCATTTTGGGGCGAGAAAAGACGCACAGAAAACGAATGCAAAACGCATGCAAAACGCATTCGAGGAATAACGATAAAAGTTCGAAGGAGAAATGGAAGAAAAAAGAGGAGAAGAGGAATATGGATAAAAGAAAGAAACCGGTAGACAAAGAGGATTCGAATGGGTAGCGAAAATTGAAAATGGGGCGAGAAAAACCGCCCGAAACATAACATTTGGCGCAGGAAAAGACGCTGACAAAACGCTCCCAAAGAGCAATGAAAAAATTTCGAAATAAAAGGAGAAGGAGACGAAATAGAAAAGAAAAGAAAAGAAAAGAAAAGGTAGAATAAAGCGAACAAAGCAGAGAAGCGAGAAAAGCGGGAAAAACCGCTTGCAAATCGCTGGCAAAACGCGTGGAAGACGATTTTCTATAATTTCGCTATATTTTTAGTGGGAAAGGGATAGCAAAGAGAGAAGAAGGAGAAGGAGAAGGAGGAAAGTGGAAGGACTAGTAGTCAGAGAGAGAGCGAGAGAGAGAGAGAGAGAGAGCAACAGAATGAATGATTGAGAGACTCCCTGCAGCACTCAAAAATCTAATTAGATTTTAAAAACACATTTCGTAATACTCCTCGTATCTGTCGAGTGACTAACACTCACGAAATTCACAATACTCATACCCATACTCATACCCACACCCACATTCGTACATGCCACACCCACACCCACTTGCAGACCGCAAGACTCATTTAACAGTTAATTAGCCCCCAGAAAGGCACATTACAGAGGCAACGAACACTGCGATACCCTGCAAAGTGCATCAGTTGTATGGCAAATCCATCGATTTGGATGCAATTCTATGGAAAATATAAATAAAATCAGTCTAAGGTTTTGCAATACTCTTGGCAGTATTAAAAGATTGTGGAACACTCGTAGAGTGTATACGCATACTCCTAGCGAATCTGGGCGATTATATATTTAATTATAATAAATAACAGATAATAATAAATTTATTTATTTATGATTTTTGTTATTAAAACCCCAAAAACTATTCTTTTTTTATATATCTATATTTTGTACGATTTTTAATTTTTATAATGAAAATTAAAAAATATTAATAATATCCCATTATTCAATTTATTCAATTTATCCATTAACCGGAACAAATTCTCTTGGAAAAAATTCGAAGCAGTTGCATTTTTTTTTTAAATATTATTTTATTTAATTTTTTTTTAAATTCTATTTGTGATCTCTGATTAACAGGCATTCCAATGATTGAAACAAAAAACACATCGCCCGGAAAGCCCAGCAATCTATATATATTTTACAGGGTAGCAGCACCAGCACCCAGCACCCGGCAACAAGTAATTTTTGCTCAGCCATCCGATTCCGCGATCGAAGCCTCAAACAGAAGGAGAGCGGAGCGCGACGGGGGGAGTGGGAGGCGTGGGTGGAGGGTGTCGGGTGGCGGGAGCCTTTTGTTGCGCATGCGTCAAGCGTTTGACGGCGCATTTAGAGCGACGTCCATCGGTCGTTAGAGGGTTAAGCAACAACGAGCAGGAGAAGGTAAAGGGTTAAGCAGGAGGTGGGGGTGGAGGGAGAGGGTGAGGTCGAGGATTGTGGAATTTTAAGTGCCTTTTTTTCTCAGGTGTTTTTGGGCCGACAAAACAAAGCGAAACGAAACGAACTTTGGGCCTAACAATTTTAATGGGACGTTGAAAAAGGAAGGGCTAAGGGGAGGAAGAAGCAGAGGCAGAGGCAGAGGCAGAGGCAGGGGAAAAAGCCAAAGCTAAACGAACAACAACAAAAAAAAGACAGTTAAAAATCCATGCAGGTAAATGAACGGGGGTAATCCCTGCCCCCTCCTCACCTACCCCCCTCCTTCCCATCATTCGTCTTAGCGAAATTAATTTTCGTGGAACTGTCCGCAAGGATCGTATTTCATGCGGAGGATTTCATGGACTGGAACTGGTGGCCTGGCGGAACGGGCTGGGAATGAATGGAAATGAATGGAATTGGGGAATTCGTGGAATATCGAGCAGGACATAAATCACATTTTTCAGAATTATTTTTTTAATGCTTTTCTAATACATTTACACTCGAAATGAATACATTCATGAGGTCATTCCAACGATCAGGCAGGCCCCCAAATGAATAATCGAAATGAGTAAATTTGTTCATAGTTCGGAAGGTGAATACAGACTCCATAATGAATGATTGTGATTATGAATGATAAGGATTAGTTGTAGGCATTCAAAGCTATTCACTTTTATTCAGTTTTATTCACTTTTTTTCACCTTTATTCACTTTTATTCAGTTGTTTTTCACATTTATTCATTCATTTTAATGAAGAATGAATAATTCTTTGAAGTCGAATTGAGTGTACATTCGCTTTGGTTCTTAACCGTTTCATAACCGATTCAAAATGGCTAAAAAAAAAAAATAAGGAGAACATATTTTATGAAATAAAAAAGGAACGTCCAACCATTCTCTTAAAAATGCAAAAATTAGTAAAAAAAAAAATTAAAAAACTAGTAAAAAATGAAATAAAAATTAGATAAAAAAAGTTTAAGAAATATAATAAAAATAGTTATATAAAGAGGGGGGGGGAAATGTTAAAAATTGGTTCCAAACTGTGATGCAAAAATGTGCACAATAGTTAAAAAGAGAAAGAACTTTTGCTCCTCTATCTTGCTCTCTCTCCCTCTCCCCCTCTTCTACATATGCACATACATTTGTGGGGAAAAGCATAATGCTACGGGGAGCGAGGGGGGGGGAGAGGGCGTTGCTTGACGATATGTTTTGCCAACTTGTCTACTTAATCCGGGCGCCCGAGAGGGAGTGCGCCCCCCTTCATGGAAATGTAAAAATATCTGGAAAAAAATATCAGCAAAAAAACGAAAGGGGAAAAGGGAAAAAAGGAGTACTATATGTATGTATGTACATATGTATGTAAAACTCGTATATCGTAGGGCGAGGGTCATTCATTTTAATATGCTTTGAGGGGCTGTCGGGAAGGGGAGCTACTGCAATTGGCCACTCTTCCCACCCCCCAGCCCCCCAACCCCCCAACCCCATCCCTCTCCACATTCAGGGAACCCTAAGCGGCGTCGGCGGTGGCGGCGTCTCTGATTATTTGCATAAATTAATTACAAAAACGTTTTCATCCTCCCCTCCGAAAGGGGGATCCAATGTGCGTATCAACCAGAAAAGGGGAGGGGGGGGCTGGGCTGGGGTAGGCAGTGAGTGGGTGTGCTGCAAGGGGGGTGGGGAGGAGGGGAGGGTTGCACGCACATGAGATTTTCCGAAGGTAAACTTTTTTAATTATGAAAATTAAGTGCAGCGACGACAACGCGGGGGCTGCAGAACACAAACGGGGAGGGGAGAGGGTGGAATCTTTATGGAGTGGGGAGAGGGGCCTCGTCCCCACTTTACGATTGTCGTGTGTGTGTGTGTGGCAACCCTGTGTGTGACACGACGCAACCCTGGGCAACCACAGATGGTTGGATCCCAAAAGCGCACTAATTGGATCACACAGATTTTTGTTGTCGGTAGCAAACAAAAAAAAAAAGAAAAAAGAAAACAAAATGAGATGAACTCACCGAACAAAGAAACGAATGAAGTGAATCATTCATTAATTGGCAGCAGATGATTCATCCACAAGGAAAAGCGAGTGCAGGCGGCTCAAGAAGTCTTAAGAATTACTCAAACGAAACTTCTGATCAAAAATTAGTCGTTTCACTTGTAGATGGTATAACCGTTTCATAACCGTTTCGGATAATAATAACCGATTCGAACTGATCCATTTCCGATCAAATTGTGATTTAATTTGTTGGAAATTTCACCCAAAACCAATGAGGGAAAGAATTTGCAGGCAGCCCCAAAGGACACCTGTTGAAGGACACTGTGACGCCGGTTTGGCCCCGAGCCACATGCTGTGGCTGTGAGAGTGTTCCCCTAAGCGAACGGATACACTTTCCAGCGATTGGCGAGTGCAAATAAGTGAAATTTAAACATTTCTCAAATGCTAATAAAATTGTATTTCTCCCACTGAAAAACGTTTATGCACCGTCACACCCCGCTAGGCCCCATCTCCCCCAACTCCCCATCTTCCTTCGCTGTTGCCACTTTTCTTCTTTTTTTTTCGGTCAGGCTAAGATACAATGACTTTTGGTTTTTGCTCAGGGCTTGAGGCTGCTGCTCTCGCAGGACCCTCGCGCAGAAATTGTCAAACAAAAGCCAGCGGCCCAGCCCCAGTCCCAGCCCCAGTCCCAGCCCCCGTCCCAGCATTGACTGGCAGCAGGCAGGAGCTGGGGGCATGGCCTAATGACTTGAGCCGCAGTCATACTGCGCGTCACAGTTTTTCCCCCCATTTTCCAGGCAAGGCAGTGCCTTTTGTGACGCGCTGCTGCACTGCTTTCTCCTCTCAATCAAAGCCAGGCCGGGCACAATATATATGGGGGAAAAACTACCAAAAAGGAGGGAAAACTAGCAGTGACAAGGGGGGGGGGGGGATATGGGAGGAACTGTACGAGTTGAAATGGCAATGGGAACTGAGAGAGTTCGTTCCGAGGGTTCCGAGGGTTCCGAGAGCTCGGAGTGTACCAGAGAGTTTCGTAGAGTTCGGATGAGAGTTACGACAAAAAGATGGGAAAGAAGTAGTTGGGAAACACCAAGGGGGAAGAGGGGGAAACGGAAAAAGGGAACACCCCAGTGCGGTTGTTGGCCCTCTTTTAAGCGCGTGAGGGATGGGTCGGGATGGGAGGGGGAGCGACTGCTTTATGACTTTTTCAACCGGTGGCTGGGGAGCAGTTTTCGGCGGCGTTACTTTTGACGGTTGCCCGTTCGGATGAGAGTTGTGTGGGGGTGGTGCTAGGGTGCCAGGGTGCCAGGGTTCTCTTTTTCGTTTTTTACGGTTCATAACCGATTCATCATCGAGATGAGTATGGAAAATGTTTCAGAATCGTATTATTTGAAACGATTTTTAAGCGATTTAAACTTTACCGTTCAAAACCGATTCGATCATTTCTTAAAAACCGATTCAAAAGCGTGGCGAAAAAGGAGGTCCCGTATCGAAATGCAAGCAAACGGTTGCATAATTTTAATATTTTAACCGTTCAAACTCCAGTTCATAATCGATTCGTGATTGATTCACACTTAACCGTTTCGAAAAAAATTCATAACCGGTTCGTTATTGATTCAGATCTTTATAGCCGGTTAGTTTTCGATTTAGATTTTCATACCCGATTCATATCCAGGTAATACCCGGTTCATAATCGGTTCGTAACCGTTTCATAACCGATTCGAAGCCAAAAAAGAGCATTCGATCTTCAATGCAAACAAAATTCGCTCATCACCCTTTTGCATCATGACTCTCTGTTGCACCCCCTGGTGCTGCACGAGGGGCACGAGGACCCTGGGCGAGGGCGCGTGTTGGTGCTACATTTTTTGCGCGGGTTGGCCCCCCTTACAGCCGAAAAAAAGGGGTTATTGCCCGACACGGAGCTACCCTACAAAACAAATAACAAAAAAAAAATAACAAAAAAAAACCAGCAAGAGGGAAAGGGCACCAGAAACAGAAAGAAACTCCATGCCACTGCCACTGCCTCGCCGCCTTCTGTGGCATGGCACTGACTCACTTCTCGAGTACTCGAAAGTGTGTTGCACCCGCAAAAAAATGCAAACAAAAAAATAGAGCACAAAATTAGAGTATATAAAATGAAGAAGACTGACAGAAAATCAAGGATGGGGATTACGTATTAAAGGCAGCAACTAGGGGAGCCATATTCCTTATGAAGAGATGCAGATGCAAAGATACAGTGGCTGCAGATACAAAGATACAAAGTGGCTGCCAAGGGGGCTGCTCGTGGGGAGCGGTGGGCACTTGGCGTTTCATTTCCGCCTTGGGCCGGAGGCCCGAGAGACAAGACGAAAACACCATCTCCAGAGAAAGCATCTCCTTTCCGCTGCGACAGATGTTACTGTTATGTGACTTTCGGTCACTTTATTGGTTTAAAGATACAATATCTTTATATTGATTTCTCCCGAAAGATGTTGCTTTTCACGCTGTCCTTCGAAAATATTCATCTTTTGCAGTTTATCCCACCAAAAGATGTATCTTTTCCACTGTATCCTCTCAGAAGATGTATCTTTTCCACTGTATCCTCTTAAAAGTTGTATCTTTTCCACTGTATCCTCTCAAAATATGTATCTTTTCCACTGTATCCCCTCAAAGGATGTATCTTTTCCTCCGTATCCTCTTAAAAGTTGTATCTTTTCCACTGTATCCTATCAAAAGATGTATCTTTTTCACACTATCCTCCGAAAATATTCATCTTTTGCAGTTTATCCCACCAAAAGATGTATCTTTTCCATTTATACTCTCAAAAGATGTATCTTTTCCACCGTATCCTCTCAAAAGATGTATCTTTTCCACTGTATCCTCTCAAAAAAAGTATCTTTTCCACTGTATCCTCTCAAAAGATGTATCTTTTCCACTGTATCCCATCAAAAGATGTATCTTTTTCACAC
Organism: Drosophila helvetica; assembly: GCA_963969585.1. Classification (NCBI taxonomy): domain Eukaryota; kingdom Metazoa; phylum Arthropoda; class Insecta; order Diptera; family Drosophilidae; genus Drosophila; species Drosophila helvetica. Next base: position 3,490,186 of record OZ018401.1, on the reverse strand, counting down.
TATCCTCCGAAAATATTCATCTTTTGCAGTTTATCCCACCAAAAGATGTATCTTTTCCATTTATACTCTCAAAAGATGTATCTTTTCCACCGTATCCTCCGAAAATATTCAACTTTTGCAGTTTATCCCACCAAAAGATGTATCTTTTCTATTTATTCTCTCAGAAGATGTATCTTTTCCACCGTATCCTCTCAAAAGATGTATCTTTTCCACTGTATCCTCTCAAAAACGTATCTTTTCCACTGTATCCTCTCAAAAGATGTATCTTTTCCACTGTATCCTATCAAAAGATGTATCTTTTTCACACTATCCTCCGAAAATATTCATCTTTTGCAGTTTATCCCACCAAAAGATGTATCTTTTCTATTTATTCTCTCAGAAGATGTATCTTTTCCACTGTATCCTCTCAGAAGATGTATCTTTTCCACTGCATCCCCTTAAAGGATGTACCTTTCCACTGTATCTTTTTAAAAGATGTATCTTTTCCACTGTATCCTCTCAAAAGATGTATCTTTTTCACACTATCCTTCGAAAATATTCATCTTTTGCAGTTTATCCCACCAAAAGATGTATCTTTTCTATTTATTCTCTCAGAAGATGTATCTTTTCCACTGTATCCTCTCAGAAGATGTATCTTTTCCACTGCATCCCCTTAAAGGATGTACCTTTCCACTGTATCTTTTCAAAAGATGTATCTTTTCCACTGTATCCTCTCAAAAGATGTATCTTTTTCACACTATCCTTCGAAAATATTCATATTTTCCATTTATCCTCTCAGAAGGTGTATCTTTTCCACTTTATTCTCTCAAAAGTTTTATCTTTTCCACTGTGTCCTCTCAAAAAATTATCTTTTCCACTGTATCCTCTCAAAAGATGTATCTTTTCTACTGTATCCCATCAAAAGATGTATCTTTTTCACACTATCCTTCGAAAATATTCATCTTTTGCAGTTTATCCCACCAAAAGATGTATCTTTTCTATTTATTCTCTCAGAAGATGTATCCTTTCCACTGTATCCTCTCAGAAGATGTATCTTTTCCACTGCATCCCCTTAAAGGATGTACCTTTCCACTGTATCTTTTCAAAAGATGTATCTTTTCCACTGTATCCTCTCAAAAGATGTATCTTTTTCACACTGTCCTTCGAAAATATTCATATTTTCCATTTATCCTCTCAGAAGGTGTATCTTTTCCACAGTATCCTCCGAAAATATTCATCTTTTGCAGTTTATCCCACCAAAAGATGTATCTTATCTATTTATTCTCTCAGAAGATGTATCTTTTCCACTGTATCCTCTCAGAAGATGTATCTTTTCCACTGTATCCTCTCAAAAGATGTATCTTTTTCACACTGTCCTTCGAAAATATTCATATTTTCCATTTATCCTCTCAGAAGGTGTATCTTTTCCACAGTATCCTCCGAAAATATTCATCTTTTGCAGTTTATCCCACCAAAAGATGTATTTTTTCCATTTATACTCTCAAAAGATGTATCTTTTCCACAGTATCCTCCGAAAATATTCATCTTTTGCAGTTTATCCCACCAAAAGATGTATCTTATCTATTTATTCTCTCAGAAGATGTATCTTTTCCACTGTATCCTCTCAGAAGATGTATCTTTTCCACTGTATCCCCTTAAAGGATGTATCTTTTCCACTGTATCCTCTCAGAAGATGTATCTTTTCCTCTGTATCCTCCGAAAATATTAATCTTTTGCAGTTTATTCCACCAAAAGATGTATCTTTTCCACTTTATCCTCTCAGAAGATGTATCTTTTCCACTGTATCCTCTCGGAAGATGTATCTTTTCCACTGTTTCCTCAGAAGATGTATCTTTTCCACTGTATTCTCTCAGAAGATGTATCTTTTCCACTGTATCCTCTTAAAAGATGTATCTTTTCCACTGTATCCTCTCAAAAGATGTATAACTTTCTCACATCATTCCCGAAATAAATTTCCTTTCGCATCATTCTCTCCCTTCCTCGTTCGTGCATCCTTGTGGCATGGCCAATGCTTCATTAACAATTTGTACATCTAATTTTTCCATGCGGCTGTTGTTTTTCTTGCCTCCTCCGACGAGGGATGGGGATTCTCGGGCGACTACCTGAAAAACCACGTTTTAGGCAAAAATATCGAATGACAGTAACCGCTCTACCGCCCCGCACCGCTCTATCGCTCAACCGCTTAAGTGGCTCGATGCCTCGATTGAAATTTGAGGCAGAAACCGCGCGCACCGCCTCCTGCGGGGCACAAGAAAACCAAAAACCAAAAAACATCAAATGTCAAGCAGCCGCCAAAGGAAGAGCAAAGGAAAGATGTGAAAGACAGAAAAGAAAGGGAAATAGGAAGCGAGAAAGGAAGGGAAGGGAAGGGAAGATAGAAAGAGAGGGGAGGAGAAGGCACTTTTGTAAAAAAAGAAAGAAAGAAAGAGAGGAAGACAGCAAAAAACAGCACAATGGGTTCCCTGTAATCAAATATCAATGAAAAGGAGGTAGAGTCCTGAGAGCAAGGACGCACTCCTTTCACCTTCGAGCATTTCATGGCCAAAGTTTGCTTCCAGCCTAATTCCCTTCATGGGTTTTTCCTGTTTTTTTTTCTGTTTCTGTTTCGTCGGGGCTAATTAAGCTTCGGGGGATGTGGGGGCGAGGGGGAAGCTAGTGTCGAAAAGCCAAAGACCCCGAAAGGAGTTTTGGCTCCTGAAGGCGGGGAGCCAAGCAAGCGGAAGGGGAAACTTCTCGAAGGATGTCGAGCCAGAAAGGAGTAGCAGGAAACGGAAGCTGCAAAATGATTCAATCATTTCGGATTACTCGTGGATGGTGGCACGAACAGAGTACGCGCCACAAGAGGCGGAAGTGCCGAGGCGGCATCAGGAAAAATTCCAAAGCTGCATTTAATCGAATGATTAAAGTTTCGTTACCACAAATGTTCCAATAAGCGAAAGGACACCTCGGTTGTGTGGCAATGCAAAAATTCGAGACTCTAAGATATTTTCTTAAGATATTTCAGATGGAAAATATGGAATTTTACATAACCTGCGTAACCGGTTCGATACTGTTTCTTAACCGTTTCACATTTAACATTTTCAAATGAAAAGAATTCTTAAGTTGATGTACAGATCTATACAGTTCTATAGTTCAATTCCATTGCCAAGGGACTCAGTTTTTCCTTACAACATTCTGCCGCATTCCACAGTCTCTACGGAGAGAAAAGGCTTTCTTGCCAGCTTGCTCTCTCTTTTTTGCGGTGAAACCGTCCCTTTTTATTTTTTTTTTTTATTTTTTTTTATAGAGTGTGGCATGAACTGCATTGCGTTTTAGGTTGTTGATTACTTTCAAAGGTTCCCAAGGTTCCAGGAGAAAAAAAAGAGAACTCCCCCGATTTTGTCCCCCGAACAAACGCTTTAAATTTTACAAAACTTTTGCCCGGAATAAAAAAAAAAACGAAAAAACGAAAGAAAACGACTTTGGCGTTGTCGAAGAAACGTCAAAAAAAAAATTCCTTGAAAATTTCAGAGTCGTAAAGTTTAATTGTGGCCCGACACTATGCCGCGCCGCGCCGCCCATGCCACCCATTGGATGGATCCCCCCTACACCCCCCTACACCAGATGTGGCTGTGCAAAGTGGCAACAGAAATATTTACTGCATTTACAGAGCGTTTCGAAATTGTAAGAGTGAAGAATTGTAAGACTGAAGAAAATGCTAAGCGATGAAAATTGTTAATTTTGTGTGAGATTCTACAAGCTTTTTTGTTTTTTTAATTTTGTTAAATTGCTTTTGAACGATCAAGAGCCTAAAAATTGATAAGACTATGTCTGTTAATATCCGACTGTTTGAAAGTGTTTCTAAAGTTGCGAGACGCACTGTACATTCGCGTGTATAAAGCGGGGAGGAGGAGGAGAAGAAAGAACTGCATCAAATTTACAGCATACAAAAAGTGTTGAAATTTGTGACCCAACTGCATGCAAATTTACACAGGAGACAAGCACTGAAGTGTGCTGCAAGGTGGCAAGGTGGCAAGTTGGCAAGGTGGCAAGGCAGTGGGGCTGCAGGTTGCAGCAGGGGGCTAACCAAATAAACGAGAAGCAGCCTTGCAGCCTGGAAAATGAAGGAGCAGCCACAGCAGCAGCAGCAGAATGGAGGAAAGCAGAAACTTCTTCAGAAATCCAATAAAAAATTGTCCAAATAAATATTTTGCAATAGACTTTTTTTGAGTAAAAAAAAAAGAAGCGAAAAAGAGGAAAACCAAAGAAAATATGGACAAATTTAGAAGAAAAGGTGGAGGTGAAAGCAAGGGAAATGTGAGGAGGAAAACAGAAGGTGAAAAAGGCAAGAAAATCCAGAAGGAAAATAAAACTCAAAGACGACTTTTTAGACACACTTGAGGATCTATTGGGGTTCAAGGAAAACTTAATTTTCCAATAGCTTGTAGGCATTAGAAGAAAGAAATTAAAAAAAAAAAAAATACTAAAAATAAAATCAGCAAAAATTATACAAATTGAAAAATAAATAAAAAAAAAAATGTAATAAAAGTATAATACAAATATAATAAAATTATAATAAAAATATAATAAAAATATAATAATAAAAATTAATTAAAATATAATAATCAAAATTAATTAAAATACAAAAATTAAACGAAAGAAAAATATATGTGTACATACATATGTATATCAGCGAATCGGTAGTATATGGTAGAGATAAAGCCCTAAAAAGTATAGTGCCTTTCGCTTAGGGGAACATTTGCACTGACTCGGGAATACTCTTTGCCATAATAGACTAAAAGTTGGACGAAAAAGTGTCGAACAAGTCAACGATGATGAAATGCCAAGAGAAGAAGCAAGACTCAAAGGAGGCGTGAGGGAGGAGGGTGCAGGAGGAGGAGGAGGAGTGGCAGAAGGACAGTGGCGGCAGGGGGGGGAAAAAGAGAACGAAGGGTCACAGTCACATCACTCGAGAGTCAAGCATGAAATTGTAGAAGAGAAAGTGCATTCGGGGAGCAACAGCAAAAAGAGAAAAATAAGAGGAGAAAACTGCTGGACAGTGTCCAGTGAGGGGGGGAGGAGACGTGAGGAAAGCGCCAGAATTTCCCAGTGACATCCAAATTTACATTTTCCACTCAAAAATAAAAAATAAAAAATCGAGAGTGTGAAAGAGACGAAAAAAAAAAATAAAAAAATAAAGGAAGTTTCACGGAAGAGAAAACTGAGGACTAGAGAGGGGCCGCAGGAGTTTGCAGGAGGGGCAGGGGCTGGGGCAGGGGCACGGGCAGGGGCAGGGGCAGGTGAGTGTTGAGTGTGCAACAAAGTTGGCAATAAAAATGCAACCGAAACGAAGAGAGAAACAGACTTCTTGATAAAGCGAGAAAGAGCATGCGGAGAGGGGACAGAAGTGGGAGATTTGATGGGGAAAAAAAGGGGAGCAAGAGAGACAAATTTGGAGGGAGAGAGAGAGGGAGAGAGAGAGGGAGGCAGAAACTAAATCATAAATGTATGATAGTCCTCCCACACGCCAAAAGGACACCGAAACGAGAGTCCAAGGCAAAGGCCTGCCGTCCAGAGAGGAGTGGCCCCAACCAGAGGAGCAGACCCACAAAGAGGGGGGCAGATCTGGAAGAGTCGAGGGGGCGACAGGACAGAGGGGCACTGGGCCAGAAGTAGCATAGGAAATGAGTTTTCCCCAGTGGACTTTTCCATCCCCCCCCTCGCACCACAACCAGCAGCAGCAGGACTGCTGTTTAATGGCAGAGCACCGGACAACGCACAGAGATTTCATTTTGAAACTTTTTATTTGAGGTCTAAGCACACGCACACACACAGACACACAAACACATCTATAAAGAAATATATTTTAATGATATAAATATTTAAATTTGTTCCAAAAATAAAGCACTAAAATATTTAAAAAGGAATTTTAAAGGCATTCAATATTCTTTTGTTGTTTGGCCTTTTCTTTGAAAGATGTTCTGATTAGGGCTTCGATTTTCCTCGACAGATACTCTCTGTCTCATTGCTAGATCAAGATCTATAAAGATAATGCATGTATCTGCTCCTCAGTGGTCGGATCATATTATATCATATCAATCAATAAAAAGATAGAAATATAAAGATACATTTTATCAGAGCTAGCCATTAATAATGAAGATTTAAAAAAAATATGTTAAGCTTAAATTTCATTGGAAATTTCAAATGGAAACTCGAAAATATATGCTAATAATATATTTTAAATATTTGCAATTCCATAATTTTTAATTTAATAATTTTTTGTAGAGAGATATTTGTGTAAAACATTTTTAAACGGAAACAGCGATTTTTTATATATATATTTTATAAATAATTTAATTTTAAATAATTATTTTAATCAATGGTTTTTAATTTTATATATATAAAATATTAAATTGAAACATGGAAAGATGCAGAAATAAAGATATATTAAAAGATGGCACATGAAGATGGATGGAAATCTAATTAGATCTAATTTTGATCTTAAATTTCCCTTCCCCACGCCCCTGCCTTTCTTTCTCGTGTTGTTGCCCTCTTTCTCTCTCTCTCTCTCTCTGTCTCTCTCTGTCTTGTGTTTCATTTGAATTTCCATTTGCCACTTGCCCCCAATTGAGTCACTTGCCATTCACCCAAAAATAAAAGACTGGAAAAGACATCGAAAAAATACAAATAAAAATACAAACAAAAACAAACTGTCATGTGTTTGTGCCTCTGAAGTCTGAAGTTGCTTGCTGTCTCCTCTTTGTATCTGCATCTGTATCTGTGTATCTGTATATTTGCATCTGTCTATATGGGTCTGTGTATCTGTGTATCTGTGTATCTCTGTTTTCTTGTGTAGTGTTTGATTTGCGCTTGATTTATGCGCTTTTTAAATGGCAAAGATTAGACATTTGTTTAGCAATTAATTTTGGGATGACACTTGCGGTCCACAAAAATGAGGCTGACATCAAGAGAGTGGTACAGGGGAGGGGGGGGGGGGAACGGGGAACATGGAGGAGCCATGTGGCATCCCTCGCCTACACGACCTACAATAACTCTTGTGGATTGTGTGTGGGGGGGGTTGCCCACTTTTGGCTTCTCCTTCTGCTGCTACGCCTTCTCTTCCGTCTGTGCTTCTATCTCTTGGCCTCCTTCTACTCCTCCTCCTTCTGGTTTTTCTCCCCCTCCCCCCAAAACGTAACGAGGCGGCCAGGTGCTAATTAATTATAAACGCTAATCAGAGGGTAGCAGCAGGTAGCAGCATTATTAGACATGATGCAACATCTAGAAATATCTTCGAAACTAGAAAATCGAGAAAACCCCAAAAGGAACCATTTTATTTAATTTTCAACACAAATTGAGCGATTTTTGTACCATTCTGAATGCTTTGGAATTAAAGATTGATTCTAGAACAGAAATATTCTGTTGTGGAAACATAACTTAAATTGAACTTAAACTATTCATTATTTCTGTTAAATATTTATTTTTAATTTTTATATTTATCATTAGATCGTTCTATTTAATATATTTCATAATTGTTTCCAGGGCATCCGAAAGTCGAGCTTTGTTTTGTGTGGTCTGCTTTTCCCTCAGTTTAAATATTCTCTTGGTAAAAATGAATGGAAGGTGAAAGGTGCCTTGGCTGAGGAACTGAAGGAGGAATAGGGCGAGAGGGTAGGAATGGTAGAAGAAAAAGAGGGGGGGGGGGAGGGTGGGGGGAGCACCCATGGATGGCTGGGCCCGCTGCCGGTCGAGGTGGTGTCTATATGGGGCGTAGCGTCGCGTCGCATCAAGTGCCGCACCTCATCAATTTTCGGTGTGCGGAAGTTGACTTAATTTTTTTCACTTTTCGACTTTTGGTTTTCATGATGGAATATGCCTCGTGGTAAGTGGTAAGTGGCAAGTGGCAAGTGTGGCAGGTGTGGTAGGTGTGGCAGAGGGGGGGGGGGGGGGGGGGGGGAGAGAGTATTTATCACACAGACTTTGGGCTTTATTTAATTAAAAGCGAGTCTTTAGTCTTTGATAAATGAATCCAAATATTTACTGGGACAATTAGCACAGAAATAATTATGATTTCATCGAAATGAACGACCTATCGAGATATCCGCTTATCGATATTGACTTGGCGCTATTGTTATCGACATAAATATCGATTATTAAACCATAAAGTTTCCAAACTTCCACTGCTATCGATATATTATGCTATCGATAAATTCTCAATACATTATGCCTTTGTTTCCCTTTTTTCACAATATACTTAAAACTCTTTCACTTTTTTTAAAAATATATTAGTATATTTTTGTTACACTTTTGCTGAATTCTTTTCAGTTTTATTCCAGTTTTTAATTTAATTTTCCCACACTGCTTTCCCCCAGGAATTACGCTATCCTTGAGGGTACTTTTGCTCTTTGTGTTTTTGGTTTTTTTTCCATCCATACATAATTAATTCCATAAAATAAATTATTTAATTGAAGTTTTTGTGTGGCTTTTCAACAATAAAAATCCAACAGAAAAACGCAACAATTGTTGAAAGTTGTGTTTGTCTTTTTGTTGGGGCAAGGGCGGGTGGAGGGGGGGATGAAATGCAGGGAAAATGCACAAAAAAGGAAGAAATGCTGGGAGGAGGAAAAAGCAAAACAAAAACTTTGCCATGGATTTTGTTGAGCTTTCAAGCTAATTAGCCAAAAATGGAAACATTTTAAAATGTTTTTCTTGTTGCGTATTCAGTGAAATAAAAACCAACAAAACAAACAGTGCCATGAAATATACAGTGCGTTTCATATATGTAAGAACGTGACAGTAATTTAAATCATTTTTGAACAATATGGAACGAAAAAAAAATAAGAAAAATAAATGCAAAGATTATACTGTATGTGACCGGAGATAGTATCGATAATAATCGATTACTGATAACGATAATCAATTAAATAGATTAGGAATTCTGAATGACTGATTTTGGCGTTTATCAATGATTCGATACAGAAAATTACCGATTATCGATAGTTATCGAAGCATCAAATCGATTAAAAGTTGGTCATGAGTAACTATAGATAGATATGCGAAAAATCTGGAAATGCTATAAGTATTGTATGACCGATTATTCCAGTGATGTCCAAACAATGAGCAGACTTGTTCCATACCCATTTCCATTTCCATTTCCACATCCATTCGCTGCAATGCCTTTCCCAAAGTGTTTATATGTATGTGTTTTTCTAAATAGAATTTTCCTTCAGACTCCTCTCTCCTTTCTGTCACACTCCGTGCCCCATCCCCATCCCCATCATTTGTGGATATGTATTTATTTTCAAAGACTTTTACATTGGCCAAATTGCTGGATTGGGCCAAGATTTGCGTACTTCTTTTGGGGAAAAATGGAGCTGTTCGCCCTTCTCTTTCTGCCTTTTCCCCTCTCACTCTGTCTTCGCCCTTTCCCTGTCGCCTGGCTCTTCCTATGCCCCCTTCGTGTGCCTCCTCTGGCTGCCATTCGGGAGTGTGGCATGTAGTTTATTTATTTCATAGTTTTAGTGCTGCATCATCTTCATTTCCGGCTAAATAGAAAGAGCCAGAGACTTCCTAAACAGCAAGGGGAGAGGGTGAGGGGGAGGGGGAGAGATTTGTGCCAAAGAGAGAGAGAGAGAGAGAGAGAGAGAGAGAGCGAGCGAGCGAGCGAGAGAGAAGGATAGGTTGTAATTGGTAGAGCTAGAGAAAGAGGACCGGACCCCCCGCAAATCATTTTGTTTTTATGCGGCACTTGCGTGTGGCAGTTGCATTAAGGAGGCGGCGGCAAAGACCGCCAAAAGGGGAGATCGAGAGGGTGCAAGAGGGGGGGATAGGAAGAGAGAGGCACGGGTGACAAAGTAGCTGTGATTATGCCCAAAAAAAAAGAGAAAAAATACTAGAGAATGCCAGCCCCGCAGACCCCTACTTAGAGCCTATCCCTAGCCCCTGCCCCTGCCGAACTGCTTGTGTCCCTCTAGCACTACCCCCCGGCCCCCCCCTCTATAATCATCATCATCATCATCATGAGACGTTTAATTGAAATGGCCAAACGCACGCCATGACCATAAAAACCATTTCAAGGTGCCGCATTAGTCGTCAGCCACAACGCCCCATTTGGGGACCAGCAACAAAACACGAGAAATTGATGTCTAGCCAAAGCCAGAACGAAGCTAACGATACCCTATTTAGGGACCTACAAATATGCAGGACCATCATCAAGAAGGAATTTCTGGGAATTTCTGGGAAGCTAAAACTCTAAAAAAAGATTTTGCTCAATTGATTTGCCATAAATACCAGAGCAATACATATAGTGATCCAATCGTTTGAGCAGAACATGGTGCATATATGTGCTATACACAAGTGTTACCCTAAGTGAAAGGACACACACGCATTAGTTTCAACAACGCTCGATCAAATATACTACACAAAAAAATACTTTGGGCAATAAACAACTAAATAAATACTACAAAACACTTGAAAATATTTGAAATATTAATAACTAATAAAACTATAATAATAATAATAATAATAGTATAACCATAAATATACTAAGTATAAATACTAAAAACACCACAGAATCTTTAAGTAAATACTTGCTAAATAATAAAAATACAGGGGTACCAATCCCCATGCCAATAATGATGATCAAAACATGAAAAAGAAACAATAGTAGAGGAAACAGAAAGAACAGCAGAAAGAACAGTCCCAAGAGCGAGGAATCTGCAGAAATTATGACAATTATAAACACATATATACACATATATATATTCTTTTTTTCTGGATTTGATTAAAACTTTGTGGAGTAATCTATCATCATAAAAACCAGACATGCAAAGAAATTTTCAAGGATTTTTGTTCTGCGTTTGATGACGGAAAATTAAATAAAATGGCCTAAAAATAAGAAGAATACAAACAAAATCATTAAAAAAATGTGAAATATAATGAGCTGTACAGAAAAGACTTGAGGAAAATGGAAAATATAATAAGATGCAGATGGAAAACATTGAGGAAATGGAATGCTTCTATTATGCATTATGATTAATGGCTCTAAATGTTTGCATAGAGAGATTAAAATGCTTATAAATGTAGAAATCTCTAGAAGTCCCTAGAAATCCATTAAAATTCTGTCCTCTAGAGAATACATACATATATGTTTATACGTTCCAAAGAAATTGGCGTGAACTGAGAAAATGTTCTCAGAAAAGTTTTAAATAATAAAATTATCCTTATCTTTTTTTTTATTGAAAAATATGAAAAATATTTTTTCCCACTTTGTAAAAGGTTTTTTCGCTTTTTCTTCACTCTCATCTCCCTTCTACTGCTTCGCTCATTTACCCCTCTCTAGTCGCCTTCCCCTGTTTGCTTCTGTACTCCTTCCCCTTCCCCTTCCCCTCCATCAATGATGTTGCAATAAAATGCTGTTGACGCTGCGATGACGATTTTGTGGCGCATTCCTTGTGGCTTTCGCATACAACTTTTGTGTGTGGGGCAGCAGCAGGCAGCAGCAGGCAGCAAGCGGCAGGCAGCCAGAGGCAAAGGGCGGGGGGCATATGGAAAGCGCCAAGAAGAGGTGTGGACAGGGTGGGATAGTTCTCGCGGGGTTTGGGGGTTGGGAGCACATGCAAAAGTTCGCTTTCAGCATATTTTCCTTTTTATTTTACTTTTTTCGGTAACGTGGGAGGGGGGAGTGTTGCGGGGCAGAAGGAAAATTCAATTAAACGGCAACAAACGATGACAGAGCCAGGGAGGTGGAGGAGGAGGAGGAGGAGGGGGAGGAGAAGGAGGGGTAGTAGGCGAAGCCAAGGCGTGGAAAGCGCGTCATGCATCAATCAATGGCAATCATCAATCATAAGTCGCCCAAACAATATATACGAAAAATATGATATGTCGGTGAAGGGGAGGGAGGGGGGAGATATGGGAGTGTATGGCAGAGAAGGACAGGAGGGGCGGGCATATCTTCTATATGTTTTTGCTGTATATTCATATGGGCTATGGCTATGGCGTTTGTTGTTCTTCTGGCGAGTCATCATCCTTCCCATTCCCATCCCCATTCCATTCCCATCCCATCCACATCCATTGAGCTCTGGCTCTGGCTCTGAAGTTCAAAGCAAATTGATTACGAGAACCGCAGACACGGGGCATGGCTGTTTGCAAGGGGTTAAGGTTAACGGGGAGGGGAGGGGTGGTTCGCGGCACACAAAGTGTGAGAAATTTCGCCACCAGGAAAGTCAATGTGACAATCGTTTCAATATGGAATGGAATGTAATTTTCTTGAAATTTCTCGCATATTTCTGTTTAAACTTTGATTAAAAATGTACATATATGTGTAAGAGGGGCCACGACGGGCTTGGGGAGAGGTTTCTGAATTAAAGATGGGCTAAGAGGTGTTAAAAAAGGTCCAAGAGGTGCTAAAGGGCGACTTTGAGATACCAAAAAGTGCATTTAGGGGTTGAGGAGTGCTTTAACAAGGGTTAATTGGGGGCCAGGCGTTAAACAGAGCTTTGTATGGTTTACTATAAGTATAATTATAACATAAAATATTTTTTTAAATATTTTAATAGAATTTTTCTTGAAAACTTTCAACTTTGAAACTCACCGAGAGAGAGAGAGAGAAGTTCCAGACCACTTCCTGCTGTCTCTCATATACATAAATATGTACATTTCCACTCACATAATATAGCCCATTATGCTGCAATGTTTGCAGGGTATTAAAAGAAATCAAATGAATTGCAAAAAGTCGTATGTGTTGGGCGGCCAGGGGGAAAAATCATGCAATTAAATTATGCAAATACATAAAAAAAAAGAAAAAAATATGTAAATGTCTCCTTTTATTCCATTTTTCCATTTTGAAGCGAAATATGAAACAAATTCTCAGCCCAGTAGTGGGTAGCATTAATTTTCCACTAGCCATAGAAGTGGGCTATCATTTTATTTTTACTCTCGAATAAAATAACCATAAAAAGTTTATTAAATATTAAATAATTTAACAAAAGTACAAGTCTCACTGGAAGAGAGAGAGAGAGAGAGCGAGAGCGGGAGCGGGAGAGATGATGCGCTCAATCTTCAAAGAAAATCGCCTTCCAAAATAAATCATAATTTGTGAGTGACCTACCAAAAACGTTCTCTCATTCTTCTCTTCGGCCCGGAAAGGGCATTGTTGGGTTAACCTCAATTATGTACTGATTTTTTAACCCCCTGCCAACCAAACAACCAAACAACCATCCATCCGTCCATCCATCTATCCGTCTATCCATCCATCCATCCATCCGTCCGTCCGTGGGGTTTGGTTTTCTCGTTAATGATAATTCATTGATGTGTGTGGATTGGCAAACAAAATTGTTAATTTCTGATGATGATGTGGCCCCTTTTAACGAGAAATTCGTTAATATTACGTGTTGGAAATTTACAATTTGTTTATGCGGCGGTTTTCCCCCTCCCCACGCTTTGATTTTTCCACCATCTATAATTTTTCGCTGACAAGAAAGGGCGGAGGGGGGGGGGGGCGATCAGAGCGATGAGCGGATGGTTAATGAGGCGTAACACTGGCAAACATATAGTTAACATCAGCCATAGATTCGGGATGTCTGAATTAATTGTTGAGCTTCCCCATTCGGTGGGTCGGTTCGGCGCTTCTCTGGATTTTAATTGCTTTTTCGGATCGAAAATTGACGATTAGCAGCGCCACTGAAACGGAAGCAGTTTTGATAGGAACGCACGCTTCCCCCCCACCCCCACCACTCTTCTTTTTCATGCCTATCTTTTACGTGTCTGGCTATATTTTTATTTTATTTATTAATATTTTATTCTCTTTTTGACACTCTTTTCAGGTATGTTCTGGTTCATGAAGCGAATGGGTTTTTTATATGATAAAAAAAAGGTAGGAAATTTGTATTAAAAAATATATATATAGAAAATGGGGAATGAACCGAAAGTTCCTTGAAAGGTTGCAGTTAACCCCATGATTTATATTTAATAATTCCAATTTTGTTTGCTTACCTATATACCACGTTAACACGTGAATGGTACTTTTGCGTTTAGCTTTCTTTAAAAAAATCCCTAAAATATAATAATTAATAATCCAAAAAATAAATTATTTTTATAAATGTTGTGTTTTTTTTTCCTATAAAAATTAAATATATTATATATACGTATATTCATTTAAAATAATAAAGTTTTGGGCATTTCGTATAATATTCAACCAATTTTAAAATTTAAATGAATATTTTAAATAAAATATTAATCGAAATCGTTTAATTTGAAATATTTTTAGCATTAAATATTCAAAATCTTGTTGAGGGAAAGGTTCTCGTATCCTTTTGCTTAGGGACACACTTGCACGGCGATAATCAGGGCAAAGAGGCGGCAGAAATGTGGAACATATGTACATTGTATGTATGTATGTATGTATGTAGCTTCTGTGCCACCTTCAAGGTGGATACTAATCAAATGCTAAGCTCTCTCCCTCTCTGTCACACCTCTAGAAATTAGCTTGCACTTAATCGCAGTCTCCGTTACACTATCCCTTCCATGGGTCTTGAACTTTTTTCTTTTTCGCACTTCTATCCCCCTCATACTTTAGCGTTTACTTTTTTCCTTTTTTCTTTGTTGAGTGCCAAAAGCAGCAGCCAGCATCAGGGCAGGGACTGGCGCTCCTATCATCAGTGTCCAAACGAGAAAGAAGAAGTGGAGAATGAAGGAGAATGAAAAAGACAGCAGCAGCAGCAGCGGCAGCAGCAGAAACGCATCTTTGTCGCTGCTTTACACCCATACATACAAACACACACGCCTGTGCATGTCTGTGCATGTCTGTGCGTGTCGTTTGGGGCTGCCTCTCCCTCTCCCGCTCTCTCTACCTCTGTGGCTGGCTGGCTGGCTGGCTGGCTTCCTTCTCACATCGTTTAGCTTTTGTTTGTTGGTTTGTTGCCCAGAAACCTCGCGGTTTTAATGTGTTTTTAATGTTATTTCCATGACATGCCGCCAACATTTAAGCCTGGCCCCAAAAGGGGGGCAGAGTGAAGAGGTACGGCAGTTGGGGCGGGGACGGGGGCCCCCAACGGATACTGAAGTTGGAGCGAGACAAATGCATAGTTTTGTTGCACGTTTTTCGCATAGCATTTGACTCCCAAGAAATCGCTCTTTTCATACGGAAATACACTTTCCACAGACAGAGAGAGCACTTCTCTGGGGAATGACGTTGATCCTTGGTGCGAATTAAGCATAAACGAAAGGATAAACATATAGAATTAAAATAAATCGAATATTAATATTATTTCCCCTTAAGATATTATTTTTCTTAGCCCTTGAATTAAAAATTTTCCTAACAATCGAATCTCTGTTCTTTTTTTTTGAGGTTCTTCTCTTCGTTTAGTGTAATTTTTGCTTCGTTTTTCTTAGCCGTAGATTTTCTTTCTTGGATTTTGTCGTTTTTTATGCTGTTTGTTTTTTTCTTTTTCTTTTCTTTTCTTTTCTTTCTGGTTTTTTTTTTCAATGTTTGTAGCCGCTTCCTGGGCTATCTTTCGCCCACATTTTGGCCCCAGCGACGACGACGACGAAGACGACGTCTGAGTGACGTTGGCCCCAGTCCCCGTCCCGTCCCAGTCCCAGTCCACACCCTGTACACACCCTGTACCCCCCTGTAATCCGCTCTCACCCGTCTCTGATGCATTAATGTGATACTAGGAAATATTTTGCATATTTACTTTGAAAAATCTGTGCAAGAAGTAAGTTTTTCGTTTATGCAAAAGCCCTCCCCTCCCCTCCCCTCCCCACCCTGCTGCCATGCTGCCAGGCTCCTTTGGCAGCAATTTCAATCGAGAAAGCAGAACTGGAAACAGTTTCGGATTCGAATTTATCTTCTCTTCGATTTGCTGCTCATTTCCGGTGGAAGATTGTCAAATATTTCCCCTTTTTCACATCGCTGCGTGTGTGTGGTCCAAACACACGCCACACATCAAAGGCTCCAAGCAGCAGCAAACAGTAGAAGTTTCCATTTTCCATTTTTGTATTTTTGTATTTTTGTATTTTTGAATTTTCATTTCTCGTTGCGTGTGTGTGTGCGAAAAATCTGTTTAGCATTTGCCAATTTCGCAAAGGGATTTTTCCAACAGAAGAATTACGAAAAGGAATAGGAGGCTCTGGTTTGTTTTTGTTTTTCTCTTACTTTTCCGAAAGGCAAAAACTGGTTGCAAACAAGAAGTTAATTACGGCTTTGGGAAAGCACTCTGAACCTCAGGGTGAGGGTGGGAGGCGGAAGAAGGAGTCTCTGTCTGTCTCTGTCTAGCGTCTTTTTCTGTGGAGAAATTAATAAACATTTTCGAAGGTATTTCTATAAGCCAATATTGAAATCTCTTTATGGGATTTTGTGGCATGATTTTTGTTCGATTTTGTTCGATCTGAGACAAAATTGAAGGATTTCTTGAATCGTAAAAGGGTTTAGGGACATTTTCTTTTCTGATGAAAATTGTCGCACTAAATAAACATACATATTTTATTTTCAATCAAATTTTGTATCAAATGTTGCCAGGTTGGCGAATGTTTATAATTTGTTCTTAGAGGATCGCCTGGTTAAAGATCTCTGGAATATCCCCTGAAATGCAATTATTTTCCAAAATATTTTGACTTGCCATCGAAATGTATTACATTTTCCATTCGAATATCGTGTGAAAAACTGTGTTCAGGAAACACCTTTTTCCACGATCTCTCGTTTCATCCTTTGGAAAGGCAAGAGAGGGCGGGACTGCGCAGGGCGTTGCCTCAACAGCAATGAAGGAAGAGACACAGAGCAGGGCATGGAAGGAAGAGAGACAGAAAGAGAGAGCGGAGCAGAGCAGAGCAGAGAAATATCGACAGCTGGTTTATGTCCCGTTCCGATCGTTTGATGGATCGAGGCGGCCTCTCAAGTGTTTCGCATTTTGCGCAAGTTTCTCGCTTCAGTTATTTAGTCTTCCTTTTTTCACCCCCCCCCCCCCCCCCCCACTCCCTTCCTCTCAAGTGCCTCCTGCTACATTACCCTGCTGCGATTCGCCACGCCCCTGTAGGAGGCAACCATCCGTGTTCCCTTGTAGTTTTTTTTTTTTTTGCTCCTTTTGCTACTTATTTTTCCCATGATATCTGGCATCCCTCTCTATTCCTCTCTATTCTGGCTATCTCCTGGATATTGTGTGCATATCCTGTGCGTGCCGCCTCTGGTGCCCGCCTGCTGTTACACCTCCGTCTACCCCTCACCACCAACCGACTACTTGTGTGTTTTTCTGGTTTTCGTTTTCGTTTTCCGATTTTTATTTTCTGTAGTTTTTACCCCCCGATAATGCCGCAGCGCACACATGTTGCAGGGACGGGGGGTGGGGCAGCATCTTGAGGCTCAATTACTTGTAATTTTAGCCGCAACAAAAACAGAGGCACACGAAAAGGGAAAGATCCTTTTGAAGCCTCTTTCTTTTTTGGGTAGCGCATAATCGTATGGGGCAATGTTTTCTTTGGGGAAAACTCAGCCTAAATCTTTTTCGTAGGGAATGATCGTGGGTTTTTCTTTATATTGAATTCTTTAAATAAAGAGATTAAAACAAATAAAATAAAACAAACAATAGTCGTCTGTGAAATGATTTGCTGTCTATATGTCGCTGATTGCAATCATTTTCGATGAAGATATGAATCTATGTATATATTTTATTTGATTGGAATATCTTAAGAAATTATATAGCTATCGAGCGATTTTTCTATGAAAATTTTGGAATATTTTATTTGGAATAAGTACAAAATAAGGAATAAAGAGTGTGCTCCATGAGGAATGGTTTCCCTTAATCTGCTCAACACTTTTTCAAGGGTACATATGTAGAGTGAGGATGCAGGACGGCGGACGGAGCATGGAGGATGTGTAAATGATGCTGCCACACGGCGGGGCATCGCAATTTGAAGCAAAAGGCAACAAGAAAGCAATAAGTATAAGTATTTCCGCAAAAGGTGAAGGTCTGAAGGTCTCGCACTAAAAACAGGAGCAAAAATAAGACAGAAAACAAAGGAAAACCAGAAACGAAAAGGGAGAGATGGTTGAAACTGGGCATGGCAAAGGGAAGGCCGTAAAAGAGAAGAAGGGGGAGGGAAAACACACACACACACACCATATTGAAATTGAATAAAACCCAAACGAAACGAAATAAAAACAAAAACAAATTAAGTCGGGAAACGGGGAAAGGGAAAACAGCAGAGAAAACAGGAAAAAGGATCAACGGAGAAGACAGGGGAACAAGGATAAACAGGGGCACAGGGAAGAAGGAAAAACAGATGCACAGGGAAGAAGGAAAAACAGGACAACAACCATATGCAAAAACAAAAAAACAAGGGGAAAATCTTCGTATTCCCCGACAGTTGGGATGCCGA